>CAWUFW010000008.1:8452500-8685000 GCA_963921515.1 Calotriton arnoldi
GGAACTTTGGGAAAGGGAGGGGGGTATCACGGATATATCACTCCCTAACTAATAACGGCCCAACAACGCTCGATTCGCTCAGACACCGATGGGAGGGGTGGCTGGGCCCCCTGGAGGAGGAGGACGCCCTAATGGCCCCTAAGACCATTACTACCTCAGCCAGGCTTCGCTTAATTAAACTATATTATCTCCATACCTTCTACCTAATCCCAGATCGCCTCTATAAGGCGGACTTGCGACACTCACTGTTCTGTACGCTCTGCGGGCAGGAGCCGGCAGACTTTTATCATATGGTTTGGTCCTGTCCTCACCTCACCCTTTACTGGGAAACACTGGAATCTGAACTCACAAATGTTCTGGGTTGGGAGGTGCCCAATAACCCCCTGAACCTCATCCTAGGCGTCATGGAGGGCTTAGATGGGTCTAGGGTAGACAAACTCTTCCTGGGGACGGCTACAATTTTTAAAAAAAAATTTTACGGAGTTTTATATAGCGCGAACTTGACCCGAATCGGGTATCAGAGCGCTTTACATAGCACCAGTTGCATTACATGAGGACACATTCATTTTTGTTAGGCACGGGGAGATCAAGTGATTTGCCCAGAATCACAGGATGTTCAGTGTTATTGCCGAGACTCGAACCCAGTTCCCCAGATTCGAGGTCGACCGCCCTAGCCGTTAGGCCAACTCCTCTCCCCAATGGTGGTTAAACGCGACATTGCAGCGGCATGGAGACAATCTGACCCCCCTCCCACCGCCCCCAACACCCCCCCAAGTTTAGCTAAATGGCGTAGGGGCGTGGACTGGTGTGCTGCCCAAGAGAAACCCTTATTTGAGGCTAGGGGGTGCCCAGCCAAACACTCAAGGATCTGGGGAAAATCAGTTAGGATGAATGGGTTTTATGTCTTTTTAAACACCTTGATTGTATTGATTATGTATTGTGAAAACAGACCGATATGCACATTTGCACACAACCAATGCAATTACTTGCTAAAGTACCAATTACCACTGGCCAATTGTACTGTAATGTTTTTCTTGTTTACCCAAAAATCAATAAAGTTGATTATCAAAAAAAGATCTAGCTTTCTGCCAAATTTGATGTAATTCTTAAACTGTTTTTGTATCGTTTTCTAATTTTTCCTATGAAAAACACAGAGGAAAAAATGTTTTGGGACCCCCACCCCCCTACACTTTTCTTGGCCCCACACTTGAAGACCACAACGAAAATTTACAGGAAGGAGCCGAGTTTAACTTTTTGGGAAAGATTCATAAAGATTCATCTAACGGCACCAAATTTATACACAAAACAAAAAACGCTCTTCCTATGAAAAGTCTGAGTCATGTGCAACTAACTACACAGTGGATATGTATGGACATATTGGATATGTATATAAGTAGACAGTTATATATACATATGTTTGGATATGTATGTACAATATGCACAAATATATGTACATATTTGGATTATATATGCATATATATAATTCTAAGTACATATGTTTTTCAATGTATACAAGTAGACATAAGAACATATGTTTGGATATGTGTGTATATATATATATATATATATATATATATATATATATATATATATATATATATATATATATATCACACCAAACTCCTGAACAGCTCGTATCTCTACATCATCAGGTACGGACCACCAAAGAGGTTTTCAAAAGTGCTTTATTTTGTGCAAACAGCATGACGCGTTTCGGCCGCGTCTCCACGGCCTTGATCACATGACACGCCGAGGTGAATTGTGGGTATATATAGTGCAAATGGTTAAACAAATCGGAACTTGCTTTCAATCCTAATCATAGAGATGAACACAATACTGCGGTATCTGAGTCATTTTATCAATCCCACAAGCAGTTGGTTAAATATTTAATTTATGTGAATGGCTAAATCCTAAAATCAGGTAAAAATGTAAAATCATTATCAGCATAAAAATAATCATATTTAAACATCGCTAAAAATATATATACACATATACACACACGTACAAATGTTTGGATATGTATATATAGACTAATATGTGTACATAAGTTCGCATAGATGTATATATACATGCATATATGTTAGGATATGTATATACAGACTTAGATATATGAACAAATGTAAGGGTATGTATATATAGACTGATATGCGCATATGGTAGGATATGTATGTGTATATATAGACATAGAAGGACGTATAACTATACAGACAGATATGTATATAGGTTCAGAAGTGCACTTTAACTTTATGCAGTTGTTGGGTAGATTTACATTTCTAGAGTAAAACTGCACTTCAGCATAAACATCACTGCTAAATTTACACATTTAGGCCACCAATTGCACGCACAGGCATCAGATCTGTATTCCCCTCATTGTTACATGCGCTTCCCCTTGCCTTTAAGAAAAACATGAAGACAGTCCACCAATACAATATCCAATTGCAATCTGCAATCATCCCTCCACGTCCAGAAAGCGTCTATGTAATCACAGAGAAGAATAAAAATGGAAAGAAGACTCCCTGGGTGCGGGCTGAAGGCAGAGGCTAGCGCCTGTTGACAGCCCACTGCTGCGCGGTCCCCCCCCTGCCAGGAGATTGGAGGGGGTGGATGTACTTTCTGGCTTATTAATTCAATCTTCGGGCCGCTCGCTTCCCAGGCCTTGAAGTCCCCTTTGCCTCCTGTCCATTTTCATTATTGCTGTATTGATTTCTCACATGTCTTCTTTCATTCGTCAACCCCCGCTTTCTTGTTTGACTGCACGCGCCCAGTTCAGATCTTGCTAATACAGCGAACCACGATCCTCCTAATTCAGGGGGGTTGTTTCACTCCACGCGCTCAGCATCCTTTCCCCTCGCGACCTTGGGTTTTGGCAGCTACAACATTCACAGCGGCCTGTGGTGACAAGGTAGGGCGAGGTGATTACCAGTCTTGCCAAGAGGGAGCGGGGGTTCTGAGATGTAAACAAGTCATCATGGTTACGGTGTCAGCGCGATCAGTGGTATCCATAACTGGAGTGCTACCTCTTACGATGGCGGGAAATGGGGTCACGAGGGATCAGCAAGCACATCTTCAGATACAAAAATGAACCGGCAGCACTGGCACTCTCGCGCGACCACATCAACACAACATCACCAATGACGGCGTTCTCTTATCGTTGGAGATTTTTACAAGAAACAGCAGAACTACCACGCAAGAGACGCAATCGCAGTGGTCTTAAAAAGTGTTACTGGATCAAAAAAACATAAATCTATGGCCATAAGCAATTTGCATTAGGAAGAGGCTCACAAGCCCTGTCCAGGAAGAACCAACCCCAAACAGAGGGGGCCAGGGTGGAAGTTATTGAGGATGCTCCACAAAAATGTGAGATGCCCTTATATCCGAAAGGGACAGAGTCAGTTGTAATCAAAACAAAAGAAAGTCCCTCTCGTGTCACTTATTCTAATAATATATTCAACAGAATAAAGTCTTGCACTCTCGAACACAATCTCAAATACATTCACTCCAATATCTACACACTGAACTTCATTATATGTAAAAATGTCTAATTTATTAGAATATAAAAAATATTTGTATTAAAATCACTGTGATACTATATTAAAAACGACACATTGAGGATGCCCTGCCATGCAGAACCATGAAAGGGCCTGCAGCCCAGGGAATGGTTTCACAGCCCGGGATAAACTCCAGCACACATCTCCCCAGTAAGCCACATTCTGCAGTCCTGGTGGCTGGCCATGAAGGGCTTGCTGAAGAGACGTGGGTTTGGGTTTCCTTTCAGTGAGTGGCCTCTTCAAAGAGTGACGGCTTTTATTATTTCCGACAGGGAACTGCATGTAAACTACAACCATTTCATGGCAGACTGCAGATGTAGTCCTTTCAGTTTACATGGACCCGAACCATACTCCATGTCAGAGTTTACTTACAAAATTTCACGTGATGTAAAAAAAAAAAAAAAAAAAAAAAAAGCTGATCTCGGTGCCCTGCTCTGCCTAAAAATAAAAGGCACTACGTTTTGTCTCATCTGGAGCGGTTTACTGATGAAGTCCTATGTAACTATCAGTTTGCACAAACAAGATAGAAAGTAAAACATTAATTTGTTTCCGGCATATGAAGCATCTGGAAACACAAAATAAGAATAGATTTTAATAGTGCATATCTGTTGTGAAAAACCCAGGTACATTACGGATTCGGAAGAATGCACTTTCCCTTTGCAAAGGGAGAAAGTTTGGATTCATGGGTGCTGCAGTTTTTAAAGCAGAGTTATCTGCCAACATAAAATTTAGAAAAGAGGTTCTGAGGCATAGCTGGAAGACAGGCTACCAGGAGCCAGCATGAATTCTTTGGCTTCTTGAAAGCAAAGGAAGTCGGTCGAATTTTGTTATGAAGTCTACAACACTCGGTGGAGGTGGTGCTTGCGGTAAGGAGGTGGGTTGCAATGTGAAAACAGTAAAAGATCTGGAAAGGCAGAGGGACAGTAATGGTTAAGCAGCAGATGGTAAGATGGGTTTCACTGTGAGACGCATTCTTGCCCTGGTGTACAAGCTCCTCTGTGGATCGGGAAAAGACATGGAATGAGAAATTGACTTCCTTGTATGAACTAAACAATAGCTCATTGTGGGAGGTCGGACAGTAATTTCATGGCTGATCTAAGTCAAGGATCAGAAATGGGATGGGAGATGAACACGCCATGTGAGCCCTGCTGCCAATCAGCCGTCAATCGGTAGATCATCTATGCTATGAGAGCTGGATAAAGGGATCCCCAATTAGCTTTCTTTGGAGTGGAGGATCTTTTAAGTGAGAGAAAGCTATAAGGCCAATATTTTACTTTGCTTTTAAAACCTGTACAGACAGGAATTTAATCTGCTCCTCAGGATATCACAAAAAGAGGCAACGAAATAAACAGACAAATATCGTTAAAACTGCACATTAACTAATTAGTTATGAGACCTCCCTGGCAGAAACCGGTCTTCCAAAACCAATGCAAAGGGATGGGAATAATTCTTAACCATTGAGGATCTTTTCCGAATGGCTATAATGGCTCTGCCACTGTGGGCCAAGACAAACCACTTCGCCGCAGGAGCAGTCTAGTGCAAACTGCCGGGCTACATCCCACCTGCAAAGCCCATTTCATAAAGAACATTCATGGTACAACACTGCCGTCAAGCTCGCCTCACATGTGGTGGCAAGGAAGACATTCTCTGAACCCTACATTTAAGAGACTAAAAGTACAGAAAGAGGTTGGTACCTTAAAAACTCAGAGCAAAGAGGCTTTATGAACTAAGGGCAGCTCGTCAACCAGCATTCACAAACCGCACACCGAACTGTCTGTGAACTCTGCCCTTTATTTTGTGATAAGACTGATGTACTAATCACTCAAATTGTAAAATGGATATTCCAGGAGGTAGCAAAACCTTCGGCGTCATTAATGCTACTAAAGTAGGACACAGTACAAATTATTGTTTTAAGGCCAGCTGTCAGGCATTGATAAAAAATTGTACTGCACATTGGATCTGCGCGGTAGGAGCACAGTTCTCAATGGTCCTTACACGCATGAGCGTAGATGCAACTCACAGAGAAGTGAGCCATTCTGTCTCAAACCCAAACACAGATACCTTGTAGTGCCTGAGAAAACTGCACCTGTTTCAGAGTGGAGAACCAGTGAATACTGTTCAAGAAAACCATGAAATATTATTGTCACTACCAATTTCAAGCTTATTACTGACCTCCAGTCTCCACGGCCTGAGAAACGCCTCTAGTTTCCATGGAGTCTGTTTTTAATTTCTACTACAGGACCATAGGCCTGTGCAAGAAGCGCCGCAGTGCAGAAGACAAGATGGGCGTTCAACTTCCTGTACCATGGAGACACAGGGAAGCAGAACTGAGTGAGGCAGACAGGTGGAAAAGTTCAGGGTGGCCTCAAAAACGAAAATATTTAATGTGAGAGGGTCTTCTGAGATGGCAGAGAATGGTTAGTCGGGCGGAGGGAGTAAAAATAAGATAAAAAAAGATTAATCTCCTCCCTTCCCCCCCCAGAATAGAATTATGTTCCATATAGGTACCCCAATATAGGCTCAGGCAGTCACCTAACCTTTCACCTATATCCTCCCCTACCCTTACACTGCATAACGGTTCTTAGTACCGACCTTTTACCTAGTTACGGTAATGTCCAAAGATGTCATGGGGTTTTCTCCGAAAAGCTTAAGCCTCATTCATTATGCATGAGGATTCTTGGAATCCCAGCAGGCCTACCATCTCCTGCATAATAACTATGAATAGGGGTCATTCCTTCCGTCATCCTAGTCCGACATGACACAGCAAGGTATATCCCCAGGGGGTACCACTTTGGGTATATATACACCATATCTTGCTGAGAGAGTCAGAGGAGAAAAGGACTTCCATGCAGACACATGGACGCGAGACGCTGAGGCTCCTGCAGGCAGACACTCCAGCTCGCAGTGGTCCGACACCCCTTACGGGGTGTCCATCTCGAGACCAAGACGGGGTCCCACAGTCTCTCACTTCAGGTTATGGGGTTGACTTCTACACCTACATACATGTTAGGTACACTTGGGTACATCTAATTCGGGTCGCATCGTAGGAGTACGCACTTTACTGTCATGTATTTTATATACTTGCCTGTATTCATTGTTTTAGCACGATGGTAGAAATCTACCATCCTTTTACTCTGTTAGTGCTTAAAATCATTTATATACGTTACTGTCTAGTGGTTGTTTCAGCACACCTATTTCATACTAGAATGACGCTGGTTCAATAAATGCTTATTGAAAAACGTCCCCACCGTTTATTCTGTGCATCTCTCAGACGAAGTGAGCACGAGTGACTGAGCGAAAAGTGGTGCACTGTTTCCACGATCCCTGATGGGACAGGGTTGTCATGTTCGATAGTTGCCAAGAACTATTCTCTCCTTGGTAAGAGGGGTTTCTAGTGGCACTGTTAGCTAGCTGGTATACAGGCTGACAGTCGGTAGGGGGTGTCCAGAATCAGTCTGACTCCAATCCTACATTATATGTTGTCTAAACGCGCAGATCCTATATAGGTTTATAGGAACTATACGACATGGCGCCCAACATTGGTTTGGTACTTATTTAATAGTCAAATCTGAGCAGTTCAGCCGTGCTATTCTCAGAGACCCCTACTCACATTTCTTCAGAGACGTCTGGAGTGGGAAGGGAACTATCCACCACAGCTGAGTAGGCAAAAAAATCCTATTTATTGGCTGTAGGTTTATCAAGCTTGAAGGACAAACAGTTCCTATTGTGCATAAAACCTTCTCAGTTCCCTTGAAACTCTTCCTTGAAAATCTTTTTCCAACAATGACTGAAGACGCCGCTGCGCCAGCACAACGTGCACCCGCAGTGAGAGAGGAAGAAGAAAAGGAAATAAACATTTCAGAAAATGTTAGCTTTTGAGTAAGGGCATACCTAACAGACTACGGCGTCACAGCTAGGGGTGGGACAGTAACCTTCGTGATTGAGGCTCACAAATCATATAGAACAGAGGTATGCTATTCATGGGTTAAATTCCCACAAGCAGATGCACAATCAAATACATTTCATTCTTACACTGAAGATGAAACACCAAATTAATACTGTCCGTATGAGGACATTGAAGTTCCGCTCACCTACCAGGAGCATATAAACTGGTTTAAAGGCGCCCTTCCCCATACAAAAGAAAAAGTAAGACTAAGTCCGCTCGGAAGAGACGGGGCCACTTGGCCTGTCCTAGCGGCTTACACACCACATCCAGACATTGATACAATGCCAGTAGCAGACTTCCGTCCACTTCACAAAGAAATAATAAAACTTTACAGAAACCTGACGCAGTTCGTGATGGGAACACTCACACTTCAGCCAACAAGAGCTACACAAACAAATCAAGTTCAGGGTTCTACAACTAAAATTACACCACAAACGCTATATGCAGGTATGGGTAAAATGCCCCCTAAACATGAGCAAATGCCATTCTGGCTAGCTAAAAAAAAAATAACACAGCTAGAGGCAGTATTTCCACACAAGCCCGCAAGAAAAACACAGAATGCTAACAATCTGCTTACCAATGGGGATAGCTCCCCAGATAGAGGATTGTACCACTTGGGGTACAGTTTCAGCTGCCATATATACCAGAACCCATGATATCCCGTCATTAGCAGTAATACCAGACGTATTAAGCCAAATACAGACTGAGTATGGAGCAGAACCTGCTCTGAACTGAAGGATGAAATTATTAGGTAATTTTGCCCAGGTATCAGCTATACTATTAGCAAATATAAAAGGGGAGGCAGCAGCAGTGGCAATACGCCAACGCCTGAGGGATTTCACTCCTTTACAACAGGAACGTGAATTGCCTAAAATTATCAAAGACACCTATGCTGAATTAGGTAGAGATAGTCTGGGAGCTAGAGCAAAAAACCTCAACTCATGGGTGGTCCTGAGAAGGATAACACAAAGCAAGCACCTGATTCTTCTAAGAAGAAATGGGATAATAACAATAAAAACCAAAATATTAGAGAAACTAGCTCTCTTTCTAGGAGTGGGTCTCCTCAGCAGGAACATTCCGAAAGGGGATACAATCTCAGGAATAGAGATAACATTAAAAAACCTGACAGGTATCAGGATACTGATACACGTTCCTCTCGTTCCTTTCAGGGTTCACCAAGAAACTCCGAGAGAGAAGGACGGTCAGAACACAGACAAGAAGAGCGTACTAAGTCCAGAGAGACGCCACGCGCTTCAAGCTACACTTCTAAAAAAGAAGACAAGCCAAAATCTAAACCTCAATTTAAAAAGAAGGTAGTAGCAGGTCTCAAAGTTAGACATGCCCAGAATTCTGAGGACTCAACTACTGAACGGGGAATGGGCTCTGACGATGCTAGACAGCGCAGCAGAAGTAACAATAGCTCGCCAGAACCTGATGGAATTTCGGGTGACAGCAGAGTTGAATGAGCACATCACGGTGGAAACACCTGATACGGGAGAAAGTGTCCCACATAGGTTACATGAAATAACACTCCAAATGGAGGGGGACAAACCTAGAAAAGTTAAAGGTCTCTTTTGGGAGAACCTGACTTCTGGCTATGACATACTTTTAGCTGAACAAGATTGGCCACCTGAAATGGTTATGGATTGCCCAAAGGGAGAAATGGTAATTTTACCATCTTTTTCAGACCACGTTCCAATATACTTAAAACATACATATGTGCTGGAGTGGGCGGTAGCCCTTGCTACAGCACTATATCGCAACCATGTTGAGTGGGATGCTGAGTCACCACACCATGTAATCCCAGTAAAAACTACTCCAACTCCACAGAGACAATACCCAATAAAACAAGAAGCAAAAAAAACAGGTAAGGGAGATCTTAGATCAACTCGAATACCACGGTGTAATTGAAACATGCACCTCTCCAATGTTGTTTCCCGTAATAAAACCAGACATATCATATTGTCTAGTTTTAGACTACTGAATACATGCACAAAAACATTTGCAGTACAGAATGCGCACAGTGCCGCATTAATGAATAACATTGTGCGGAAAAAATACAAAACACTAGATATCTCAAATGGATTATTCTGCCAAAATATAGCGCCTGAAAGCAGGTCTCTAACTGCATTTTCAGCACTAGGTTCCCAGAGTCACTTTTGTAGACTCCCGCAAGGGTATAAGAATAGCCCGGGTTGTTCAGTGCTAGGGTAACAGAATTACTTCAGAATTTGGATGAAGAGGCATTGTCCTATGCAGATGATATTTATCGGAGGGATGATGATTTACAGGATCACTTGACCAGGGTGAGCACCATCATTTTGGGGTTTGCCTCTGAGGGCTACAAATTCAACTTAAAAAAATCTAAAATAGCCCACACCCCAATGTCCTATTTTTGGGGTAGGAGCTATCGAGTGAAGGAAAAGCCTGGCATCTAACTTTTTAGAAAAGTGTTCGCTGCTCCAACCTCCCAAATCACTGAAAAACTTACAATCCATATTGGGATTTTTAAATTTTGGCAGAACATACATTTTGGATTACGCAGAAAGAGTAAAACCTTTCTACGACTTAATAAGACCCGATTTCTCAGTTAGGCATTGGACACAGGAACACACAAATATCCTTCGTTCCCTACAAGCTGACATGATCGCTTCAAAACACTTGCAGACACGCGTAAACGTACGCAATCTAGTGATCCGCATTGTAGCAGGTCAATCTGGGTATACTTGCTTCAATGAAGGCGAAACGGTACCCATTGCATACAAATCACATTTGTACACAAATGCTGAAATGCGCTTTGCTTCTACAGAAAAAATACTGACTGCAGTACGGACCGCTGTAGTAAGAGAAAGAGCACTTGCTCAGGGGAGACGAATAATTGTCGTAACTCCAGTACCGGCATTAGAGGCTGCTACAAAGGCAAGCGTTCCTAATGCTAAAGCCTTACATCCAAGATGGATACAATGGGCTAATTCTCTCACTGCAACAGATGTAGAATACAGATATGGCCCAAGGTTAAGAACACAAGCATTCCTGCAATATGAACAAGAATATCCTCTACCAAATGAAATAATGCCTCTAGATCAGTATGAATATATTATTTACACTGACGGATCTGCTCAGCTGGCCATGGGAAGTAAACAACAATACAGCGCCGCTTGTGCGATTGTAAAAGGTGGTATGCGGGATGGAAAGTTCCATCCTAGCGATACGAAGACACAGTCGCTAGGAGACTGCATGGCTCAGCTGGCAGAATTAAAAGCCCTATTACTGGCACTAATAAATATGGATCGGGAATTCCCCACACTCCTTGTGTGCGATTCATTTTACTGTCTCTAGTCATACAACGAATATCTTCACTACTGGGGTCAGAACGGGTTTAGAGACTCTAAAGGTTGCACAATTAAGCATAAGTTGCTATGGGAACAGGTAGCTGAGTTGAAAAACGAACTACCAAGAGCTCACGCGATACACACGCTGAGTCATCAATGTGATGACGTTCACGTTGAAGGGAATTAATTGGCTGATGAAGCCGCGACGGGGGCAGTACGTACTGCTTCCGTAGCTGCGATCACTTGTTCAAAAACAAGAATAGACGGACAGATAATGGTAGCTGTCATTGCTTCACGCAAAAACAGCACAGCCTTACCAAAAGGTTTTCCACTCAAATACTCCTACAAGTTAGATGCAAACAATAATCCGTGTGCTCAGATTCCAGGAGTGGGGGATAGAGTAATACCAAACATGGATCGCAGATTGGGTTTAATACTAGCTGCACACGAGGGTCTAGGTTCTGCACACGCAGGGATTACCGCAACAGTTTCATTATTGAAACAATGCTATTGGTGGCCAGGTTTAACTAAGCAGATGAAGAATTTTGTCTTAAAATGCAACATCTGTCAGCAGATGAAGGGTTCCACCGTAGCACGTCCAGCACAGACACCTTTACTAATATCCGATAGACCCACTACGGCCCCCTACTTTCGGATGAGGCTTACAAGCATATCTTGGTGGCAGTGGATTCATGCTCAAGATTCCTATGGGTATGGCCTCAGCGCTCGGCTGACGCTCGAACGGTGATAAAAGATTTGCGAGTCTTCATAGGGACATACGCAGTTGGCACATTACATTCTGACCGTGGCCCCGCGTTTAGCTCTAGGGCTTACAAGGAAGCCATGGAAGGTTTGGGTGTAGCATTGCGGTACTCCTCTCCATACCATCCAGAGGGAAATTCGGTTGTGGGGAGGAAAAACCGGGACTTAAAGCAATCATTAACATCTAGATTATTAGGCTCGGGTGGTAGTTGGGTCAATCACATATATGGGTTACAGCGTGCCCTCAATAACATGCCAAGAAGTTCTCTATGGGGTGTCACTCCTTATGAGGTCCTATTTGGGGCGAGACTGTGGGTACCTTATCTCGATAATGAAAGCACAGTGGCAGATGACAAACCTTTTGACATCAATAAACGCCTGGCTGTTTTACAGGATCTGAATGAATCCAGAGCACTACAAAGCAACGTGCAGGTAAAACGCACCACCACTGGGGAAGTCAAATTAGTCACGGCAAGACCTGTCTGGATCCCACAAGTCGGGGATCTGGTCAGAGAAAAGATCAAGGACAAGAAAGAATTTGGGCCATCATACAGAAAGCCTGTACCTGTCCTGGCAGTCGAAATAACAAGAACAGTACTTCTTCAGCCTCTTTCCGGCAAAAAAGAAAAAAGATTGGTCTCCATTGATGTGATCAAACCACACTATGTGGCCGATACTGAATAGTAGGCCTCGTGGGCTCCTGGGTAGCCGACGCTCTCCTCACTACCATACAGGAAGTTCAGACTGAAAGACTCATAACATTCGAAGAGTCACCAATACGAAATGATGGAATTTCCAACAATGAAATGGAACTCGTTCCTCTGGAAACAGAACTTCAAACAACAAATGAAAGACAAATTTCAATTCGGCCAAACACCGATGTCTACATCAATATGCCTCGACAAGAGACCTGCCGGTTCAACACAACCTGCTGAGCTACCGAAAATAGATCGAACTGCATCTGGCTACTTCATCGATTTTGATACCTTCTCTCTTGATCCCAGTGAACCAGAGAACGCCAGCTCCAGTTTCCCGTAAGCAACAAATGCGTGAATTTTACACTTTTCTAAAAAAAAAAAAAAAAAAAATGACTTACTTGGTATCACCTTGGCTCCAGCTCTGGATAATATCTGCAATATTGTTTTTTCTGTTCTGGATTGGCCTGGTAACTGTTTTTTGCTTACTGATAAATGGAAAATATCTCCCAGAACGCTCTGCAGTATCTAATGTGAACTTGGTCCTGAAACCTCATACATCATCTCATCGTGAACAAAGAGACTTGTTTTCCGTGAACATTACAGCTGTTCCAATTCCTGATGGTATCGTTTGGGACAACATTGATTATGATGTATTTGGCCCCACTTAACTTTAAAGATTCCACATTTATTTAAAATTTCTCTAAATGAAATCATTACCTCCAGTACATTTTCTGATGATTGGGATTTTGAAACTGTTAATATGTTGTCTGATTTGGAAAATTCCACTGGATTTTCAAGCAATGAAATGTTAGAGGACACATCTGACTTCGATAGTATGTACTGTTACTATCATTACGGTCATCACTTTTACACAAATCTAGAATCCCACGTAGTGTTTTCACATAACACCAATGGGAACATTGCCCAACACCACCAAAAGGTAGTTCAAAAAATTTTGCACAGAAATTCTCGTCTTTTTCAGGGTTTAACACTTCTGACCCGACCTCGTATTACTATAAGGTTGCACCTACACCTGCACAGAAAAATATGCTGACTAACACCAAACAGATTTATTCTGCATCCTTTATTGCCCAACTGTCTGAACAGGGTTTTGACTTATGGAGGGACACTATAGACACAAAATCAGTCTGGGGTTCTAAAGAATGGCAAGTTCAGGGAACGGAAGCACTATTTAGAGCGTGCCTCATTCCACAACAAATGATATTTCTGAATGAAACTGTGCAACAGACTTCCCGTCTTGGACTAGCCAAGAATAAGGACTTGAACACACCACAGTTTCCCACACCTTAACACATCAATTTTACATCACGTGGAGGGGATACAATAGAGGACATCATGCAGTACAATACATCAGACCCCAATTGGAAGGGATGGTTAGTTTGGCCCACAGACACAAACAGATGTCAGTCAAGATTCAGGGGTACAACCGAAGGGTTAAGTATCCATAGGCCAGACCCATGATATGTACAGAGAGAACATCCAGGGGTAGTGACATCATACAGTGTTGGGAAGTTGTGCCTCGATTAGCTAAAAACCTCGACACTGCGCCAGGTGAAACAGCACTTATCCTTACTCTCAGATGAGGTGGATTTAAGGGATTTTTTTTACTAGGTCCCCGAAGGCCACGTCAGAAGCGCTTCTATTACGCTGTCTATAACGAAATCTGGAAGATTTCTAAACAAGAAGCTGCGGAGAGACTTCGTGAAATAGATAAGATTAACCTAGATAAGGCGTTAGCAGTAGTTGACAACGGTCTGACTACATTAACATCCAGGATTTATTCACTGGGCAACATTGTATCTTCTGCTATAGATATACTAGAACAAGACTTGTCCATATTACAACACAAACTATCACAATTACGTTTTATTATGCTATTAAGCTGGACGCTGCAATCATTGCGCGGTGGTTATGTGCCATGGCGGTTTATCAACAGTACGTCACTCTTTTCTGCATATAATAGAACAGAAAAACAGATTACAATGGCACAAAGGGGAGCAAAATATACAATGCTGCGTATTGAAAAACTGGACAAATTACCTTTTACTGTGGCAGAGTCACCGTCCACAGAATGGTTAATTCATGGCCATATAACAATACCGGTCACAACTTTCCAGTTTCAGTATTGCCTTGAACAACAGCCAGGCAGATATGAAGCAATGGGTAGGGAATTCATCAAGGAATCTTTGGAATTACCTTACAGATTTCGATGTAGGAATGGGGACACAGAAGTATTTCTTAGCGGTACCAACTGCGAGGATTCCTTAAGTGGATCTCTCATATGCCAGGATATAATGCTTCACGGGGCCTGCAATGGTTCAGTTGCTAACTTATCCGGTCACTTGAAAGGTTCCCCAACTGCCGTGATTAATCCGGTGTTCAAGTTGCTTTGAATGGGAGTTACTTGATGTTGAATGATCAAGGTTGTTGTGGGATGCTCCCGGGCATCGCATATCTTGTCACTGTAAGCTCCAGGGTTACTTGCTGTATGCAAGTATTGTTTCCACCGACCCATACAGTCAGGGAGGCGCTGTTATGGCCTTCGTTGAATGTTTCCTTTATACGGTTTGATACTCTGAGCCGAATGAAAGCCATGCTTTTACAGCAAACCGTGCCCTTAACCTCCGCCCGAGAAACTTATGATCGCCAGGTTGCAAGGTCCTTGGCTGAGAGACAGGCACTGATACGAACAAACTGCCCTTTCCATTTCACAGAAATGGTACAACATATCTTTAACATGTCTGATACGACGGGTATTGTCCACCTATTTAAGACCACAGGTTCTGGACTGTTAAGCACCTTTCAGACAATCCTCGGAGTTGTCCCAAACTTCATACGCTCCGTATTCGGAAGCATTTTTGGCGGGTTTCCGCTGATCCAGTTTCTGATAGCAGGTATCCTGATTGTCGTTTTTCTGCTACACAATGGACGTCCCAGTCACCAAGGAGATGGAAGAAACGCTCTTGGAGCGTCGATACCGTGATCGCATGGTACTCCATCTGGGCACACATCGTCTTTGAGAACTGAGCGAGTCTTGGTTCTTGTCATTTAGACCAGTCTGGATCAACTGTATTCTGCCTGTCCTCCGGACAAGAATGCGTGTTGGATCTCGGTCTTACACTTCCAACCATTGCGCCACCGGGCGTTGATGCTTTAATGGACCCGATAATGGCCCATGTTCTGCAGTGTCCTCAGCGTATTCCAATGTTGATGTTTGCATTCTTAGAGCCACCACGGGATGCTTCTGCTCCTGTCGGAAAGGATACCGCTTCTCAACAATTACTCGGGCCTTGGATGACACTCTGGCATCCCCAGCACCGGCTGTGGTGAATACGGAGGAACATCTGTGCTCGATTGACCTGATCTGCGAGGTACTGCATGGACTGTCGTCTGCGATTGCAGGCAACAGTAATGTTGCGTCTTCCAGCCAGGACACAAACATTTGGCTCATCGTGTGCTGGGAAAATTAGGCCTTTTTCAAAAACAACTAAATTTGGAATTTTAAACAAGACACTTTGTCTAAACTGCATGGCTTTCAGTCTCTCATTGTTTGGACTATATATACGAACTTATTTAGTACAGACTTATCGCAAGCACTATTTTTTTTTTTTTGAAATTTTTCATTTTTAAGTACTATTTTTAATAAACTTATTAATAGTTGCGTACCACGTTTAGCCATACGTAGAATTTTTTGTATGTCGTTCAGTCGGATGAGGAGTGGGTGTTATGTTCCATATAGGTACCTCAATATAGGCTCAGGTAGTCACCTAACCTTTCACCTAGCTCCTTCCCTACCATTACACTGCATAACGGTTCTTAGTACTGACCTTTTACAAAGTTACGGTAATGTCCAAAGCTGACATGGGGTTTTCCCCGAAAAGCTTAAGCCTCATTCATTATGCATGAGGATTCTTGGAATCACAGCAGGACAGCAGGCCTACCATCTCCTGCATAATAACTATGTACAAGGGTCATTCCTTCCGTCTGACATGACCCAGCAAGGTATATCCCCAGGGGGTACCACTTTGGGTATAAATATATCATATCTTTTCTGAGAGAGTCAGAGGAGAAAAGGACTTCCATGCTGACACACTGACGCGAGACGCTGAGGCTCCTGCATGCAGACACTCCAGCTCGCAGTGGTCTGACATCGCTTATGGGGTGTCCATTTCGAGACCAAGACGGGGTCCCACAGTGTCTCACTTCAGGTAATGTGGTTGACTTTATCCTAGAGGGATTCTTGGCTTCTACACCTACATACATGCTAGGTACACTTAGGTACATCTAGTTAGGGTCGCATCGTAGGAGTACGCACTTTACTGTCATGTATTTTATATACATGCCTGTATTCATCGTTTTAGCACGATGGTAGAAATCTACCATCCTTTTACTCTGTTAGTGCTTATAATCATTTATATCTGTTACTGTCTAGTGGTTGTTTCAGCACACCTATTTTACACTAGAATGACGCTGGTTCAATAAATGCTTAAGTGAAAAACGTCCCCACCGTTTATTCTGTGCATCTCTCCGAGACGAAGTGAGCACGAGTGACTGAGCGAAAAGTGGTGCACTTTTTCCACGATCCTGAGGGATCAGGGTTGTCATGTTCGATAGTTGCCAATAACTATTCTCTCCTTGGTAAGAGGGGTTTCTAGTGGCACTGTGAGCTAGCTGGTATACAGGCTGACATTCGGTAGGTGTGTCCAGAATGAGTCTGACTCCAATCCTACAGTATATGTTGTCTAAACGTGCAGATCCTATATAGGTTTATAGGAACTACACGAAAGAATGGGAGTAATTTAAGAAGCTGCCCCCATCGCCTCCTACTTGCAATGATTATAAACCTCTAGAGAAGATCATGACATCTTTAGTTGTGTCGTAGAGTTGAGGCAGCGGCATTTGGATGTTACACAAGAAAGAGGACGTAATGGTAAGACTTTGTTGGCGCAATGTGACAGAATACTGTGAAACCAGCTAAGATCAAGAGCGCATTTAAAAGTACCAGTGTTGTAATGGAAGAGGATATGTTGTTTATGTCATGAACTGTGCTAAATGAATACAATATATCTAAAAACTTCAAATAGATTCACGGGGTCTTCATCTTGTAGGGTGCGCAATAAAGCAGTGAAATGAAAACGCTCATCAAAATTAAATAGTGACCAAATTACTTTCCCAGCAGGATAATTTAAGGAGGTCTTTGTTTTTTTCCAACTTTTTAAAAATAAACATATTACCACTTGAAGCCACCAAGAGTAGACCATTTTTAGGTGATGCATGGGAAAGTCTTTAAAAATCTCTACGAACATTCATGACAGCTGAGAACCTCTTAATTAGCCACAGGCTGCAAGGCTGGAGGGAACCGGGATTCCTTCAAAACAACCTACGAAAAGCCTCAAATCCACCGCCTTTGATTGTGGGAAACTCTGCGCGATTCCCACCGACTGAAGAAAGCAGGTGAGGGATCTGTTCTTCTCTATCCCCATCGGGGAGATGTAAAAACATCCTCTGCAGCAGCGAAGGAAGACTTGGGGATTCTGCACATCCCTCTCTCCACTGCACCAACCAGGATCATCAAAGCGTACATCTTATGCTTGAGGGGCATAGCTTACTTCGGATTAGTACTCAAAGATACTTGTGCTAAGTACAGATGTACAACAAGGATTTACTGCTCAGACACAATATAAAGAACCACAAAGAAGCTTTTCCCAGATTTCATATTAACAAGAGCTCACAAAGACAACAGCATTGGCTTTTAATTTATTGTGGGAAGTTTGGGTCAAGCACAGAGGTGTGATTTAGGCTTTGTTTACGTAAGATTGAGTAAGGTAACTTTTTACAAAGAAAGGACTACCCAATAGCATAGATAATACAGTCGACCAAGACGGCCAGTGTTCTCTCCCACCAGGTACTAAAAAATGAAGCGGAGAGGAACTAAGTAATTCCTCTCTAGTCAGGTAGGTGGTCGAACAGTTTGCTTGGACCATGGACAACCTGGCGAAGAACTGGGTGGAAATGAGACTATTTGGCAGTGTGGCAACTCTTGAGCTCCCTATCTTTTGTTGGATGGGGAAACCTGTGACATAACCTCACTCTAAAGGCTCTTGGTGAAACTTGCTGGTGCACTCCCCCCACCCCCCAAAACAAACCTGCAAGGATTTATAATAGCACAGTGCTTGTCTTACTCCCACCAGTTAACTTCCTTCCCCTCCTAGCTCAGTAACTACAAATAAAATCAGAGCACCACAGTGGAAGGGAATGGACCATCTCTGCATGCAGCATGCTCCCATGCAAGTGAACGTCATCTACCTCCGCAGGTTAGCAGTGACGAGCAGGCTGTGCAGACAGTGCTGGTGGTGGGGGAGGGTTGGGGGGATGGTTCCAAGAGTCTGCATGTCTGTCCCACAATTATCCTACCTTCTTCAATGAGAGCACAACAGCTGGAAAGCCTAGTATCTCCTCCACGGGTACTGGACCACCCGCTCTACAGCGAAGACCAATGTATGGGCAACAGGAAGGAATAGAAGAGTGTTGTGTCATTTTAGCATTTAATAAAGCGGTATCTTCCAGAACTAGGAATCTGTGTGGAAGTAACTCAGCCCAGTGGAATACATCCTCAAGAAGGTTCAAGTTCACATGTACAACATGCAACTAAGCATATATGTATGGTCATAAAAAGCACAGTTTTATCACTTTTACTAATTCACAGTTTTTTTTATTAATCTCACTTGATGCACTCTATTTTCTTGTTCGTTTTTTAATATCCCATTCCAGTCTTCCTTGCTGCGAATGAACTACCGCCTTACAAGCCCTTTTCACAGCTTTTTGTCTTTGAAAGGCACGGTCTGTTCTTGCTAAACCTATTGTTAGGTCTCGCCTAGAGACAGCTTTAGCTGGTCAGCTAGGTCTTCCCAACTCTGCTTGAATGATTCAGCTATCGCCTTCAAATACATTTTGGAAATGGCAACCATTTTGTCTTCATCATCGGTCTAGGTCCACTCTCTCCCCACTGCTCCGCTGTGCCGTCTCTTGCCTCCAGACCCCGACCTCCTCCTTGGGAGGTTCGAGGCTGCTGCCCGCTCCTGCGCCTGCTGCCCGCTCCAACTGGGACCAGACTGCCTCCAACCACCGTAACCTTTCTCAGCCGTTTTTTTTCTTAATTTTTTTTCCCGTTGTGCCAGTTATTGTGCCCATCTGTGTCTTGCTCTAATTCCACCACTGTTTTTATTTTCTCGTGCCTGCCTGTTCCTTTTGCCTTTCGCCGCTGCTGCCCCTGCGGCCCTCCCCCCCGGAATTCCCCCCCGGAATTCCCCTGCTCCCGCCTCCCAGCCTCTCCTCCCTCCCACCTCCCCTACTTAATGGCGGCCGCTGCGCGACGGCGCAGCGGGCACGCCAAAGGCAAGCCCGTCTGCGCCCGTCCGCGACCCAACTGCGGCCAGCGCCAGGAACCCTGGACCTCCCACTACCCATTGCTACGACACCCCCACCCTCCTCGCACTCAACCCAGGAAGACTTAGAGAATGCCAACAGGCCTCGCCGAACACGACCCACGGCCAGTTCTCCTGCCTCCACTGCCGCAAGACCCTCACCGCCACCCCGGCCTCCAACACCGCCGATGCCAGCACCGGCGACACCCTAAAATGCATCCTCCTCAACGTACGCTCCGTACACAAACACGCCATGGAAATCTGGAACCTACTCGACTCTTTCGCCCGACATCGCCTTCTTCACAGAGACCTGGACCAACGCATCCTCCGCCCCCGACATCAGCACCGCCATCCCAAACGGATACAAGATCCAGAGGAAAGACCGCCCCAACCACCCAGAAGGGGGCCTCGCCATCGCCCACAAGATCACCCTCCGCCTCACCACCTCCAGCGAAACCTTCCCCTCCGCCGAACACCTGCACTTCAAGATCCAGACCACACCCAAAGCCACACTCCGAGGAACCCTCGTCTACCGACCCCCGAACACCCTTCGCCACCACAATCACCGACTTCATCGCACCCCACGCGATCGCCTCAACAAACTACATACTCATTGGAGACCTGAACTTCCACCTCGACAACCCCAGTGACCCCAACTCCACTATCCTTCGTGACAACCTCGCCAGCATCGGACTTAAACAACTCTTCAACACACCGACCCACAGAGCAGGACACACCCTCGACCCAATCTTCGCGGCAGGAAACAGCGTCCACTTCAGCCCCACAACGCAGCCGCCATGGACCGACCACCACTGCGTACACTTCGCCATCAACAAACCCAAGGCACCCAAACCAGCCCCACGCCCACCACGAAGGAACTGGAGCAAGGTTACCGACGAGCAACTTAACTCCACCCTCACCCGAGACAACCACACCTGGGCACCCGACGCAAACGACGCAGGCAGAGAACTCCACACCTGGATCTCCAACTGCGCAGATAAGCTCGCCCCGCTACCCCGACAGACAACGCCCCAGGTAAGCCGCCTGGTTCACAACCGCTCTCCAAGAAGCCAGACGCACCTGCAGACGCCTGGAGAAGAACTGGAGAAACACCAAGACAACGGAAAACCACACCACCTACAAGGACGCCATGACGGACTACCACAACCAGATCAGAGCCACCAAAAGGAACTTCATCCACAACAAAATCCTGGCCAACTCCAAGGAACTTTTCAGTGTCATTCAAGAATTCACCAACCCACGCAGCGAAGCCACAGACATCACCCCATCCCAAGACCTCTGCGACAAGCTTGGAACCTATTTCCACCTCTAGATCAAAAACCTCTACGACAACTTCATCGACCATCCACCAGGCGCCACAGACAGCCCCCCACCCCCCAGAAACACCAGCCAGCCCACCATCTCCAACTGGACACCGATCACGGCCGAAGACACCGCCTTGACCATGAAAAGCATCCACTCGGGGCCCCCACCGACCCTGCCCCCCTCACATCTACCACAAAGCCGTGGCCGCCATCGCACCCAAACTACAACGCACCAGCTACACCACCTTCAAAACAGGCACCTTCCCAGACGACTGGAAGCGCGCAGAAGTCAGACCCCTGCTCAAGAAGCCCACAGCTGACCCCTCCCACTTCAAGAACTATCGGCCCATCTCGCTCCTCCCCTTCGCAGCCAAAGTTGCAGAGAAAACAGTCAACAGGAAACTGACACGATTCATTGAAGAGAACGCCGTCCTCGACCCGTCCCAATACGGATTCCGAAGCAACCACAGCACAGAGACCGCCCTACTCGCCGCCACAGACGACATCCACACCCTCCTGGACCAAGGCCACTCCGCAGCCCTCATCCTACTCGACCTATCAGCGGCCTTCGACACCGTCTCCCATCGCACACTAGTCAGACTACACGACGCAGGCATACAAGGAACAGCCCTGGACTGGATCCGATCATTCCTCACCAGAAGAAGCCAAAGGATCAGACTCCCACCCTTCCTCTCCAACCCCACGAAAATCACCTGCGGAGTCCCACAGGGTTCATCACTGAGCCCCACCCTCTTCAACATTTACATGGCCCCCCTCGCAGCCATCATCCGACAACACGGCCTCAACATCGTATCCTACGCCGACGACTCCCAGCTCATCCTCTCCCTCACCAAAGACCCCACCACTGCCAAACTCAACTTCCAGAAAGGAATGCAAGACGTCGCAGTCTGGATGACCAACAGCTGCCTGAAGCTCAACGCCGAGAAGACAGAAGTCCCTGTCCTCGGTACCACCCCTTCTGCATGGGACAGCACCTGGTGGCCGACCGCCCTCGGAAGCCCACCTACCCCCTCAGACCACGGCAAGAACCTCGGCATCGTACTCGACTCATCACTCTCCATGAACCGACAGGTCAACGCCGTCACCTCCAGCTGCTTCAACACCCTCCGCAAGACCTTCAAGTGGATCCCCCTGAGTCAAGGAAGACAGTCACCCACGCACTCATCACCAGCAGACTGGACTATGGAAACGCACTGTACGCCGGCATCAACAAGTCCCTACTCCGCAAACTCCAGACAGTACAAAACACCGCCGCCAGACTCGTCCTCGGCATCCCCCGACACGAACACATCAGCCAACACCTACGAAGTCTCCACTGGCTCCCCGTGGAGAAAAGAGTCACTTTCAAAATCCTCACTCACGCCTACAAATGCCTACACAACAACGGACCCAAATACCTCAACGACAGAATCAACTTCCACGTACCCAAAAGAAACCTCCGATCTTCCAACCTCGCACTGGCCGAAACACCGCGCATCCACAGAGCCAGAGCAGGCGGAAGATCCTTCTCTCACATTGCAGCAAAGACCTGGAACGAGCTACCGGCAGACATCAGACGCGCCCCCTCCCTGAACACCTTCAGGAAGACCCTCAAGACCTGGCTCTTCGGCTAAACAGATCTGCGGACCCCCCCCCCCCTCAGCACCTTGAGACCCTCACGGGTGAGTAGCACGCTTACAATTCCCTGATTGATCAAATTGGTTTCAGAAAATATATTTTTTTTTAATCAAATACTTGTTCTGTTTTGGTCAAACAAACTCAATTTCCCGAATTTCTTTTCTGAAAGAAACAATTTTTTGCCTTCCAAATGCCAGTTTTCATTTTTTGAAAATAGGTGGTCTCCAAACATCAGCATGCCATTTGACATGAAGTACCCACATGTACAAATGCTTTACGTGGACAGAATCCGTTTCAAATATCCAGGATTTACATCACATACCATGAATGCTCACCATAACACCAAGGATACCTAGAGTATGCCAATAATGCCCACCATTATACCACAGGCGCCACTGTGCCAAGGCTGGACACCATAACTGCCAGGCTGCTCACAATACTTTAGTCATGGCCATTATTATTTAACCAGAGGCAGCCGACATTATGTCACGAGTGGCCATGGGTCAGTCATGCTCACAATATGTGAGTGATGTCTGCCAGTATGCACAACTACACCAAAAACACAAAAATAAGTTAAGGATGATCGATCATTATTAAGCCAGAATCACAATTATGTCCAGTATGATAGGAGTCAACATACACTATTTGTTGTCCTAGACACCAGGCACAGCTTCTGTTTATCACAATGCCAAGCACACAAGCAGACAGCCACGTACATAAGTGTGCCCACAAGCTGCATACACACACACAAAGATAAATGCAGCGATGCTTGGACGTGGGACCGGTTCCTGATCTCAGCTCTTAGCCTGATCATGCACTTATCTCTCGCACTTTTTCTATGGCTCCTGTGAGCCTACACTTAAGTGGCTCCGCTCTGTCTCCAGCTATGGCTACTGCAGACCGCCTTCTTTTCTGGCCTGCTGTTCACACATAGTGTGACTGAGAGGGACGCCTACAACATGCCCAATCTCCTGGTGACTTTGCTAGACTGACAGTGGCTAGATGTGGCCATGGTGCAGGCCCCATAGACCCACACAGTGCGTTTGTGTCTTGGCACACCGTCAGGTGATTTGGCTGGTTGCCATTCGAAGGAACTTGGGATGTGCTGTGTCCTTCAATATGCAAAACTTCCCTAAATGATGTACTGGACTGAACTTCACTTTAGACAGCTACTTCAAAGGTGTTGGTGAGCTACCACTATCTCCCACGCTACTATAGGCGACACACAATGTAAGATGTACGAGGTGGGTGCTTCGGTATGAGTGACTCTTTTTCACCTGCTTTCATATGCAATACAAACACAGCTGACTCTGTCCCATCCCAACCAGCCCTTCAAAGGTGGAGCAGTCATTTGACGAAGTAATCTATCACAAAATGATCTTTCAAAGTCACAGGTCTGAACCTACCCTGCCAGCTTTGACAGTCGTATGACTGACCGCCAGACAGCCCCATTGGGCTTTTACAAGTGATCTTAGCATGTGACTGACTGGCTACTTCTCAGCCCTGCCACTGCCAGCCTTTTAGGGGGTAAAGTTGACATATAAATTAACTGTGCTCCAAGTCTGCTTATCTTTCACGGACGACCAGGATGTGCGACGGCATTGCTGGCAAGTTGACCCTCGTCGGCAGATACATTCAGACATGAAGTCACAGCAAAAGGAATGAGTTGCCACCATGAAGCCATGGCAAGCTCTTTGCATATCTTCCGGTGGAGCATTAATGAGGAGCCTCCCCTTGTCTTGCAAAATAAAAATCTACATGGATTAACAAGAGCCACCAATAGGAGACAAATATATGATATTCACCCTGGGGCACACACTTGTAAGGTAATCCACAAGTTAGGTCTGTAATTTCAACCTAGATCAATACATTCTCATGTAATCCTCATTAATTTTCAAAAAGCTCCAATTCAAGGAATTCTCTTCAATATTATTTCATATATTCCGCCAACATATTAAATCGTCACAGGATTTGGGACTTCAGGGCATGCACGAGTTAATCGATTCTTGTGGGCAAGGACCTCTGTGCTTTGACCTGCTGTACGATGGGTTTGTATGAAGATGAGGCAATCAACCCGACCCAATTATTTCTCAAGGAAAGAAATTGGTCCAGTGATTTCGAAAACAAGTGTATCTCACCTATACTGGATACATATCACGCCGCACTTGCAGATGAAGTGCATAAACGATATCGAGCCTTGGCGAATTAATTTTTCATTAAACACGTGTTGGCTTAAAATGTAAACTGGATGCTGTAACCTGTAGGATATGATGAAAAGTGGACACTGAATATTCTAACAATAATAAAAGTTCTAAACATTTGGAAGAACTATAGAATCACGATTAGAAACTTTGATTACTCCAATATTAGACACAATACCTGGATAATCAGTTTGTTTTCATGTCTCTTTGTATGTAGTATACGACTGTTATGGGGTGTTCTTTGGACAGCTTGACCACATATGGGATTAGTATTATCCCTAAAAATCTAACAAACTACATTAGGGAATACTATTTGAAATAAATGCTTTCCGCTTTCACACTTTCAAGAATAGTACTGTTTCTTAAGCTTTTGAGAAAATAAAACGTATAAGCGTAGGCTTAAATTAATGCAATGATCATTTTAAGATGAAAATTGGCCATCTAGTTATTAAAAAAAGGAGCAAAAACACTTCAAACTAGTTTGCAACTGCTAGACTTCTAAATTTGCGTTGGTTTCCTCATGGTCATTAGTTTTTACCTTACATTTATAGATCCTATCCCCGGATGAAGGGCGGAATGCCCGAGATGCATTCTGGATAATGTATGCTGGTTTATCACCAGGACTTTGCTTCATGAATGAATTTAATTTGTGAAAATACTACGATTAATACATCCAATCAACGAATGATAAACCTGGATTACTGTCGTTATTCCCAAAGGGATCAGAAAAGAATTTGAAGTCCTTTTTTAAGGATTGGCTTGGTGCCCAGGGGGACATTCCCCTAGTTAGGGGGTGCTACATATCGGTTTCCTTTACACTCCAGTCCGGAGATTGATGCCCCGGGTGCACCGCACACATTGATTTGAAAGAATTGAACTGATTAACACTCGAGAATTGGCTGTGCATGAGCTTCTACCCCTTTTGACTTGAACTATTTCCGAACCCAAGCTCTTTGCACGCACTGAGGAAAGCCATCATGGCCTACGATGAAATTTCCAACATGACTGACTTACGCGCTGATACTTTTGCCTTTGAATATGAAGAGGCAAATAGGATTTATGCTCTAATACACTAAGAAACCACGCAATTCTCTACAAACCGAAACAAAGAACAGAACATAAAACAATCAATTTACTTATCAAAGAGGGAGATCAATCAGCGGCTACACGCCAGCACATTAATCAGGTATCACAAGGCCCAAAGAATACAGAGAGGACTGCGGATTCCGCTCAAACCATCATTATGCAAAAATGCCAAGAAATTTGAAGATCGTTGGTACGCCATATTGAATAAACGTTCACTCGACTTGATTTTGTTAATAATAGAGGAATTATCTAACATCTTGGTGGAACTGTCGAAGGAGATTTCCAATGTAAAGTCTGAACTGGAAGAACTATTGACAGCTGAAGATTGGACTAAGGTATTGGAAGATATCAACAATCAACTGGCCCAACATACCCAAGAACTAAATGAAAGAAAAATTTGAAAATTCCGTAGGGACACTGTGGACTACAAACTAGGGGAAGTCTACAGTTGGGCGGAAGTATACGCCAAGAGGAGACAGAACAGACCATACACTGGAAATACCGAAACTTCATCTTCTGAAAGTCAAAGCTCGAAGAGCTCGAGTCAACCTCAAAACAGACCAGTAATATCAACTATGATACCTACAGATCAACCACAAGCCTCTGGTGTCTCTTTTTTAGAGGCAGGCCAGTCAGACAGAGACGACCCCGGCGGGGCAAAAGAAAAAGCAAAAGAAAAGGAACATCCTCAAACCCGAACAGCCACTGGCAAGAAGGAGAAAAACAAGAAGACGGGCTAGAACACAACCTAGTCATTAACATCTCGGACTACACATTTTCCAACATGGAGTTGAAAATATTACAAAAAGGAATGTCTTGTTCCCACGGGCCACATTAATTGTCTAGAGTTTGAAATAAGTCTTTTTAAACTTACAAGGAATTTACGACAGACATTTCTTCGAAAATGTAGTAACAGATCAACATGAGAAGGAGGAAGATCCCCTTCGAGGATTAAGACTTCGAAGTACATATATGGCACCAGTCAGCCATAAGAGCTTGGATATGTTTGAATCGTTGGTCAAACAGGACATTCAGTAATTGAACTTCAGGAAAAGATTCAAACAAAGAAATCTAACACAGAAAGAGTACAGCACTCTTTTAAACATC
This sequence comes from Calotriton arnoldi, assembly GCA_963921515.1. Lineage (NCBI taxonomy): Eukaryota > Metazoa > Chordata > Amphibia > Caudata > Salamandridae > Calotriton > Calotriton arnoldi. The sequence continues at coordinate 8,479,589 of CAWUFW010000008.1, forward strand.
GCCCAAAATCCCATGATTACCTGTCAACAAGCAGACAAAGGTGGAGCGTTAGTTGTCATGAATACCACCTATTACGAATCGCAAGTGGAATCTCACATTTCGGATGTACTAACTTATGCCAGACTGGATGCTAACTCCACTGAACAATATATGAACCTCTTAAAAACCATTGTAAACAGGGCTGCTGACAATGGAACAATCAACGAAAAAACCAAAAAGTTTTTGATACACCCACATCCAAAAAGTCCAGTTTTATATATGCTTCCAAAAATACACAAGGACCCACTTCACCCACCTTTTCGTCCTATCGTCTCAACCAGAGGTAGTCTACATGAACCAATCGGCAAATTCATTGACCGTTCTTTACAACCAAGTGTCATCGAAATGAGGACCTACATAAGGGATACAACAGAGTTCTTAACTAAAATCAATCAAGTCACCTTTTCTGAAGACGAATCAATTTTGTGTACTATAGACGTTAGATCGTTATACACGTCGATTCCGCACAACTTGGGAATAGAAGCAATTGAACATACCCTGTTACGATCAAATCTGGATTTGGATCTAAAGATCTTCCTAATGGAACTTCTAGAATTCACACTGTATCAAAGTTACTTTAGATGGAAAGACCAATGGTTTTCCCAACTAACGGGGACTTCCATGGGAAACTGTGCAGCTCCAACGTATGCTAATCTTTTTATGAACCGATTTGAAGAGGAACACATTTTATCCAAACCTTCATGGAAAGCTCATCTCAAACTGATTTTGCGATACATAGATGACATTTTCATCTTGTGAAATGGCACCAACAGAGATCTTTGCAACTTATTAATTGCACTTAATAAAGTTGGCGAAAGAATCCAATTCACCTACGAAATTCAAGAACAATCCATTACCTTTCTGGATGTCAGAATCACAAAAGCTATGACTTGGTTGGAAACAGACATTTACAGAAAAACCACAGATGGAAACAACACACTACACTTTACCAGCTTTCATCAGGAATCTCTGAAACGTCATCTTCCGGTTTCTCACCTACTAAGGGTAAAACGAATCGTATCAGACTCAGATACATCGACAACTAGAATGGATGATATGTTACAGAAATTCAGAGATCGCGGATACCCAGAAGAGACATTGAAAACAGCCATAACACGTTGTCAACAAAAAACACGGGAGGAGCTATTACGAACAAAACCCATTTCTACACACAACCGGACGGTTGTTGTTTCCAAATTTTCAACAATGAGTAGTTCCTACAAAAGCATCATTAAACGTCATTGGTCAATCCTTAAATTAGAACAGGATTTTAAACAATTGTTTGACTCTCCGCCTATCTTTGCTTACAGGAGAGGTAGAAATCCATGTGATTGATTAAACACACGGTTGCAATGCATTCTGGATAATGTATGCTGGTTTATCACAAGGACTTTGCTTCATGAATGAATTTAATTTGTGAAAATACTACGATTAATACATCCAATCAACGAATGATAAACCTGGATTACTGTCGTTATTCCCAAAGGGATCAGAAAAGAATTTGAAGTCCTTTTTAGGTCTCGCCTGAGCCAGCGCGCATGCGCTGCCCTGCGAGGCATTAAGTAAGGGCTTTTGAGCTCTGAACACACGCTTGTGCGCTTTTTTTTTTTTCTTAGCCCGCAATTGGCCTGTGCATGTGTCTTTTTTTAAAACACAGCACGCAATTGGTGCAAGGTGGGTGATTGTCCCGCCTTGTTTGGTCGATGGCCTAGGGTCCGCGGGAGCGAGCTTTAACCCCATCTGTTTCCAATTATCGCGTTGGCGGTAATTGGAAACAGATGGTGCTCGCTTTTTTTTTTTTTTAACCTCGCGGTTGCTAGAAGCATTGCCTCGGGCTAAATCTTAGTGTTTGAGAATGGAGACTACACCAGGCGTCACAGATTTGCCTGGATTTTCTTATTTTACTTTGGTGTTCTGTGTATTTTTTTTATTTAGATATTTGTACTCTACTCATTTTGCTTTGCTTCGGGGTTGGTGAATTAGCACAATGCATCGGGGTTGGTGGGTTTTTTCCCCCCAAATCCATGCTACTGCGCCCGTGTCAAGTGGTCGGAGGGGGTGGTTTCTTTACCACTTCAGTGTGTCTGTCTGGGCAATCAGGTTCGAGTTTGAGAGTGGGTGTAATATCTTGTGTTTCTTGGCAAGTAAAAATACATCCTTGTGTAACGTAACTGGTGCTTATGAAAGGGCTCCAATACCTTCGTGTCGAGTCTGTGCTATTTAAAACTGGATAAAAACAATCCTGCATGAAGTGCAAACATGCAGACAGCGACAGTTTTTGCCTTAACCCCTCCCCCCCCAACCTGCTATTTATAGACAGTTACGCCACATACTTTCTCAACTTTTCCAAACTCTTAAAGTTGGGGATTTTTTGTTAACTCGCCCAAAAACATAATGAAACACTCCACCGTTATATTTTTTTTCTAAAAAAATTGCAGCGGATTTGGGGCTCACAGGACGGTGGGCATATGATATGTGAAGGACTAATTGAAAAGCCAACAGTGCCAGCAGTGGAGTGTTTTTGTAAGTAGGGGGAGAGCCGACGCTAAGACTCGAACACAGTTCCAAAGTCGACAGCTGTATATGTTACTCCACATACTAATTATTTACAGCCCTGCCTCTTCTCTCTCACTTCCACTGCCCTCCCTCCCCCTTCTCCCCCTGCCCTCCCGAGTCTCTCTGCAGTCTCCGCTGGACCCGCCCGCCCTCGGTATACGCAGCACCCTCTCTCCCCAGTCCCTCCTCTCTGCCTCTCTCCCTCCTCCCAGCTTCTCTCCCATTAAGTCTTGCAAGTTTGGGTTTCAAACACTTTGTCAATGCCCGGGGGTAGCCTAATATGCAGACACGCTCACTGCATGCCTCCTTCCGTGAGAGCTTTGAGTGAAAGCTCATTTACATTTATGCTAATTGTTTTGCAGTTTTACGTTATTTAACAATACAAACAGAAAAATAGGGAGTGCAATTCTGTTAATCTCCGTGCGTGTTTTTGTTCAGTTTTCGTTCGTGTAAGAGCAGTAGTACAGCAATTTCTCTTGGGGGTTCGTTGTTTTCAGAGCATGTCACTTAATAACAAAAGTGTCCGGACTCGGAAACACTGAATGGAAATTTGAGACCTTGACTAGAAGCCAGCCATAAAAAATGGTTTGAAGTAAAGTATCTTAATTGTAGATAGCTTGAGTGAAAGGTTGATAAATTCAAACAGGGATATCTCCTTATATTTTAATATAGCGTCCACATAGCATAGTGTACTATAAAATGCAAGCAGCCCTCCTTCAGTTTCTAGCTGTTTATACTGCTATACTGCCTCTCAGTATGCAAACGACATGGTGGGGATCACTCAGCGCCTCAGCAGCATCACTCAGCAGCATCACTCAGCAGCATCACTCAGCAGCATCACTCAGCAGCATCACTCAGCAGCATCACTCAGCAGCATCACTCGGCGCAACCACAGCATCACTCGGCGCAACCACAGCATCACTCGGCGCAACCACAGCATCACTCGGCGCAACCACAGCATCACTCGGCGCAACCACAGCATCACTCGGCGCAACCACAGCATCACTCGGCGCAACCACAGCATCACTCGGCGCAACCACAGCATCACTCGGCGCAACCACAGCATCACTCGGCGCAACCACAGCATCACTCGGCGCAACCACAGCATCACTCAGCGCAACCACAGCATCACTCAGCGCAACCACAGCATTACTCATCATGACCACTGCATCTCAGTGCCACATAATTACACACACATAATTACTCTACTCAATGCAACATAAATACACTCCACATAATACCACTCAGTGTGACATAGTTACACGCCACATAATTACTATCTACTCAATGCAACATAAATGCACCCCACATACCACTAAGTCACATAATTACACTCTATTCAATGCAACATAAATACACTCCACATAATACCACTGTGCCACATAATTACACGCCACATAATTACACTCTACTCAATGCAACATAAATACACTCCACAAAATACCACTCAGTGCGACATAGTTACACACCACATAATTACACTCCACTCAATGCAACATGAATACACTCCACATAATACCACTCAGTACCACATAATTACACTCCACAATTACTATATTCAATGCAACATAAATACACTCCACATATTACTACTCAGTGCCACATAATTACACACACCTAAGCATCACCTAAACATCACCTAAGCATCACCTCAGTCTGCCCTCGGAATCTGGCATCTGTTGATTCTCCCCTAGTGTCCGTCCACTGCTCGTGTTCTAATTAAATTACTGTTTTTCAACCTCCACTCCCCCGTTATGTATGTCCTGCTCCCCCATAACAAATAAAATTATAACAAACAAGCATGAGAACAGGCAGGAAGAAGTTGCCAGCAGTGCAACTACAAAAAAACTAGAAGACATTTTTTATGTTAAAATCATTTTTTAATCAGGTTGTTCAGTTGTATATAATGTCTTGGTTTGTATAAAAGTAACAGAAATGCTTAACACTTTTTATTATAACTTTTCAGCATGATGCACAGCAACCACAATGCTCTACAACATAGCCAAAAATTCTGGCTAAACACATAAGGTCCCAAAGGCGAGACCTATTGGCTATGCCAATGCTTGTTTAAGGATTGGCTTGGTGCCCAGGGGGACATTCCCCTAGTTAGGGGGTGCTACATATTGATGACTAGACTGTACCATGGGGCGTGAGTCCAGTTGTATGCTTTATCATTTCAGATGAACGTTTAGTTCCATTAAAGAACAAGTCAAACCACCACCCCCACCTCCCCCCTTGAAAACAGAAGCCTTTGCATAGTTCGTATATTTTGGAGGCGCACCGACTTAGGTTTTACGTTCATTTAGCGGTCGCCTCGTCCCCACCCCTCCACCATCGCCACCCCCTCCCCACCCCCTTCTGCCGTCCAGAATCGATCACACAGATTGACAGCTCTGGGCTCACTACGTTGCTTAGCTATGGAGCGATAGTATTACCCACGCGTAGAGCACTGAAAATGTCATTAAAAAACAAAATTGTATTTTTCTCTTAACCGGCTTCACATCCAAGCCAGAGAGATGGAAAACCGGGGCGCGAAGACCGCGGGAAAATCTCAACAGCGCTTGGAATAAACTGCGCTCTGTTTCTAAAGGCAGCGTAAAATCTCAGAAGAGGGAACGTTTATATTAATATGTGCAGCTGAGGGGCAATGATACGGTGCACATCAGCCCTACTGTCAGCGCGTCGCACAATAAACGTCTCGCTCTGCCCCCAAAGCGGGCCTCGGGAAATCAAAGAGGGTTCTTTACCGGCCAGAAAGCATCTCTTGCAAGGAGGGTCCGGCCCAAGACAGGCAGCGGAGTATCTAGATACCAATTTGTTACAATTTATAATTCACAGAGACGCATTAGCAAGTCAACTCATAGCAACTACTGATTCAACAGCACAGCGCTGAGAAGAAATCCGCTATAAACGTATTAAACATAGAATTATAGTAAAATCAGACACACCCGGATGCCAGAAAACACTTCTTGTAAGAAAGTGCCGCATCTACTCACTTGTAATAAGTTATTATAAGTGACATGTGACATCACCGTGATCCGGTCAGAATGCGCCCTTTCCACTGCACATGGAAAGCTGCTGTGCCAAAATCAGTCACTGTGCCCAAGCGGAAGCTTGTAAATTAATGGTATTTATTTCAGCGCACAATACTGGGACCTTGTACCCGAACCCCCACATTTTGTCCTGAAAATAGCTTTTTATTTATTTATTTTTAAATATAGGCTCAAGTAAGAAGTTTGTAGGCAGCACCAACGCGGTTTAAACGTCGAAGAAACGTTGGCACTTGTGAAAAAATACCCAAAAAAAAGAAAATGTATTTCTTTAATGGTTGAAATGTGAAGCAGCAGACATAGGAATGGAAGCTAGACACTCTCCAGATGCAGGGAACAAATGTAAGTTATGTAAGTGTACTAGAAGCCATTGGCATAATGCAAATTGATCCCCCCCCTCCCAGGGCCGGTCTGGGAACCAAAACCGGCCCTGGCAAAGAGCTTGTCAGCCCCCCCGGGGGTTTGGGGGTGCAGCCGAGCTCTTTGCCAAGGCCGGTTTCGTCCGATTTTGTTACAGGGACCGAAAACGGCCCTGTAACAAAATCGGCCCCCAGGGGCCTAAAACCGGCCCCCACCCTGGCGGCCCACTGGGGAAATGCCCGGTGCCCGCTACGGCCAGTCCGGCCCTGCCCCCTCCCCTGCAGGATGTGATGAGGGGCCCACGAGTCTCCCACACGTCACAGATATGACTTGGCCTTGGGCTTGTGCCAGGCTTGGCAGAGTGTGTTGGATGGGCCAGCTTCTCTTCTAACCTCTCCTAGCCACCAGAGATGAGCCTACCCCACAATCTTGTGGGGGGGGAACACAACATGGAAAATGGCCAGTCGAACCCCGCCAGCATGCCTGCAGCCGCTCTGTCAGTCAGAGATGTGGTAGGGTCTGCCGGTGCACACCTGAGTAGGCCTTGCCTGCATCCGCTCTGCCAGCCAGAGGTGTGGTGGGGTCTGCAGGTGCACACCTGAGTAGGTCTTGCCTGCATCCGCTCTGCCAGCCAGAGGTGTGGTGGGGTGGGGTGGGGTCTGCAGGTGCACACCCGAGTAGGTCTTGCCTGCATCCGCTCTGCCAGCCAGAGGTGTGGTGGGGTCTGCAGGTGCACACCTGAGTAGGTCTTGCCTGCAGCCGCTCTGCCAGCCAGCGATGTGGTGGGGTCTGCCGGTGCACACCTGAGTAGACCTCAGACTAGAGTAAAATTATCCGGAGCCGTCTCCAAGGATCTGGTGAGGCACCCATTTCCAGAGAGAAACATTAACAAGCATTGGCATAGCCAATAGGTCTCGCCTTTGGGACCTTATAAGTGGTTAGTCATGCAGCACATTATCCTAGGTGGGCTCAGACAATTCCAGCATGGAAAGTTGTGTTGAAAAGAAAGCCAAGGCAGGGTGGAGGTGTCACACTGGCACAGCGCCACGTGCAGTTACAACCTGCATGGGAGAGGGAAAGTTGGGAGGGCAAGGAAGTTGGGTAGAGACAGGAAATGACTTAACTATGAGGGTGAGAGACAGCAGGAGGTGTTACTGGTGGACAAGACGGAAATGAAAGAGCTAAGGGACAGGCAGTGGGGCAGATATCAGTGAAGATGTAGGGTTGTTTGGATGCATGTGGCAAAACAGAAATGCCAGTGCTCGTGCAAGCGGACAGCTCGCGCGCTGCCTTCCGTTTAAAGCCCAGCCCCAGCAATCCGGGAAGACACGTCTCTAAATCCACTTGACTTGTGTCAGAGAGTAGCAAGGAGGATAAGACGATTGCTACTAAGTGCTAACTTTCAGCTGTTAAATTTGTAATAAAGTGGCAGAAGTTACATCGGAAAAAAGAAACAAAGCATTGGCAAAAGTCTGTAGAATAGAAAGCTGGTGTCCCTTAAAAAGAATATATATGACAAGTATATGCCACGGAATGAAAATAAAAATAGAACTCATGCCATCTAAATGTGGCTGCCATATGCTTGTAGATCAAATTCAGTTTTATTGTATGAGCTATTAAATAGTATATGGGCTTCTTTTCAGGCAAGGGTGCTTAACGCAAGCATTGGCAAAGCCAATTAATCCTAACTTTGGGATTCATTGCCTTTGCCAATGGTTTTTGGCGATTCCGTACAGTGTCCACGATGTTGAACAGCATGGCTTAAGAGTAAACAAAAAAAAAAAAATGCACAATGACGCATCAGCCTGCATGCCCATGTCTACAAAATATTAGCACTTTTTTTTTCTTTTTGTTTATTGTATCCGGTTGGATCAGTATATAAAAAAAAAATTATAAACGGGAAAGCATTTCTTTCTTCTTTAAGCGTGTGTGAAGTCAACCAACACAGGTGGTGCGAGTGTGGAAGGAAGCAACACAAGGAGACCAAGCAAAACAGGGGTGGGGGGCGAATCAACATTGAGGGCACAGGTGTAGGAAGCGATAGAGAGGGAAGGGGAAACAACACTGAAGGGAGAGAGAGGAAAGTGAAGAGCAGGGCAAAGAGAAGCACATTGGTTAGAGACACAAATGTGGAGAGTATGTATGTGAAAGCATATGGGGGCGGGGGAGAAGTACACAAAGGAAAGTACAACACAGAGTGCAAAAGAGCAGCAAACAGGCAACAGAAAGCAACCTGGAGTGTGGCACAGTGGGGAGCAGTACACAAGGGAAACTGCTGTTAAACTGAAGTACTTTGAAGGAAAAAGAAACGCGATAAAATGCTTTACACACCCCAGAATGGAAAGTTAAAACCTGGACTGGGTGAGCTACTAATGCATGCACCAGGGACCTTTGAGAGTTTTATTCTTTCACTATTGTACTTCTATTTAAGGTAAATGTAGCCTAAAAGGCAGTGCCCTTGCAGGAAAGGTGTATATTTCTGTTGGTAAACACATTCACAAGCACAGCCTGAGTGAAGATATGACTGCGGACTCACTACGGAGGCTCTCGGGGATGGCGTAAGTAATGGCGGAGTATGTCTGCCTCTAATACTTGCCATGTGTTTGTCTGACTGGTGCAACAGGTCTTCTCTTTCAAGAGACGGAAAGTAAGTGAGAGAAGACAAACCAGCAACAAACAGCGTTACATTAAACTTTTTTCACCCAACGGAGGACACATGATGTCATGCCCTGTTAGAGGAAAAGTCTTGTGGACAGCAATCTCCCCAGCGAGGCGGCAAACCGGCTGCACCGCAACCGTTCAGCTTAACTACATGATTCTAAAGACCATTTGGTTGCTCAAATGTGTGTATTTCTGACATTTATATGTTTCCCTCGTCATCATTGCTTGATTTTGCTCGTGAGAAAATAACACTCAGTCGTTGAAATGCCACTCAAATTATGGAAATGTCACACAAAAGCAATCTGAAATCTTGGCAGCTATGTGTGCTATAGAGCAACAAGAAAAACCTCCAAATATTATATATTCGAAAGAAGCTACATCCGGATTGTCTTTATGTTACTACCACAGTATATTTACCACATTGCTTAGTAGCAAACACTGGACGCCAGATCTAGTAAAAAGCGAGCCACTTACAATGTTTAGTATAGAGAATCCCCCAAGTCTTCAGAGAAAAATGATACCTCACTTGTGTGGGTAGGCCTAGTGCCCCTGCAAATGGTATCAACAAAGGGTTTGTGGTGCTGAAATCACCATCGTCCCAGCTTTAAGGGACATATTGACTTTTGTCAGAAAACCAACATTTTTTACACAGTTTTGGCATTTTACTGGGACATAGCCTATTTTTGCTATTTTTTTGTGCTTTCAACCTCCTTCCAGTTAACAGTAGAATTGGGTATAAAAGCAATAATGGATCCTGGAAAGCTATACATTTCAAAAAAGTAGACAAAATTCTGAATTCTGCAAGGGTTCATTTGTGTAGATCCTTCAAGGTTTTTTTTAGATAAACTTACAGTTGAAATTGAAAAAATTGAAAACGAGTTGAAAAAAACAGCCATTTGTGCCAACGTTTTCACCTGTGACCTCTTCCAAGTATGACAGCTTTTTTAAAGCAATACACCGTTGCATCCGCTGGACCCTTCTGGCTGTGGGGATGTATGGGATTTGTAGGTGCACTAAGAACCCGACGAACCCGGAGCCAATAACCGAGCAGTGTCTTGCAATGGTTCTTTAATATGTACCGGGTATATAGCAATTCATTTGGGAAAATATAAACCGTGAAAAATCGGTATGAAAGACACCCATGTATTTCTGAAATGGGAACAAAATATGGAGTTTAGAAACAGAAGCTATTTGCAAATCTCTGAAATTGTGGGTACCCATACTAGCATGTGAATTATAGGACATTTTTCAAGGTGATTTCTTTTTTACACATTGTCTTACATTTGGAAGGCAGAAATGCATCGAAAGTCAATAGGGAATAACAGTTGCTCTACAATTCTGTGTTCCCCCAAGACTTCAGAGAAAAATGATACCTCACTTGTGTGGGTAGGCCTAGTGCCCGCAACAGAAAACGGCCCAAAACGCAACGTGGACACTCCACATTTTTACACTGAAAACTGACCCTTTTTTTGCAAAGTGCCTAGCTGTAGAATTTGAACCCTAGCTCTGCCGGCACCAAGGGAAACCTAGCAAACCTATACATTTTTGAAAACTAGACACCCAAGGGAATCCAGGATGGGGTGACTTGTGTGGCTCCCACCAGGTTCTGTTACCCAGAATCCCTTGCAAACCTCAAACTTTGTAAAAAAAAAAAACACATTTCCTCACATTTCTGTGATGGAAAGTTCTGGAATCTGCATGGATCCACAAAATTCGATCCCCCTGCATTCCCCAAAGTCTTCCGATAAAAATGGTACCTCACTTGTGTGGGTAGGCCTAGTGCCCGCGACAGGAAACGGCACAAAATGCAACATGGACACATCACATTTTTCCAGTGAAAACTGACCCTTTTTTTTTTGCTAAGTGCCTAGCTGTAGATTTTGAACCCTAGCTCTGCCGGCACCTAGGGAAACCTAGCAAACCAATACATTTTTAAAAACTAGACACCCAGAGGAATCCAGGATGGGGTGACTTGTGTGGCTCTCACTAGGTTCTCTTACCCAGAATCCCTTGCAAACCTCAAACTTTGTAAAAACAAAACACATTTTCCTCACATTTCTGTGATGGAAAGTTCTGCACTCTGCGTGGATCCACAAAATTCCACCCACCCCGCATTCCCCAAAATCTTCAGATAAAAATGATACCTCACTCGTGTGGGTGGGTCAAGTACCTGCGACAGGCAAGGGCCCAAAACATATTGTGGAGACATGAAAATCACCTATCACTAAACAACCTGGTTTTGCAAGGGGGGGAGGGGGGGCACCTGGGTTTTTGGCCCCGGGCTCAGCGGCCATCTAGGGAAACCTATCAAACCCACACATTTCTGAAAAATAGACACCCTGGGGAGTCTAGGGAGGTATGGCTTGCGTGAATCCTACCCAGAATCCCCTGCCAACCTCAAATTTGGCTGAAAAGAATCACATTTTCCTCAGTTTTCTGTGTGGGAATGTTGTGGGATCACCTCCTACCACCTAGCGTTCCCCCAGGTCTCCCGATGAAAATGGTACCTCACTTGTGTGGGTAGGCATAGTGGCTGCAACAGGAAATGGCCCAAATTGTACTGTGGAGACTTCAAAATTCCCTATCATAAAACTACCTGGTTTTGCGGGGGGGGGGGGAAACCTGGTTTTTTTGGCCCGGGCTCGCGGCCATCTAGGCCTGTGACTGGGAAAAGCCAAAAACATAGGGATTAAAGGTATAGCACCGCAAATTCTTAAGCGCTACATTTTTAAAAAAAATACGTTTTTAGCGGATTCTGCATTGGACAGCCACACAAGTGTGGTACCATTTTTATCAGGAGACCTGGGGGAACGCTGGGTGGTAGAAAATTTGTGTCAGCCCAGTGACCCTACAACTTTCCCACACAGAAATTTGAGATAAATTTGATTTTTTTCAGCAAAATATGAGGTTTGCAGGGGATTCTGGGTAGGGAAACGTTGGGGGATCCAAGCAAGCCATCCCTCCCTGGACTTCCCCGGGTCTCTAGTTTTCAGAAATGTGTGGGTTTGGTAGGTTTCCCTATATGGCCGCCAAGCCCAGGACCAAAAACTCAAGCAGGGATCCACTAGGGAGGGGTACCATTGGAAAGGGGAGATTCTCCCCTTTCCAATGATACCTCTCCCGTCTTTCTACGTGCTCGGGGGGCTGAGATAGCCCCCTGAGCACATAGAAAGTGAAACTGAAATGAGCCTATCTGCTCATTTCAGTTTCACTGAAATGACGTCAGCGCGACGTGCACGCTGATCGTCATTTCAGGGAAACCAGGGGAGCAGCCTCAGGAGCTGGGGAAGCTCTTCCCCAGCTCCAGAGGCTGTTTGGGGGGGGGGGGGGGGAAGAGAAAGGGAATCCCTCCGGTGCCCGCACCAGAGGGATTCCCAGTGCCATGTGAGCGGACGGCCAGGAGCCGTCCTAAGCACATGAGCACTGGTGCGTCGGACGGCCCCCAGCCGTTCGACGCACCAAAGGGGTTAAAGCATTGCCAAGAATCGCCGTCACGGCAGTTGCGGTCCATGCTTTTAACAGTTTTCTGCAAGGCTCCATCAACATGATGGAGCCTTGTACGAAACCGTTTTCTTTTTTTATTAAAACAGGATTTTCGTTTTGAAAATAAAAAAAACGATAATGTCACCCCCACGTCCCCTCCCTCCCTATGGGAGGCATTGCCCATGGCGAGGCGGGCATTATTTCTGTTTCTCACTGCCAGGGTTTGTGACGGACATTGAAAAAAACAGCCAAACGTTTCCACCAATTACAATGGGTGGACATATGGCTATGGCGAATATGGAGTAGCCATATGCAAACTTAAGGTCCGCCAGTACGTAAATCAGGCAGGCCAATGTGTTGGCGAGGAGGGGATCTCTGTTGCCGTTGCGACGGAGTTCTCTCTCTGCCAACATATAATTCAGCCCTCAGTTGCTGTCTAGGACAGTGATGCAATCGTCAGTATTCAGAGAAGGGTAAAGAGACACCCACAAACATACCGAAATCACCGACTTTTGGAAACTAAATTAAGTTCACCAACTTTAAATTGTCATCAAATTTCCTAGCCCTATTTCTTCTCCAATGTTGATCTCCAGTTGTTTATCGTGGGAGTATTTATATCATTCATAATAGTTGCAATTAAAGAAATTTTAAATGTTACATGTTTACGAATTAAGAACATAATCTATGAGTCAAGGACTAAGCTGGGGGCATGACGACAGTTCAGCGGCTCATGCAGGTAAGAGCGGTGGGGTGGATTTTGACAGATGACGACGAGGGAAAATTAAATAATTTTTCCCTCGTTTTCGTTTGTCAAAATCCCGCCAAACCGCTCTTGCCTCCACGGGCCACGTATTGTTTCAGCGCTAAATATATGCAGTGGAAAATTCACAAACAAGATGGGAATGTAAAAACAGTATATATTTTCATGGGAACATTTTCCTAACATTCTGTAATTATAAAAAGATGGGTGTGACATTTACAAGACACCCATGAGCTCTGTCATGTATAACAAGATTAGATCATTCAACAGAGGACATTTTATAATTTAGAAATTAATTCTACGGCTGCTCTTTGCTGCGTTAATCTTTGTGGCAAAAGAACAACGTTTTGTAACTGGGGATGGGGCAGGGACTTCCAGGGATTAGCAGACTAGAGGCCGGAGAGCAGAGTGGATGGTCAACAACATTTGCATGTTCAATCCATAATAAAAAAATACTCTTTGAATTTTGACGAAAATATTTATATCAGTTAAAACAGAGATATTCAACACTGGTATAACAGGGCTGGCACTCTGCTCGTTTTGGATAGCTCAATGTAAATTTATCTCATGGGGATAGCCTAAAAAGGCCACTGAGCAGAAACATCAATTTCACAAAAAGGTGTTACGTGATCTCTTAGTGCCCAATTCAAATGATACTGACCTACTATGCAAGTCTGACTGAGTACCGCCCTCAAGGTGCCTTCATTATGTAAGAGCTACTTTGCCCCACTACCCTAGAGTTTGTTTGCTTCACTTGATGCTGACAACAGTAAACGGCACAACAGATGGCAGCGTATGACTGCCTGGTGCCTGGGCTCTATGGACTCTCCTGTGATGCAACATCAACTGCTCTGATAGTACTACCAGCCAAGGCTTAGTATCTTAACACAACTAAAATAGGAAAGCCAAGAATGACTACCATAAAATCCACACCATCTTCTTGACGGGGACCTTCAACAAGCCTCACAGTGCTGCCCTGGCATTTCTGAGATATTTATGCATAGATCCCGGCGCCTCAGCTCACGTATGTTCACGCTCCTCCTTGATGCCACCTGAGCTCCATCTTCAACTCCATAACCAAACGATTATTCCAGTGACATGCAGTGATTTACAATCCAGTGACTACATGTCCACATATTCTGATTACTGCTAGACAGAGGATGCTGCTTTCTTCATCCCATCTACTCCACGGTCTAACTCATGCTTCATGTTCAACAGGCTACCGCTCCGACTCAAACGGGGACAAACTCTTCTGAGACGGCTAGTTTTCTCTGACCTTCGGGCTTATCTAGTTAACATGCTCACTGAAATCCACAGTTGTTTTGTTTCATACAAGTGTTGTTACAGGAGCGGTTACTACTGCACTTTCAGAATGATTAGGGTCCAACCTTTTGGTAGTGGAGATATGGACTAAGGGCCATGTTGAGTAATGCGAATGGTGGAGGTGGGGATTCCGGTCTAGTGCATTGTGTGATTCTTGGCATGTCCTTCATCTCTGTGCACTGCCAAAATTAACTAAATGTCACTATTGAGCACCACGTAAATAGTGCACATTTATGTCAATCTTTCATTTATATAAACATGAATACACAATCATTTAAAAATGAAATAGGCCAGAAAAACAAAAAATCAAAATCCAATTTGTAGAAGAACAATGCAAGGAAGGAAAATCAAGTGTATGTATTAGACCATGCAAAAAAACACCACCACGAAGAGTGATATACAACCTTAACATTGCTGTTTCATTAAGAGATCGACCAAGTATTGATCTTGTCAACAAATACACTGATTTATTACCAAAGAAATGCCCTTTGACATGGTGTGTATAAACAATGATTTTTTTCATTAACCCATAATATTATTCCTGTATCCTGGTAATATTTCATGCAACTTTCATTTCAGATCATTTTTCCCTCTTTCGGTAAGATCCCTCCGGCAGCAGAGTGACACTGTCCTGGACAGGAGAGCGTGAACAATCCAACCTCGAGTAACCACAAGAAACTGGAGTCCATTTGGAGAGTCCTGGTCACATAGGGGATGCATGCTAGTTAACCTCACATGGTAATCACTCTAGGGCATAGGGCCGGCTACTAGCTGAAGCTTGGACACAAGTGTTGAAGTGACCACGTAGAGCTATGGTCTCAGAACGGAGTACCAAGCGGAACAGAGGCGAAGGTGAGAAAACAAACCAGGAAAAACTAGAGAAAGCGGCAATCTTCCATGGTTTTGAAGCGTTACAGATATTAATGTTAAATTTAGTCTGTAGCGCAGCAACTTGGTACCACAGGGCGCTTGAGCCCACAAGCACAGTATGTTATTGCAGTGTCACGCACAGCACTTGGAGAAGGGAGTTACAAGCAGGTGGAAAAGGACAGTTTTCAAAAAGATAAGTGGTCTTTCTTTCCTGTCTCACTTTCAAGAGAATGTTGTTCCCCAAGTAGACCCTTGAGAACATCAGAACCTTGAGGAGACCACTGCAATGAATGCCTGAGAGCTCCTGCCACTATCCGCTGCCATTGGTCCAACAGAGTATGTGAAGTCAGGTCATATCTGAAAGGCTGGTGTGTGGGTCCATGTGTCCCCCAAGAACCACAAACATGTGACACCATGTGTGACACATTAAAATGTTCAAGATTCAATGAGCTAGGAGAAGAAACCATGTGCCCACAAATTGAGGCTCTTCCAATGCAACTGGGGTTGGAGAACATGGTTACAGCAGTAGCAGGACACATCCGTACAGTAGTGTGTGTGTGTGTGTATATATATATATATATATATATACACACATATATATATATACACACATATACACACACACACACACTATTTTTATTTTTTTTAGAGTTTCATATAGCGCAAACAAGACTTGAGACATCGGGTATCAGAGCGCTTTACATGAGCACCAGTTTCGTTACAGATGGACACATTCATTTTTGTTAGGCACCGGGAGATTAAGTGATTTGCCCAGAATCACAGGATGTTGAGCGTTGTTGCCGAGACTCTAACCCGGTCCCCCAGCTTCGAAGTCGACCGCTCTAGCCGTAATGCTACATTCTCTCCCCTAAGGAGGGATCGTACCGTATTAGAACAGCAGATCAGGAACGCATAGTTAGGCTAACACTGGGCAAGGACGTTGGAGCACATTAGTAGCGCAGGGCTAGGGCAACACTGGCAGAGGACGGTTAAAGCATGTTAGAAGAGCACGGCTAGGACAACACTTGTAGCAGATGGTAAAAGCACACTGGTAGAGAAGATAAGAACACTTGTAGAGCAGGGTTAGGACTAATTCAGCAGCAGGTGGTTATTGCACATTAGTAGACTAGAGTAAACATAACATTGGTAGTGCTCAGTTAAAGCACATTCATTGGGCAGAGTTAGAACAACTACGGTCAAGGGGGTTGGAACGTTTTAATGGTGAAATGTTAGTAGAACACTGATTGGGCAGAGTTAGGATAACAGTGGCAGAGCATGGATAGGACAACAGTAGTATTACAGAGCAAGAATAAATTGGTAGGAAAGTGTTAGCGTACAATGGATTAAGACACATTTGTTAAAGCTGGGTAAAGCCTGCTGGTGCAGTTGATCTATCCGTCGGAGGGCAGAGTTACCGCATATAGTTGGCTTAGGGTATACTGAAAGAGTGCTCCCTGGAACACAGATACAGATGGGTCAGTGCTAGCTGATGCAACAAGGTGCAAATAAAAAACAGTAAAGCAGCATGTAGGGCACGATGACAGAACAGAGCATCAATGATATATCTGCATGCTTCAATTCTGTTATTAATGGATGCATGCAGGCAGCAGCCAGTAAAACCACAATAAGACAGACTTTCTTATTCGTACTAAAAGGGAGGTCAGGTTGTGAAATTATATCACACCCGCCATTTTTGGTAAAATACGACCAATCCCTACCAACATTACAACGTAGGGATTAGTTTTGACAGATATGAACTGCGGCCTTTAAGTCGGTTCAATTGTTAGTAGTTCCTTCTACCAAGTGTTGAAGTTAAAGAAAGTCACATCGCTCATTCCCCAAGAAAGAAGAACTCATTTGGAAAAGCAGTCCTCAGTGCATAGATGGACTATGCCAATATTTTGTATTCAGGGATAACACTCATTTTAATTACTAGGCTCCGGCTGCCCCATAACACAACTGCAGCAAGGTACGGTCTGGTCTAAGTTTTCCTAGATGAATCCTAAAACAAAACAATTATAAACTAGTATCTTATCTCGAAACTAACTCCTAACAAACCTAAATCCTTACAAGTACCTCTCTTAACTCCTTTAACTTCCCCTTTCAACTTGCATCAAGCGGGAGAGGGCAGACTATTTGCTTCTGAAGTTGCTAAATCTGGAATGCTCTGCCTTGTGGTCTGTGTCAGTCAACTGAATAACTAACATGTTGTTCTCAGTAAAGGAAGCTGTTATTTTAGAGAACACATTATATAAAACCAGGACCAAGATCCACCTTAACAGCACAGTCAGTCATCCTCTGAGATGCGTTGCTCAGTGATGGGGTCCTGCTCCGCAATGGTCTGCTGCTCTTCTTAGAGGTCAGCGGGTGAACTCTCCCGTGTTATTCTACTGCTCTGCACTGCTTGCAGTAGAATGCATCGCTGCTCCAAGTTCAGCGGGTGCCCTCCCCCATGATGCTCTGCTCTGTTCCGCAATGGCCCGCTGCACTACTCAGAGGCCCGCAGGTGCACTGCTCCATGACACTGAGCAGCCCTCGTCCTTGATGTATCAAAGCGCTTCATGCTTTGTTCATCGTTGAAGCTTCCTGTGCCAGGTTTCTGAACTTATTACTGCTCAAAGAGATACACTGTGCGTCTCAGAGCTTTTTTGGAAATCTCAAAGTAGGAGTAAGATAGGTTTCCTCTAAACCGCAAGGATAGCGCATCTTTAAACTCGAAAAATTAAGCAGCAAAATAATTAAGCTCTACATTTGAATTTATGCTCTTCACATGTTTTATCCCAAAAAAGGTCACTCCTATGTACTGTTGGCACTTTGATAAATGTGAAAATTTGCTTGAAATCAAGATTTCTAAATCAGTAACAAGATCGAATAGGACTACACCCGACTTAAATTTCTATCTCCTGATGTACGTGCAAGCTGTCAGGCTTTTGGAAATAACCATATAGTAACCGTAGGATTTATTCACTTGCAGACATCCCACAGTTTACTTGGAATTGATTAGGAGCAGATCAATTACCTTGAGGGATAGACTCAAACAGTTGCATATAAATCTTGTCGACTGCACTTACGCTAATTTCATTTTGCACTCAAAGCTTCACGAAACGAGTGCCAAAAAACATTTAACTCACATTTGACGCACTGGCAAGGAAAATGTAAAGTCAGCACCTGTATTAAAGATCTTGTGTGCACTTTGACATCATTACGGAAAAGCACCAAATGCTCAGAAACATTAGACAACTTCCATAAATCATTAACACTTTAAGGGCGGTGATCTGAAACATGTAGGGACTACATTCCAGGATATAGTTTTAGTTAAATCAAGTTTTATTTAAACCAGAAGGCGGATACCAGCACAAACATCAGAACATAAGTTAAGGGCACCCAGGGGTAGTAGCTACTATCAATGGCTTGCACTTTGGGACTCCTCGCGCAGCTCCTGCTACCCCTGGCCCATAAAGGTAGCTGCAAGAAGAGAAAGTAAGAGGTCAGTTTACTATCAGACATTCCCACTCCTTGTTCTTTTGAACTTTTCCAGGACCCTCAGTCGCAAATGAAGTTGGTGAGGGGCTAATGGTGGGACCAGAGGTCAATCTTGTGACGTCATTTTGGGGAGGAGGTCCCTTCTGCTACATAGTACATCACCGGGAAGAGCCATGAAGACACGTATAGTATCCTGTATGCTCCAATAAGTTGTCTGGCATGTGGGGAGTAAATGAAGATGTAATGGAATGTTGATGAGCGTGTGGTGAGCGGAACCCTGAGATAGTTTTACCACTGGTGGGAGGATGAAGGCTTGACTATGTACTCAAGAGCCATGTACCTGATACTGTACCTAAGGACATGTAAATAAGGAAGATACCCTGCCCTACCTATGCAGCACCTGTCTCATTCTTGACATCTGCGGCACGGATACCATCCTTAACCAATTGATGATGTGGTGTTAAAAAAGTGAGACATTGCAGGTAAGCGCCGGATGAACCATGATGTTGTTCCATAGCAAGAGGCCTGCTATGAGCTGGAGAAAGCCCTAATACCCTGAAGATGTGGTTTGGGACAACCAGCCCTCAAATCGCACAAGTTGCATTAGCATACGCCGCCAAGTACGAGGAGCCCAGTGAGTATTATGGCAAGAGGACTGAAAGATTTGCAGTGACATAAGACTTGGACACTGTGCAGGAAGTGTTTCATATCTGCCCAGAAGGGCTGCAAGGAGTAGATAACGTTGGTGGGTGTAGGACAGACATTTGCTGAACATCGGACAGAACAATGGACCCAGTTAATTTCGCAGAGCTTCATTAGTGAGAAGGGCAGAAACAGAGCGAGAGGAAATGTAAAGGATGCCCAGTGTATGGGGACTGCTGTTCCTGAACCGGAGGAAACATCACACGCAGGGAGATGATGAAAGTGTAAGGAGATTTTCTTCTGAGGCATTTTGTTGCCCATATGAGTGGTACTGTGGGCTCGAAGGGAAAAAATACAAGATTTTGTGAGCTTCCTAACTGTTTGACAGTTGTCAGCAGTGGTGAGCGTGGTCATAGTCTAAGCGATCTTGCATTAGTGAGCCTGGCAGTCAGACAGTGAAGCATGTCAGGCAACTCATCTGCAGCACCAGAGTAATTACTCACTCAAGATCTCGCCAGCGCAGGACGAGTGAAAAGCTCCCAGCCGTGGTGCACAACTGAATTGGGCTGGTAGCCATTACTGAAAAAGGACTCTGGTGAGCATGTCCGGGTGCCTTTAAGTTACTGAAGCAAGAAGAAGGATTTCTAGTAGTCTTCCGACTATATGCCTGCTACTTATACAATACAGGAAATGTTGCATCATTCTAATAAGGAGCAGTCCCAATGGAGCTTTTTAAATAAAATAAGGAAACTTGATCCAAATTATGTTAGTTATCAATGTAAAGAGGACAGTGGGTAACTCCATGGAACACACATTTTAGAGTGAAAAATACTTAGATCTTTGCTGAAAGGAGAATTCACGTAATTTAGGTGAAAATTGTATAGTTTGCTCATGATTTGAGGTCTTAGGAAGTTAGCTCAGACATATGATAGTTTTGAGTGTTGAGGTGGTGGAGATAAAGTCAGTGTGTTAGTATCGAGGTGGAGATAAAGTGTGTTAGCATCGAGGTGGAGATAAAGTGTGTTAGCATCGAGGTGGAGATAAAGTGTGTTAGTATCGAGGTGGAGATAAAGTGTGTTAGTATCGAGGTGAAGATAAAGTGTGTTAGTATAAAGGTGGAGATAAAGTGTGTTAGTACGGCGTTTCCTAAATACATATAAATGGTTTTGCATGTTCTTGGTGTTTGAGGCAGCTTGCAAAAAGTGTAGAGTATTCTTTGCAGGGGGTAGCATGTGTAGGGTGGAAGCGCATGTATTGTTGAGAGTATAGGCTACCATGTATGCTGTAATTTTGTGATGTCATGCATGTAATGTGTGCATGTTTCAGGCTTCTGTGACAGGTTGGGAAAGAAGGCTCGTGCTTCCTGCATGGGTGTACACAGTGAGTTTCTTCCTTGCCCGTATTTTCAATTTTATATTACTTGTGCTTCAAATTTATATTTTTGTATCAAATAAGCTTTCTAAACCCTTGTATACCCGATCTGGGATTCCATAGCAACACAAACAAATCCTTGGGTCTAGACTTACAAAACTAAGCACATAGAGTGACGGACTAGAGTCTCACACAGTTCCCTTGTGGGAGAAATCCCTTTCAGGACGAATACCCTCACCCACCAAAGGTGGCATGCTTCTCCTCTTAGTGGGAAAACCTAGTCCCACTAAGGGCTACAACCTCTTCTCTGAGAAGAGGGAGCTCAGGGATGTTTTAAATGAGCCTACCCTACGGAGGATACACTAAATCCCACAGATGAGAGATGTTCCAAGAGAAATGGTGAGGGAGCAGCGCAAAATAAATATAACTAGTGAGGTGGTGAAGCTAAAACTGCCTAGTCAGGAACAACATTTATTTTGAATAGCTTGTTCCTACTGACAGGGTTAAAAAGACAGTGCAAGAAGCAGTATGGATTTGAACTGCTCTGTGTTTGACAAAGAGGTCTACATGTTTCAGCCCTAGTTAATCCAAGAGTTATCAGGGCTTTCGTCAGGACCTAAAGATTGCTGCTGCCAGTGACAAAAGAGTGTATAAATTGTAATGATATCAAACCAGTTATCCCTTCAATTTCAATTTTCGAATTTTACTGGTTGTACCTGTATAAGTGAGACAAAAATGGGGAAAACAAACAGAAACCTTTATCAATCAGTCACTCTTATTGTGATTTTAGTTTAGTGAGGAAGGAAGAGTAAAACATTGCCTTCCAGTTTAATCACGCAATTTTGCGTTTTATGATAATCATTAGTTGCACTCACCCAAAGTTCTTGGACGAGCGGCCTCACCTCAACCTGGCGACAGCTCAGGGAAGGGGGCCCCGTTCTGTAAAAAAGGAGGACGTGGTGTCAAACATACCCATCATTATGTTGACACTACTCCTATCTACAATTTCGTGTGTAGGTCAGGTAAACACATTAAAAACCAAGTAGAGTGCTAACACACTCAAAAATAGATGTACAAGGGGTGTTGGTAGTGTCCCGGCACTAATCTGATTGGTCAGCGAATAGTGGGGACTGCCATTTAGATCGCTCCACGGATACGGCAACAATGTGGGTGAGTATAATCATCTCAAAGCCGGGTAAATGTTTGATTACATGAAAATATCATAGGGTAACGGCAATAAATTATAACTCCTATACTGCTGAGTCCCATGATTGCTTCGTGACTGCCACAACAAGTCTCATGCGTTCTCTGGAAATATTATTGCAGACAGAAAACACCAAACTCGAGTGATAAGCCGGGGAAGGTCATGTGTACTCTTATTATAGTACATGACACTCTCCAGAAACTGGCACAGCTTAACCTTTATCAAAGCGATCTGCCAGATACTACGTATGGAAAATAGCGTAATGATGGCATTCTAATGTCGATTGTGGCAATAAAAGCATTCAATTCATTATTGCCCACAACTATCCTTTTTATATCATGGCGAGCGCAGTAGGTCCCAAGGACTCTCCTGCAAGATCTACCAGATGCTCACTATAGAAAATGGCGTAGTAATGGCATTCTAATGCCAATTGTATCATTAAATGCATTCAGTCAAGCCCCCACCTATCCTTATCATACCATCGGGACCAAAGTAGAAACCAGGGATTCTCCGGCAAGTACCTAAAGTCAATGCATAGCATGCAGCCACCGGGCTGCGACCCCATGCCTCAACCATTATTTGCGTTCAAGAGGAGTACCAACATCAAAGACCAGCTCGTACGCACTCGGCCCAGGCAGAAGAAGACATCTAACCAAGAGACACTATGGGGCCTACCAACCATAAAAGGGCACTACCCGTGCGGTTCATGTGCTGTGTGCCCTCAAACGAAACAGACTGGGTCCATCGATATTGGCATTGACAAGCCATGGATCTTGTCCAGACATACGAACTGCAACAGTGAAAAGCTGATTTACTTGATTGTCTGGCCATGCGGCCTGCGCTACGTGGGGATGACAACACGCAAGATTAAAATCAGAATAATGGAGCACAAGAGCACCATTCGGTGCAAAAAAACAATCTACCAAATTGACCAATCACTTTTTGTATAAAAATCATGCCCCAGAGGATCTGAACTTGACAGTCCTCGAGCAACCATGGATTCCACCCCACATCACAGACATTGCCAAATTCTTGTTCAGACGAGAACGCTGGGTGCACAGACTCAAGAGCGACAGCACTGGGCTGAACGATGATTCCTTGGTTGGCATTGTGACACACTGCTCCCTTAAATCTGAGACCCCCTTAAGAGATTGTAATCTCGACAGAGATTCAGGTCTATCAGTTTGTACGACCTGGTGGGATACTGACCTCTTTACAGACTGTAGTATTATTGGGTCTCACGAACATCTGGTGATCCTAATAGGATTACACACACTCCAACATATGTACAAACAGTCCGCCAGCATTCTGTTTGTAAACACTCGTACATAAGATTCCTGTGGAGTACATCATAGGTCTGCCCGACTAACACTCAGCCTCCACATAGATTGATCCATTAATATCTGACATGTACTATCAACTCCACACGACCGGGGGGCAACATACGTAGTGAATTGGTGATCTAGTATCAAACATATGCTGACCCAATACACGCTCTGCACAGTTCTCAAGCACTATATTGGTATACACCTTTGCACAGCCTATTCTTTGGTGTACACCATAGGTCTATATGACCAGTACTGACCACTTACACAGTCTGACAGTTTCACCTCGGACATGTTGTTTAGATAAAGTACTATCGGGGACACCACAATTAAACTGCGATCAACTACAATCAATAGTGACATTTTTGGAGCCCCGTTTCTCAAAGGTTTTCTCCTTTTTCTGTGGGTTTCTTGTTCGCTTGTTAAATTTAAACTCACTAAAGTTAAATCCCTCTCTCAGTTTTGAAAAAAACTGTGAATAGACTAGTGGCATCGTGATGCGCATGACGCGCATAGTTCCGACTAGTGACACCACGCAGGCTTTTGCCGTAGACACATCTTGGGTCCTACAAACACGCAGGTGAAAGGAGTTTTTACGAACGGTTTGCGCGGGCTTGAGAGGCCAATATAAACTATACTTGAAGCCTTCAGTCGGTACCTCCGGTCGCAGTTCAGTACAGAGACGGGGTACCGACTGAGAGGTAAGTTTATTGGCATGCCGCGCATTCTGTGTGTGTGGATAGCCGGTGGCTGCATGCTGTGCATTGACTTTAGTTAATTGCAGGAGAATCCCGGGTTTCTACTTTGCTCCCGATGGTATGATAAGGATAGGTGGGGGCTTGACTGAATGCATTTAATGATACAATTGGCATTAGAATGCCATTACTACGCCATTTTCTATAGTGAGCATCTGGTAGATCTTGCAGGAGAGTCCTTGGGACCTACTGCGCTCGCCATGATATAAAAAGGATAGTTGTGGGCAATAATGAATTGAATCCTTTTATTGCCACAATCGACATTAGAATGCCATCATTACGCTATTTTCCATACGGAGTATCTGGCAGATCGCTTTGATAAAGGTTAAGCTGTGCCAGTTTCTGGAGAGTGTCATTTACTATAATAGGAGTAGACATGACCTTCCCCGGCTTATCACCCGAGTTTGGCGTTTTCTGTCTGCAATAATATTTCCAGAGAACGCATGAGACTTGTTGTGGCAGTCACGAAGCAATCATGGGACTCAGCAGTATAGGAGTTATAATCTATTGCCATTGCCACGTAGTTGCCCTAAGATATTTTCATGTAATCAAACATTTACCCGGCTTTGAGATATACTCACCCACATTGTTGCCGTATACGTGGAGCGATCTAAATGGCAGTCTCCACTATTCGCTGACCAATCAGATTAGTGCCGGGACACTACCAACACCCCTTGTACATCTATTTTTGAGTGTGTGTCAGCACTCTACTTGGTTTTTAATGTGTTTACCTGACCTACACACGAAATTGTAGATAGTAGTGTCAACACAATGATGGGTATGTTTTTTTTTTTTTAACCTTATTTTTAGTTTTTTGCTTATTCAAACAATGATGGGTATGTTTGACACCACGTCATCCTTTTTTTTTTTTTTTTTTTACAGAGCGGGCCCCCTTCCCTGAGCTGTCGCCAGGTTGAGGTGAGGCCGTTCGTCCAAGAACTTTGGGTGAGTGCAACTAATGATTATCATAAAACGCAAAATTGCGTGATTAAACTGGAAGGCAATGTTTTACTCTTCCTTCCTCACTAAACTAAAATCATAATAAGAGTGACTGATTGATAAAGGTTTCCGTTTATTTTCCCCATTTTTGTCTCACTTATTACAGGTACAACCAGTGAAATCCGAAAATTGAAATTGAAGGGATAACTGGTTTGATATCATTACAATTTATACACTCTTTTGTCACTGGCAGCAGCAATCTTCTTTAGGTCCTGACGAAAGCCCTGATACCTCTTGGATTAACTAGGGCTGAAACATGTAGACCTCTTTGTCAAACACAGTGCAAGAAGCAGTATGGATTTGAACTGCTCTGTCTTTTTAACCCTGTCAGTAGGAACAAGCTATTAAAAAAAAGTTTTGTTCCGGACTAGGCAGTTTTAGCTTCACCACCTCACTAGTTATATTTATTTTGCGCTGCGCCCTCACCATTTCTCTTGGAACATCTCATCTGTGGGATTTAGTGTATCCTCCGTAGGGTAGGCTCATTTAAAACATCCCTGCGCTCGCTCTTCTCAGAGAAGAGGTTGTAGCCCTTAGTGGGACTAGGTTTTCCCACTAAGAGGAGATACCCAGATGATGGAGCATGCCACCTTTGGTGGGTGAGGGTATTCGTCCTGAAAGGGATTTCTCCCACAAGGGAACGGTGTGAGACTCTAGTCTGTCACTTTATGTGCTTAGTTTTGTAAGTCTAGACCCAAGGATTTGTTTGTGTTACTATTGTATTCTTTAGGGGAATTTGTTCCTTGCAGGTCTCTAAATATTTTCCCTTGGACCCTCCTCCCATTTTGTGTGTTATAAATTCCGGGATTCCAACCTGGTTCCATTAGATTTTTCAAACAAAAATCTATGCACTTTTGGGATAAGGCATAACTTCACTATGGCAATTCTGCTCAATGAGGGTTCGACAGCCTGACCAACTGGTGTTCTTCGCTTTGGGAATTCATCATAATGCAGCAGAGCCGCTTGTAGCTGTCCACGCGACATAGGACAGGCAGTTTTCCACTGCTTGGTATGGCACATGATTTTTGGAGATGGTTAAGTAGAGTGACTCTGGGGTGTGTGTTTTGCAATGAATCAAGTAGGTGCTCGTCTGCCTCTGAAATCCAAGTAGGTGCTTGTCCTCCTTTGAGATCCTAAGAGGGATTTGGGGCGTGCACCCCAGTTAAAATTTTGGCTTGCTTTGGCCTAGCAGGAGTAGGTGCAATCTGGGCCTTTTAAAGTTTGCTTAGGGTACCGACCTTGATTGCTCTTCCGCATTCTTCCTCCTTCATGGGGGGTTTTTGACCAGCAGTAGACAGCATAAAATTAATAAAATGGTGCATGGCTACTACTTTTGTCACCAGTTCCCATTCTTGAGCTTTGCCACCTCTATCTCTCATGTACTCTCGCCCATCACTCCGCCAGGTGCTGCATCCCGTAACACTATAAACACAGCTCAGTGGTCATCACACACAACATGACAACACTTACCAAATAGGCTCGAAACAACAACACCCTCTACCAACCACACACAGGTGCAGTTTGCTATCCTTGTGGGTAAGCGTCTCACGCCCTACATAAGGGTGGTAAGCGCTACTGAAATGCTACAACTATACTGTGATTTTTAGGTCTGGCATTAGCCAAGACCTTTTGGTTTTGCTAAAATTATAGGTTTACCACACTGACTTATAGGGGCTTTCAGACAGCCTTCATCATCTACTGGTCGTTGTTAGACCTGGCATCCTTGGCGTGGGTCTCCCTTCCATTTTTTCGTAATGCCTCCACTGTTGCCGATATGTTTTTGCTGGACTAGATGCTCATGGGCACTTTGCCGCTGCTAATCAGTGCCAAAGTGCAAGTGCTCCCTATCGTTAATTGATGTATGTATTAGTGACTCCATGATTGGATGATTGGTTTACTTGTCAGTCCCTAGTACAACGCACTCAGTGTGCCCAGGGCATGTAAATCCAATGCCGCTGGTGGGCTTGCAGCACGGGTTGTGCCACCCACAGAAGCGGCTTGTAAAATGTGTCTCAGGCCTGCCATCGCAGAGCCTGTGTGCAGCCTAGGGCTGCCCTGTCGACTTGGTGAGTGCACCCACTTACCAGTCCCTAAACCTTCCCTTTACTGCATGTTGGTCACCCCTAAAGTAGGCCCTAGGGCAGGGTGCATTGTAAGTATAAGGTAGGACATGCCCTGGTGTGTGCGGCTTGTCCTAATAGTGAATTACAACCATTTTCGTTTTTCACTATTGCAAGGCTACCTGCTCCCAATAGGCCAGAATGGGCAGACTGACTATTACACCTTATAGTCAGAACTGACCCAGGGAACATGGTAGAAAAACGAATTTAGTATGCCTGAACTCAGGATGATAAAATACATCTTTTAGTGAAGTTGGTTTTAACATTCTGTGTTTGAAAATACTACTTTTAGAAAGTGGGTATTTTCTTGCCTAACTATCCAAGCCTGCCTCTGCTAGGTTGTGTATTCCTTGTCTGGAGATTGAGTGACAGGGGCTGGGGGTGGCTACAGGAGACAGGGTGAGTCAGCGCAGGGCTGAATAGAAAGATCTGCATCCAGAGTGGAGGGAGGAGTTGCACCTGGGTCTGAATAGGGCTGTGCCTGCCTTCCACAATGCTGGCTCCACCTCCTGCCGGGCGGCTGAGCACTCTGCCCCACATTCTGAAAGGAAAGAAGGAGTCAGAAAAACAAAGTGCTCCAGGACTGACCAGAACTGGTTTTGGACTAGGCAGAGGCCTCTCTGCCTCCAGAGAACAAAGAGAATCAGGGTATAAGAGGGGCACCCAGACCCCAGGAAGATTAGATCACTTTTGGGAACAAGAAGAAACCTTTGCTGAGGAGCGGAACCAAGAAGAAACTGAGGAGAGACTATCCCTAAGCCTGAAGTGCTGCTTGGGGATTGGCCTGCAGTGGTTTGCCTCACTGCCAAAGAAAGGAGAAAGGAACTTTTGCTTTGCTGTGACTTTCATCAACTTGTGAAGGATCTCCAAGGGCTTGGAAAAGAGCTTGCCCCCTGACCGAAGTCCCAGGACCATTGGACTTCACCCCCTTTGTGAATTGCTGCTGGAAACTCTGTTTCAGTGGCTGCAGAGGTAGGGAGCTGTGACCGACTCTCACGACCGACTCGGTGTCCTGTAAGCACCGCATCGAAGCACCGTCTCGCCCTGCAACGCACGGCCCTGGTCTCACCGACTCCGTCAACGAGCCGCTGCCTGCACCGCATCGAGGGACAACGCGTCCTGCAACGCTTCGCTACGCCGAATCGAACTGGTCCGACCGACACGGTCACTGCTGCTGAGTTCGAGTCCTGTGACCGCACCGGAGTTGGGCACCGCTCGCACGCTTTGCAACGCACCGCCCGACTCGCACCGCTGTCCGGACTGATCGACGCCAGCTCCTGAATCCGGCTCCGTCGCCGCACCGCAACCTGCCAGCACCGCATCGAAGCACCGTCTCGCCCTGCAACGCACGGCCCTGGTCTCACCGACTCCGTCTCGACGACGTCAACGAGCCGCTGCCTGCACCGCATCGAGGGACAACGCGTCCTGCAACGCTTCCATTTTTGCATTGCGACCGCGACGAACAGCCATCCGGCTCGCACGCCCGTGCCTGCCGCTTCAAGTAAAGGTACTGTGACCGAGTCTGTCTACGCTGTGTTGGCCCGTCTCGACGAGGTCAGCTGGATTTGTTAGACTCTGTTTGTTCTCGACATCGCCGTAGCCGGAGGAGGCTACCAACTCGCACAGAACCTTGAATTAAGCCTTTTTGATCAGAACTAAGCATTCTTAACAGTATTGTGGATTATTTTTGTCGTTTATGGTCTTGTGATAAATCTATATAAAGTATACCTATTTTTATAAATATATAACCTGTGTGGTGTCCATTTGTAGTGTTGTCACTCGATTACTGTATGTGTTCACAAATGCTTTACACACTGCCTCTGAACTAAGCCTGTCTGCTCGTGCCAAGCTACCAAGAGGGTGAGCAGGGGTTATTTCGGGAGTGTACCTACTTTCCCTGACTAGACTCAAGGGTCCCTATTTGGACAAAGGTACATACCTCTGCTAACTAGAGACCCCCAAATCTAACATTGGTGGTCAGCGGTGAGGATTCTGGACTTGCATTTGTGACTCATGTACAGTGATTGGTGAACACTACTTAGTGAGTGCAGACCAAAACGCAACCACATACTTTTATAGCATTTTTTCTGGGATTTCCTATTTTTGCAAATGCCAAGTTCAGTCACGATGGAGAAACCAGCATCAGTAGCCTCTGTCGAGTGTGATTGGGAAGAAGAGAGGCTAGAATGCTACACCCTTAAGCAGCTCAAGCAATTCTGCAAGAAGTTTAAAGTGTCCATGACCGGACTCTCCAGGAAGGAGGACCTTCAAAAGGCGCAGAGGGCCTGGGTCGAATCAAGGAGTGCTCCTGTGGAGGCGGCTGAGAATGCAGAAGGGCAGCTGGAGGGGCTATTGGGTCTAGGGGCTAGAAGACTACCTTCCCCAGTAGGTAGCAGTGTTTCTGCCAGAGGACTGTCCCCAGAGGAGTTGGAGGACAGGAAAGAGAGTCGGATGCACGAAATGGAGCTGACCAAGCTCAAGCTGAATGGGCAGTTAGAATTCGAAATGCAAACTAGGAAATTGGCCCTAGAGGAAAAGAAAATGCAGTTTGAACATGAGAAAGTTTTGAGGGAGTTGGAATTGAAGGCCAAGAGCTTAGAGATTACTCCCTCTGGTGGCAGTGTACCGCCTGTGCCTGTTGAAGCTAGGGTGTATATTCCAAAAGATGTGGTTAAGGAATTTTTTTAAAATGATGACATAGGGCAGTGGTTCAAAGCCTATGAGGTAGCCATGTCTTCCCACCGGGTCCCTGAGAAGGATTGGGGAGCGGGGTTGTGGGGACGGTTCCTCAGTGAAGGGCGGGATACCTTGTTGGATTTGCCCTCTGAAGTCTATAATTCGTACAGCCACATGAAGGATGCCTTAATGACTAGGTATGGTTTGACCCCTGAGCTTTATAGGCAAAGGTTCAGGAACTGTAGTAAGATTGAAAGCAGTACCTGGGTTGAATATGTGACCTTCTTTTGCAGAGCCTTGGATGGTTGGGTAAGGGTAGCAAAGCGACTGATTTTCAGGCGCTCTTTGATTTAATTGCCTGGGAGCACTTGTCCGGTAATTGTTTTCCTGAGCTACGCCAGCACCTGATTGATAGTAAGCGGACTAACCCTAGGCAGCTTGCTGAGGAGGCGGACCGCTGGGTGAGTACCCGGGACCACAAGGGTCACGTGGGAGACTCCGCCAAGGGTGGGCAGGGTCCCCAGCAGAAGAGTGGGGGACAAGGGTAAACAGAAGGAGTTCCATAAAGGGCCCCAAAGTAAACCCCAAGGGAACCAAGGGAAAGGTTCCCAGCCTCCCCCTGAGAAGAAGCCAGTGGCCCTGACAGGCCCCCTGTCCCCCAGGGACCACTGGTGTGTTACAAGTGTGGCGCCCTGGCCACAAGGCAAACGATCCTCGTTGCCCTTTGCATGGAAAACCAGCACCCACTAGTGCAGTCCCCCGGCAGTTGGCTAGTGTAGCCCTGGGGGAGGAGTTGGGTGCCCAAGGTGGGGGGGGATCCCACAGTGTTTTCCCTTGTCTCATTAGGAGACTCTGAGATGGTCCCTAGGACCCCGCTGCCGGAGAACACTAAGAAATACAGGCAGTGGGTGACCATCAATGGCCATAGGGTGGAGGCTCTGAGAGACACAGGAGCCAGTGTGACAGCTGTCAAGTGTCACCTGGTGTCTAAAGAGCAGGTTATCCCTGATGCATTCTATCCGGTTGTTGCCGCTGACAACACAGTCACTGCAAGGTGGCTCAGGTTCCCTTTGAGTGGGGGGTCTCGGGTACTCTTCAAGTAGCTGTGAGGCCAGCCATGCCTGTTGACTGTTTGTTAGGGAACGATTTGGAGAGCTCACCTTGGGCTAAGGTGGAGCGGAGTGCGCATTTAGAAATGTTGGGCTTGCCTGATTGGGCATGTGTGACCACCCGGTCAATGGCAGCTAAAGGTGTTCAAGAGGACCTGGAGCCTGAGAGGGAGGCCCAGGTGCCTGCCGAAGAGAGAGGAGGCAGGGGGCGCGGGAAACCGGCCCCCGAAGTTCCCACGGTCCAGGAGGAGGCAGACCCAGAGGGGGATGCCCTGGAGCCTACAGGGGAACAGGTAGCTGAACTGGGGGACCTACCTGAGCTGACCCATTGGCAGCAAGAAGGAGGACCCTCCAGGGAAGAGTTCTGCGAGGAGCAGAACGCATGCCCCTCTCTCGTGGGTCTGAGGCAACAGGCCACAGACCAGGCAGCAGGTGATCAGTCTGGATCACATTGGGTTTACTGGGAGAATGGTCTCCTGTATTCAGAGCCTAAGGTTGCTGAGCCTGGGTCAGCCCGTGTGCTGGTGGTACCCCAGCGCTTCAGAGCCTTCCTACTGGGGTTGGCTCATGATGTACCGTTAGCGGGACATCTGGGGCAGGACAAGACCTTTGACAGGCTTGTTACCCATTTCTATTGGCCCCAGATGCGCAGGAGTGCCGCCACTCACTGCAGGACATGCCAGACTTGCCAGGCAAGTGGAAAGAGTGGGAGGAAGCACAAGGCTCCTCTCCAGCCATTCCCTGTGGTCAGCACCCCCTTTGAACGGGTGGGTATTGACATTGTGGGGCCACTGGACCCCAAGACAGCCATGGGCAACAGGTTTATCCTGGTCTTGGTGGACCATGCCACCCGGTACCCTGAAGCCATCCCTCTGAGGACAGTGACGGCCCCCGTGGTGGGACGGGCACTGATGGGGATTTTCTCACGTGTGGGATTCCCTCAAGAGGTGGTGTCTGACAGAGGTACCAACTTCGTGTCCAAGTACATGAAGTCCCTGTGGCAGGAGTGCGGTGTAACTTACAAGTTCACCACTCCTTACCACCCTCAAGGAAATGGTCTGGTTGAGAGATTCAACCGGACCCTCAAGGGCATGATTATGGGTCTGGAAGAACCCATGAGGCGTAAATGGGACGTCCTCTTACCATGCCTGTTGTTTGCATACCGGGAGGTGCCACAGAAGTCTCTAGGGTTCAGTCCCTTTGAGCTCCTCTATGGACACCCGGTGCGAGGACCTCCGAGTTTGGTCAAGGAAGGCTGGGAGCAATCTCCCAGGAAACCTCCCCAGGATGTATACAGTTACATGCTGGCCTTCAGGAACCAGACTAGGCGTTTCGGAGAGCTTGCTGAGGCAAATCTGGAAGCCAGCCAGGAGGAGATGAAGCGGTGGTACGACCAGAATGCCACTCTGGTAGAGCTTCAGCCTCGTCAGAAAGTGTGGGTCATGGCCCCTGTGGAGCCCTGTGCGCTCCAGGACAGGTGGACCGGCCCTTTTACGGTGGTGGAGCGCAAGAGTCCAGTTACCTATTTGGTGGACTTGCAGTCTCCCAGGAACCCCTTGCGGGTCCTGCATGTGAACCTGCCTGAAGCCCCACTTGGAGAGGTCCCAAGTGGGCATGCTCTTAGCTACAGATGATGGAATGGAGGAGGAGACCGAGCCTCTTCCTGACCTCCTGTCAGCCCGAGAGCAAGATGGATCAGTGGAGGGAGTAAACCTCTCTACCTCCCTGACACCTGAGCAGCAGGGTGACTGTCGCCAACTGTTGGGACAGTTTCCCTGACCTGTTCTCCCTGGTTCCCAGTGTCACTCATTGGTGCGTCCATGATGTGGACACTGGGGACAGTCTTCCTGTGAAGCACAAGGCTTACAGGGTGACTGACAGGGTCAGAGCTTGCATCAAGGAGGAGGTCTCCAAGATGTTTGCGTTAGGGGTGATTGAGTCCTCTAACAGCCCTTGGGCCAGCCCAGTGGTCTTGGTTCCAAAGGCTGCCGCGCCTGGTGCCACACCAGAACTCCGGTTCTGTGTGGACTACAGGGGACTCAATTCTGTCACCAGGACTGACGCCCACCCCATCCCCAGAGCTGATGAGCTCATAGATCGGTTAGGGGCTGCGCGGTACCTCAGCACGCTTGACTTAACGTCTGGGTACTGGCAGATCGCCTTGACTGATGGGGCAAAGAGAGGTCAGCATTCTCCACACCAGATGGGCACTACCAGTTCCGGGTGATGCCCTTTGGGATGAAGAATGCCCCTGCCACCTTTCAGAGGTTGGTCAACCAGGTGTTGGTTGGACTGGAGGATTTCAGTGCCGCCTACCTGGATGACATCGCAGTGTTCAGTTCCCGTTGGGAAGAACATCTGCGCCACCTCTGGGAGGTGTTGATGGCGCTGCGGAGGGCAGGCCTCACAATCAAGGCGAGTAAGTGCCAGATTGGGCAGGGTTCTGTGGTGTACTTGGGACACCAGGTTGGGAGCGGCCAGGTGGCGCCCTCCAACCGAAAATTGATACCATTCTGGCTTGGGAGCCCCCAAGACCCAGACAGAGGTGAGAGCCTTCCTAGGACTCACCGGGTATTACCGGAGATTCGTCAAGGGGTATGGCAGCATTGTTGCCCCCTTGACAGAGCTGACTTCCAAGAAGCAGCCCAGGAAAGTGATTTGGACTGACGCCTGTCAAAAAGCTTTTGACACCTTGAAGACTGCCATGTGCACGGCGCCTGTGCTCCAGGCACCCAACTTCTCCAATGAGTTCATTGTTCAGACCGACGCTTCAGAGCATGGTGTAGGGGCTGTTCTATCACAGATCAATGAGGAGGGCCTAGACCAACCTATAGCCTTCATCAGTAGGAGGTTACTTCCCCGGGAACAGAGATGGAGTGCTATTGAGCGGGAGGCATTTGCTGTGGTCTGGGCACTGAAGAAGCTGAGACCATACCTGTTTGGGACTCACTTCCGGGTTCAGACAGACCACAGGCCCCTCAGATGGTTGATGCAGATGAGGGGTGAGAATCCAAAGCTGTTGAGGTGGTCCATTTCCTTACAGGGGATGGACTTTACGGTGGAACACCGCCCTGGTACAGAACACGCCAATGCTGATGGTCTGTCCAGATTTTTCCGCCTTAGCGATGAGAACTCCCTAGGGGTAGGATAGTTCTCCCCACATTTCAGCTGGAGGGGACACGTGTTAGACCTGGCATCCTTGGCGTGGGTCTCCCTTCCATTTTTCTTAATGCCTCCACTGTTGCCGATATGTTTTTGCTGGACTAGATGTTCATGGGCACTTTGCCGCTGCTAATCAGTGCCAAAGTGCAAGTGCTCCCTATCGTTAATTGATGTATGTATTAGTGACTCCATGATTGGTTTACTTGTCAGTCCCTAGTACAGCGCACTCAGTGTGCCCAGGGCTTGTAAATCCAATGCCGCTGGTGGGCTTGCAGCACGGGTTGTGCCACCCACAGAAGCGGCTTGTAAAATGTGTCTCAGGCCTGCCATCGCAGAGCCTGTGTGCAGCCTAGGGCTGCCCTGTCGACTTGGTGAGTGCACCCACTTACCAGTCCCTAAACCTTCCCTTTACTGCATGTTGGTCACCCCTAAAGTAGGCCCTAGGGCAGGGTGCATTGTAAGTATAAGGTAGGACATGCCCTTGT
The DNA here is from genome assembly GCA_963921515.1 of Calotriton arnoldi. Classification (NCBI taxonomy): domain Eukaryota; kingdom Metazoa; phylum Chordata; class Amphibia; order Caudata; family Salamandridae; genus Calotriton; species Calotriton arnoldi. Next base: position 8,514,022 of record CAWUFW010000008.1, read on the forward strand.
GTGTGTGGCATGTCCTAATAGTGAATTACAACCATTTTCGTTTTTCACTATTGCAAGGCTACCTGCTCCCCATAGGCCAGAATGGGCAGACTGACTATTACACCTTATAGTCAGAACTGACCCAGGGAACATGGTAGAAAAACGAATTTAGTATGCCTGAACTCAGGATGATAAAATACATCTTTTAGTGAAGTTGGTTTTAACATTCTGTGTTTGAAAATACCACTTTTAGAAAGTGGGTATTTTCTTGCCTAACTATCCAAGCCTGCCTCTGCTAGGTTGTGTATTCCTTGTCTGGAGATTGAGTGGCAGGGGCTGGGGGTGGCTACAGGAGACAGGGTGAGTCAGCGCAGGGCTGAATAGAAAGATCTGCATCCAGAGTGGAGGGAGGAGTTGCACCTGGGTCTGAATAGGGCTGTGCCTGCCTTCCACAATGCTGGCTCCACCTCCTGCCGGGCGGCTGAGCACTCTGCCCCACATTCTGAAAGGAAAGAAGGAGTCAGAAAAACAAAGTGCTCCAGGACTGACCAGAACTGGTTTTGGACTAGGCAGAGGCCTCTCTGCCTCCAGAGAACAAAGAGAATCAGGGTATAAGAGGGGCACCCAGACCCCAGGAAGATTAGATCACTTTTGGGAACAAGAAGAAACCTTTGCTGAGGAGCGGAACCAAGAAGAAACTGAGGAGAGACTATCCCTAAGCCTGAAGTGCTGCTTGGGGATTGGCCTGCAGTGGTTTGCCTGACTGCCAAAGAAAGGAGAAAGGAACTTTTGCTTTGCTGTGACTTTCATCAACTTGTGAAGGATCTCCAAGGGCTTGGAAAAGAGCTTGCCCCCTGACCGAAGTCCCAGGACCATTGGACTTCACCCCTTTGTGAATTGCTGCTGGAAACTCTGTTTCAGTGGCTGCAGAGGTAGGGAGCTGTGACCGACTCTCACGACCGACTCGGTGTCCTGTAAGCACCGCATCGAAGCACCGTCTCGCCCTGCAACGCACGGCCCTGGTCTCACCGACTCCGTCAACGAGCCGCTGCCTGCACCGCATCGAGGGACAACGCGTCCTGTAACGCTTCGCTACGCCGAATCGAACTGGTCCGACCGACACGGTCACTGCTGCTGAGTTCGAGTCCTGTGACCGCACCGGAGTTGGGCACCGCCGCACGCTTTGCGACGCACCGCCCGACTCGCACCGCTGTCCGGACTCATCGACGCCAGCTCCTGAATCCGGCTCCGTCGCCGCACCGCAACCTGCCAGCACCGCATCGAAGCACCGTCTCGCCCTGCAACGCACGGCCCTGGTCTCACCGACTCCGTCTCGACGACGTCAACGAGCCGCTGCCTGCACCGCATCGAGGGACAACGCGTCCTGCAACGCTTCCATTTTTGCATCGCGACCGCGACGAACAGCCATCCGGCTCGCACGCCCGTGCCTGCCGCTTCAAGTAAAAGGTACTGTGACCGAGTCTGTCTACGCTGTGTTGGCCCTGCCTCGACGCGGTCAGCTGGATTTGTTAGACTCCGTTTGTTCTCGACATCGCCGTAGCAGGCTACCGACTCGCACAGAACCTTGAATTAAGCCTTTTTGATCAGAACTAAGCATTCTTAACAGTATTGTGGATTATTTTTGTCGTTTATGGTCTTGTGATAAATCTATATAAAGTATACCTATTTTTATAAATATATAACCTGTGTGGTGTCCATTTGTAGTGTTGTCACTCGATTACTGTATGTGTTCACAAATGCTTTACACACTGCCTCTGAACTAAGCCTGTCTGCTCGTGCCAAGCTACCAAGAGGGTGAGCAGGGGTTATTTCGGGAGTGTACCTAGTTTCCCTGACTAGACTCAAGGGTCCCTATTTGGACAAAGGTACATACCTCTGCCAACTAGAGACCCCCAAATCTAACATTGGTGGTCAGCGGTGAGGATTCTGGACTTGCATTTGTGACTCATGTATAGTGATTGGTGAACACTACTTAGTGAGTGCAGACCAAAACGCAACCACATACTTTTATAGCATTTTTTCTGGGATTTCCTATTTTTGCAAATGCCAAGTTCAGTCACGATGGAGAAACCAGCATCAGTAGCCTCTGTCGAGTGTGATTGGGAAGAAGAGAGGCTAGAATGCTACACCCTTAAGCAGCTCAAGCAATTCTGCAAGAAGTTTAAAGTGTCCATGACCGGACTCTCCAGGAAGGAGGACCTTCAAAAGGCGCTGAGGGCCTGGGTCGAATCAAGGAGTGCTCCTGTGGAGGCGGCTGAGAATGCAGAAGGGCAGCTGGAGGGGCTATTGGGTCTAGGGGCTAGAAGACTACCTTTCCCAGTAGGTAGCAGTGTTTCTGCCAGAGGACTGTCCCCAGAGGAGTTGGAGGACAGGAAAGAGAGTAGGATGCACGAAATGGAGCTGACCAAGCTCAAGCTGAATGGGCAGTTAGAATTCGAAATGCAAACTAGGAAATTGGCCCTAGAGGAAAAGAAAATGCAGTTTGAACATGAGAAAGTTTTGAGGGAGTTGGAATTGAAGGCCAAAAGCTTAGAGATTACTCCCTCTGGTGGCAGTGTGACCGCCTGTGCCTGTTGAAGCTAGGGTGTATATTCCAAAAGATGTGGTTAAGGAATTTTTTAAAAATGATGACATAGGGCAGTGGTTCAAAGCTCTATGAGGTAGCCATGTCTTCCCACCGGGTCCCTGAGAAGGATTGGGGAGCGGGGTTGTGGGGACGGTTCCTCAGTGAAGGGCGGGATACCTTGTTGGATTTGCCCTCTGAAGTCTATAATTCGTACAGCCACATGAAGGATGCCTTAATGACTAGGTATGGTTTGACCCTGAGCTTTATAGGCAAAGGTTCAGGAACTGTAGTAAGATTGAAAGCAGTACCTGGGTTGAATATGTGACCTTCTTTTGCAGAGCCTTGGATGGTTGGGTAAAGGGTAGCAAAGCGACTGATTTTCAGGCGCTCTTGATTTAATTGCCTGGGAGCACTTGTCCGGTAATTGTTTTCCTGAGCTACGCCAGCACCTGATTGATAGTAAGCGGACTAACCCTAGGCAGCTTGTTGAGGAGGCGGACCGCTGGGTGAGTACCCGGGTCCACAAGGGTCACGTGGGAGACTCCGCCAAGGGTGGGCAGGGTCCCCAGCAGAAGAGTGGGGGACAAGGGTAAACAGAAGGAGTTCCATAAAGGGCCCCAAAGTAAACCCCAAGGGAACCAAGGGAAAGGTTCCCAGCCTCCCCTGAGAAGAAGCCAGTGGCCCTGACAGGCCCCCTGTCCCCCAGGGACCACTGGTGTGTTACAAGTGTGGCGCCCTGGCCACAAGGCAAACGATCCTCGTTGCCCTTTGCATGGAAAACCAGCACCCACGAGTGCAGTCCCCCGGCAGTTGGCTAGTGTAGCCCTGGGGGAGGAGTTGGGTGCCCAAGGTGGGGGATCCCACAGTGTTTTCCCTTGTCTCATTAGGAGACTCTGAGATGGTCCCTAGGACCCCGCTGCCGGAGAACACTAAGAAATACAGGCAGTGGGTGACCATCAATGGCCATAGGGTGGAGGCTCTGAGAGACACAGGAGCCAGTGTGACAGCTGTCAAGTGTCACCTGGTGTCTAAAGAGCAGGTTATCCCTGATGCATTCTATCCGGTTGTTGCCGCTGACAACACAGAGAGTCACTGCAAGGTGGCTCAGGTTCCCTTTGGAGTGGGGGGTCTCGGTACTCTTCAAGTAGCTGTGAGGCCAGCCATGCCTGTTGACTTTTTGTTAGGGAACGATTTGGAGAGCTCACCTTGGGCTAAGGTGGAGCGGAGTGCGCATTTAGAAATGTTGGGCTTGCCTGATTGGGCATGTGTGACCACCCGGTCAATGGCAGCTAAAGGTGTTCAAGAGGACCTGGAGCCTGAGAGGGAGGCCCAGGTGCCTGCCGAAGAGAGAGGAGGCAGGGGGCGCGGGAAACCGGCCCCCGAGTTCCCACGGTCCAGGAGGAGGCAGACCCAGAGGGGGATGCCCTGGAGCCTACAGGGGAACAGGTAGCTGAACTGGGGGACCTACCTGAGCTGACCCATTGGCAGCAAGAAGGAGGACCCTCCAGGGAAGAGTTCTGCGAGGAGCAGAACGCATGCCCTTCTCTCGTGGGTCTGAGGCAACAGGCCACAGACCAGGCAGCAGGTGATCAGTCTGGATCACATTGGGTTTACTGGGAGAATGGTCTCCTGTATTCAGAGCCTAAGGTTGCTGAGCCTGGGTCAGCCCGTGTGCTGGTGGTACCCCAGCGCTTCAGAGCCTTCCTACTGGGGTTGGCTCATGATGTACCGTTAGCGGGACATCTGGGGCAGGACAAGACCTTTGACAGGCTTGTTACCCATTTCTATTGGCCCCAGATGCGCAGGAGTGCCGCCACTCACTGCAGGACATGCCAGACTTGCCAGGCAAGTGGAAAGAGTGGGAGGAAGCACAAGGCTCCTCTCCAGCCATTCCCTGTGGTCAGCACCCCTTTGAACGGGTGGGTATTGACATTGTGGGGCCACTGGACCCCAAGACAGCCATGGGCAACAGGTTTATCCTGGTCTTGGTGGACCATGCCACCCGGCACCCTGAAGCCATCCCTCTGAGGACAGTGACGGCCCCGTGGTGGGACGGGCACTGATGGGGATTTTCTCACGTGTGGGATTCCCTCAAGAGGTGGTGTCTGACAGAGGTACCAAATTCGTGTCCAAGTACATGAAGTCCCTGTGGCAGGAGTGCGGTGTAACTTACAAGTTCACCACTCCTTACCACCCTCAAGGAAATGGTCTGGTTGAGAGATTCAACCGGACCCTCAAGGGCATGATTATGGGTCTGGAAGAACCCATGAGGCGTAAATGGGACGTCCTCTTACCATGCCTGTTGTTTGCATACCGGGAGGTGCCACAGAAGTCTCTAGGGTTCAGTCCCTTTGAGCTCCTCTATGGACACCCGGTGCGAGGACCTCCGAGTTTGGTCAAGGAAGGCTGGGAGCAATCTCCCAGGAAACCTCCCCAGGATGTATACAGTTACATGCTGGCCTTCAGGAACCAGACTAGGCGTTTGCAGAGAGCTTGCTGAGGCAAATCTGGAAGCCAGCCAGGAGGAGATGAAGCGGTGGTACGACCAGAATGCCACTCTGGTAGAGCTTCAGCCTCGTCAGAAAGTGTGGGTCATGGCCGCTGTGGAGCCCTGTGCGCTCCAGGACAGGTGGACCGGCCCTTTTACGGTGGTGGAGCGCAAGAGTCCAGTTACCTATTTGGTGGACTTGCAGTCTCCCAGGAACTCCCTTGCGGGTCCTGCATGTGAACCGCCTGAAGCCCCACTTGGAGAGGTCCCAAGTGGGCATGCTCTTAGCTACAGATGATGGAATGGAGGAGGAGACCGAGCCTCTTCCTGACCTCCTGTCAGCCCGAGAGCAAGATGGATCAGTGGAGGAGTAAACCTCTCTACCTCCCTGACACCTGAGCAGCAGGGTGACTGTCGCCAACTGTTGGGACAGTTTCCCTGACCTGTTCTCCCTGGTTCCCAGTGTCACTCATTGGTGCGTCCATGATGTGGACACTGGGGACAGTCTTCCTGTGAAGCACAAGGCTTACAGGGTGACTGACAGGGTCAGAGCTTGCATCAAGGAGGAGGTCTCCAAGATGTTTGCGTTAGGGGTGATTGAGTCCTCTAACAGCCCTTGGGCCAGCCCAGTGGTCTTGGTTCCAAAGGCTGCCGCGCCTGGTGCCACACCAGAACTCCGGTTCTGTGTGGACTACAGGGGACTCAATTCTGTCACCAGGACTGACGCCCACCCCATCCCCAGAGCTGATGAGCTCATAGATCGGTTAGGGCTGCGCGGTACCTCAGCACGCTTGACTTAACGTCTGGGTACTGGCAGATCGCCTTGACTGATGGGGCAAAGAGAGGTCAGCATTCTCCACACCAGATGGGCACTACCAGTTCCGGGTGATGCCCTTTGGGATGAAGAATGCCCCTGCCACCTTTCAGAGGTTGGTCAACCAGGTGTTGGTTGGACTGGAGGATTTCAGTGCCGCCTACCTGGATGACATCGCAGTGTTCAGTTCCCCGTTGGGAAGAACATCTGCGCCACCTCTGGGAGGTGTTGATGGCGCTGCGGAGGGCAGGCCTCACAATCAAGGCGAGTAAGTGCCAGATTGGGCAGGGTTCTGTGGTGTACTTGGGACACCAGGTTGGGAGCGGCCAGGTGGCGCCCCTCCAACCGAAAATTGATACCATTCTGGCTTGGGAGCCCCCAAGACCCAGACAGAGGTGAGAGCCTTCCTAGGACTCACCGGGTATTACCGGAGATTCGTCAAGGGGTATGGCAGCATTGTTGCCCCCTTGACAGAGCTGACTTCCAAGAAGCAGCCCAGGAAAGTGATTTGGACTGACGCCTGTCAAAAAGCTTTTGACACCTTGAAGACTGCCATGTGCACGGCGCCTGTGCTCCAGGCACCCAACTTCTCCAATGAGTTCATTGTTCAGACCGACGCTTCAGAGCATGGTGTAGGGGCTGTTCTATCACAGATCAATGAGGAGGGCCTAGACCAACCTATAGCCTTCATCAGTAGGAGGTTACTTCCCCGGGAACAGAGATGGAGTGCTATTGAGCGGGAGGCATTTGCTGTGGTCTGGGCACTGAAGAAGCTGGAGACCATACCTGTTTGGGACTCACTTCCGGGTTCAGACAGACCACAGGCCCCTCAGATGGTTGATGCAGATGAGGGGTGAGAATCCAAAGCTGTTGAGGTGGTCCATTTCCTTACAGGGGATGGACTTTACGGTGGAACACCGCCCTGGTACAGAACACGCCAATGCTGATGGTCTGTCCAGATTTTTCCGCCTTAGCGATGAGAACTCCCTAGGGGTAGGATAGTTCTCCCCACATTTCAGCTGGAGGGGACACGTGTTAGACCTGGCATCCTTGGCGTGGGTCTCCCTTCCATTTTTTCTTAATGCCTCCACTGTTGCCGATATGTTTTTGCTGGACTAGATGCTCATGGGCACTTTGCCGCTGCTAATCAGTGCCAAAGTGCAAGTGCTCCCTATCGTTAATTGATGTATGTATTAGTGACTCCATGATTGGTTTACTTGTCAGTCCCTAGTACAGCGCACTCAGTGTGCCCAGGGCTTGTGAATCCAATGCCGCTGGTGGGCTTGCAGCACGGGTTGTGCCACCCACAGAAGCGGCTTGTAAATGTGTCTCAGGCCTGCCATCGCAGAGCCTGTGTGCAGCCTAGGGCTGCCCTGTCGACTTGGTGAGTGCACCCACTTACCAGTCCCTAAACCTTCCCTTTACTGCATGTTGGTCACCCCTAAAGTAGGCCCTAGGGCAGGGTGCATTGTAAGTATAAGGTAGGACATGCCCTGGTGTGTGTGGCATGTCCTAATAGTGAATTACAACCATTTTCGTTTTTCACTATTGCAAGGCTACCTGCTCCCATAGGCCAGAATGGGCAGACTGACTATTACACCTTATAGTCAGAACTGACCCAGGGAACATGGTAGAAAAACGAATTTAGTATGCCTGAACTCAGGATGATAAAATACATCTTTTAGTGAAGTTGGTTTTAACATTCTGTGTTTGAAAATACCACTTTTAGAAAGTGGGTATTTTCTTGCCTAACTATCCAAGCCTGCCTCTGCTAGGTTGTGTATTCCTTGTCTGGAGATTGAGTGGCAGGGGCTGGGGTGGCTACAGGAGACAGGGTGAGTCAGCGCAGGGCTGAATAGAAAGATCTGCATCCAGAGTGGAGGGAGGAGTTGCACCTGGGTCTGAATAGGGCTGTGCCTGCCTTCCACAATGCTGGCTCCACCTCCTGCCGGGCGGCTGAGCACTCTGCCCCACATTCTGAAAGGAAAGAAGGAGTCAGAAAAACAAAGTGCTCCAGGACTGACCAGAACTGGTTTTGGACTAGGCAGAGGCCTCTCTGCCTCCAGAGAACAAAGAGAATCAGGGTATAAGAGGGGCACCCAGACCCCAGGAAGATTAGATCACTTTTGGGAACAAGAAGAAACCTTTGCTGAGGAGCGGAACCAAGAAGAAACTGAGGAGAGACTATCCCTAAGCCTGAAGTGCTGCTTGGGGGATTGGCCTGCAGTGGTTTGCCTCACTGCCGGAGAAAGGAACTTTTGCTTTGCTGTGACTTTCATCAACTTGTGAAGGATCTCCAAGGGCTTGGAAAAGAGCTTGCCCCCTGACCGAAGTCCCAGGACCATTGGACTTCACCCCTTTGTGAATTGCTGCTGGAAACTCTGTTTCAGTGGCTGCAGAGGTAGGGAGCTGTGACCGACTCTCACGACCGACTCGGTGTCCTGTAAGCACCGCATCGAAGCACCGTCTCGCCCTGCAACGCACGGCCCTGGTCTCACCGACTCGTCAACGAGCCGCTGCCTGCACCGCATCGAGGGACAACGCGTCCTGCAACGCTCGCTACGCCGAATCGAACTGGTCCGACCGACACGGTCACTGCTGCTGAGTTCGAGTCCTGTGACCGCACCGGAGTTGGGCACCGCCGCACGCTTTGCGACGCACCGCCCGACTCCGCACCGCTGTCCGGACTGATCGACGCCAGCTCCTGAATCCGGCTCCGTCGCCGCACCGCAACCTGCCAGCACCGCATCGAAGCACCGTCTCGCCCTGCAACGCACGGCCCTGGTCTCACCGACTCCGTCTCGACGACGTCAACGAGCCGCTGCCTGCACCGCATCGAGGGACAACGCGTCCTGCAACGCTTCCATTTTTGCATTGCGACCGCGACGAACAGCCATCCGGCTCGCACGCCCGTGCCTGCCGCTTCAAGTAAAGGTACTGTGACCGAGTCTGTCTACGCTGTGTTGGCCCGTCTCGACGAGGTCAGCTGGATTTGTTAGACTCTGTTTGTTCTCGACATCGCCGTAGCCGGAGGAGGCTACCAACTCGCACAGAACCTTGAATTAAGCCTTTTGATCAGAACTAAGCATTCTTAACAGTATTGTGGATTATTTTTGTCGTTTATGGTCTTGTGATAAATCTATATAAAGTATACCTATTTTTATAAATATATAACCTGTGTGGTGTCCATTTGTAGTGTTGTCACTCGATTACTGTATGTGTTCACAAATGCTTTACACACTGCCTCTGAACTAAGCCTGTCTGCTCGTGCCAAGCTACCAAGAGGGTGAGCAGGGGTTATTTCGGGAGTGTACCTACTTTCCCTGACTAGACTCAAGGGTCCCTATTTGGACAAAGGTACATACCTCTGCCAACTAGAGACCCCCAAATCTAACAGTCTGTTATTGTGTTATTCAGTTTTCTTCCGCACTCTACAGTATCCAGCATGGGAGAGGGAGTCAGACCACTACAGCCATTTGCTAACTTCACTATGAGTGAAAGCATTCTTCCCTTTCACAAGGAGCACATCCATACACAAAGCAGTTTCCCTTCAGTACCAGGAACTGTTATTGCAATGCGTGCTTACTGAGATAAAATTAGCCCATGGTTTTTTTTTTGGTACGCGATGGCCCAGCAGCTTCCACAACAATACTGTTTTGACAAATCACGAGAAAGCAAAACAAGCATTGGCAAAGCGAAATGGCTGGTGAGCAACACAGTTCTGTTGGATTTGCCAAACTCTATACTGGAAGGCCCCTTTGATCCAACTGTGAGATTATCGTGCTTCTGGCGCCCAATGCCAACAGCAATGGTAAAATTCTAGCAACTCTGTGACCCTATTTTTAAAGAGAAGTCATTAAAAATATCAATACCAATAACCTTTACTCATGCCACAGAATAGATTAATTAAATGAGTAAAAAATACTAAGCTGAGACCTCTGGTGCGAATCCCCCACTCAGATGCCCCATAAAATGTTTGATGACCCTGTATAGAGCTCCACTGCTCTCTGCCTAGGTTCAGGCTATAGAAATACCACATACATACACTTTAATAATATTTCCCACACAGGCAGCAGTAAACAATCATTACAACCTGCTCTGATTCTGTGCTGGAATGATCTAGGTCCAATATTGCTCCACTGTTCAGCTTCACACACACACACACACACACACACACATCAGATCACACAAATACAAGAGATCTTTTTCAAAGGCCATTCTTGGGAGGCAGCATCATAAATAGATAAAGCATAATAATTCTAGAAAGGTGATCCCTGGACAGAAGGTATTTAAAATATGGATTTTATATGAAGCGCTCAGCTGTTAATCTCCAATTTCTACAAGGCGTGTATGCAGTAAGACAGAAAGGCAGGCAGCCGCCCCAGCTAACATCATTACAAGAGGTCCTGATGAAATTACCGCCTTGCTCAGCTCAGATGATGCTTGGTTCACATCATAGCGCATAAGCAGCGGCTGCCACTCTCTTTCGCTTTGGAGCTGTAATGTTGTTACTGCGTTGATTCGCAGCAATCTGCTGCCTAACTGCCTAGGCAACCAGACACTTGGGCAGGTAACAAGCTCCATTTAAGCAATTAAATATGTAACCGCAATGGCGATACCATCCTTGAAACCCACTCACCAATAAAGGATCTAGCACATTCCGTTGTTGCATTACACTATTCCTTCCCTTCCCTGCCAAGCAATAGTGATTCCTTCCTGGAAATCCAATCATCTATAACAGCCTGTGTCCTTGTGTTGCTACATTGCACTATTCTTTCAGTGCGTGCAATGGCGACACCGTTCAGGCAATACAACCCACATAAAGTTGTAAGCTTGCACACTAGTGCATTTCACCATTCCTTCTCTTCCAAGGAATGGCAGTATGATCCTGGCAATCCAATCACCGATAAAGGACCATGCTTGTGCGTTACCGCATTCAAATATTCCTTCTCATCCATCGCTGCAGGGAAGCAGACAGTCGCTTTAAGCTCTTTGTTGGGTTGTACCTTGTGTGTAGCTTGGGGGCCACGGTTACCTTCTTGTTAGTACATTATATTTAAAATTGTTCAGAGTACACTGCGTTGTGGCATGGCTGTTGCTGAGGGACCAGTGATGCAGCAGCAGCGCCTTCACCAGCACTTTTAATAAAGAAGCTTGCCTGTCTTCAGAGATTGTGTGTTGATATTTCAACATAATAAACTGGGACTACAGTTCTAGCACAAGAAATCCCTAAGGAACCCAACTGTACAGGGATTTCTACTACGCATCGGCACTGTTCTACCAGAGGTGTAGAGAATATGGACTCTTATTGCAAAAGGTTTGTCAAGAAACAAATTTTATAACGTTTTGGCATCAGTCACAGAAAAAGCACCATCCTACAGAGGATTTGATTGTGGTTGGGCTTTCTGTTATCTTTGATTTACCCAGAGTTCAAAGGTAGGTCCACTGACGCCTCTGCCTGCATGTCTTTGACGTGTGCGCAGCTCCCAGCCTTTTCGGCATGGTTGTGTTGACGTGATCTTATGTGTCCCCCATCTTTGAGGCAGATCGGAACATGGAAGATGCACCTCTGAAGTGTGTAAACGAGTGTACACGGCGCTGGGTCAAAGCGCGATCGCTTGAATTTGCATTGATTTGTATTCCATTACCAATTATAATATAGGCAATGAAATTATCAACCAGATGTACATACATTCTGCTACTACCTCAAAGGGGTCCAATACAAGGTGAGAAGTGTTGCTGTTTTGCTATTGAATTCTATTTCTTTAATGAACTCTTTCATGATTATGATCTGCTCTAGATAAGGAGAAGAACATTTGATGGGCAGTAAGATCTTGACGGCCCTGCCACGTTTCAAGATTAATTGGAGTGTCAATGATTTATCTTGGTACTTTGATTCTTGAATCTCAGTGGGTGTGCAAAGAATCCACTGAATGCAACACTACCACAAGCATGCATGCCCTCTCATGGAAAAACTGTATGGCGATAGGAAGAGCGCAGACAGTACTTCACTAATTATATTTCTACCCTTGGGGAAAATTTAAGAACAGAAAGGAAACAAGCATTGGCATAGCCAAAAGGTCTCGCCTTTGGGACCTTATAAGTGTTTAGCCATGCAGCACATTATCCTGGGTGCTGTGCCACTAAGGATTGAAGAACTATACAATTGCTACACACTGGGTCGTGCAGTTTGATTCAGGAATACATCCTTGCCTCAGGAAACATTTATGGGAGGGGCAGGTCTGATAGTCAGAGGTGGGCGAGAAAGGTGGGACAGTGAGAGGGATGGAGTTTGGGAAGACCAAAAGGTGAAAGGAGGCCGCAGTGGTGCAACAGAGGAGCCTACTACACTTGTACGGGGGAGAGGAGGGGTGCAGACCCTTCTGTCACAAACAGTTTAGCCTAAGGCCTAATAAATCTCCAAGATACACGAGTCTCTGGGGCACTCGCCACACTCTGCAGGTAGCCCATCATTTTGCATGACACCACTGCAGAGGGGTTGTGGGGGGAGGGGAGTCAGAAAGCTGGGGGAGGCAAGTGGGAGAAGTTTACGACGGAGACAGGCAGGTGGGTGAGCCAGAAGAGAGAGAGAGGGCATCACAGTGAAAGAGATGTGTGGGAGAGCAGAAAAGAAAAAAGTAACGTGCATACTCCGGGGCGGGGGGTGGTGTTGGGGGAAGCCACAAGGAGATTAGGTGAAGTGGGAGCTCTGAAGGCAGTGTAGTAATAAGAAGTGTATGGTCTGGAGCTGCCTGGAGTGTCCCGTCTGACAGCGAGGCAGTGGACAAGTAATTTTGCAAGGTATGATTAGGAAAGATAAAAATGTGTCCAGTTCACAGTTTTAATACTTATTTCACGGTATGCAGTTTGGATTTGAGTCAACTTGAACAACAGCACTTATCTGATGTCCTGCGCTGTCATCATCGGGTGGATCGTCTGCAGGGATGTTATCATTATGCTTTTTAGTAGTATTAAAATTTGAAACAAATCCTACCTCTTTTTGGTCACAGAGTGTTTGCAATCACATGTAACCAAAATACCGACCATCATTACCTTGGTGCAAAATGGTGTATTTCTATTGAAACATCAGATTTTTTTTTGTTTAAGCAATTTGTGTAAACGCTTAAACAAAGACCTCACTAAAGAAAGAAATCTAACAAATGGATCCATCTTTTCGGCTTCCTGTGAGGTACGAATTGAAATCCTTCTAGAGTCTTCAGGCTTGTCAACATGGGTAAAAGTTCAGTCTGTTGCTGCCATGGACACTGAGAGCCATGGCTGCAAGAGTCTGCCGTATCAGCCGCCTCTTCAGAACCGCACATGTTTTGGCAAGGAGCCCCTCGGTGGCAGAGGAGGTGACTCACAGGCTGCTGTGGACTTGTCCCCGCCGCCCCGCTTATGCCAGGCAGCTCTTCCTGGGGTCCATCAGCAAGGTGATCTGCGGCTCAGAGTATTCTGTGATGAGTATAGTCAGACTGGACAGTTCAGAATAAAACTGGAACTTCAGAGGTGATGACGCGTGCAGCAGAGGGTCCAAATGTTACAGACTCAGGGGTGGCACAGTGATATCCTCGCTGCCTGGTATAAACAGAGAGGTAGCTCTAAAAGCAGGAACATGCGCAGTATGGGTTCCCCACCCAAAACAGATGCCCGCTGCTGCGCCGAGCAGAAACTCAACTGAAAACTTTTGAAATTTCAAATGTATTCATATATTTAAACAGTTTCCTGTACCGCGAACATGGCCGAGGACTTTGGACCACTTTACAGGAAACAAGAGTTGGTGACAGAATTTGCAGCAAACGATTAAGTGAAAAACATGCAGAAAAGCAGTGCTCTTAAAATGCGGTCGGACATATGCACAGTCTGGTGGGGGGAAGCCGGGGAGAATAGGTGAAGTCGAAACAGCACCGTGCGCTGCGACGATGAGAGGGCGGAAAGGAAAACAAACATGCTGAAAAGCAGCGCTCTTAAATTTGCAGTCGGGGAAATCTATAGCTATCGTGCCTGCAACAGCATGTACGAACAAGCGCAGCCGCTAAAGTGAAAGCGACCGCGCTGTGTTTAATTAGTAACCTGATCCACGACGCGAGGAGGAATGCAGCTGCAACCCTGCGCGCCGCTGCTCGCTCCCGAGAGCAAAACGCCGTGGGAGTAAACATTTGAAGAAGAGGTGGGACATGCACCCGCCTTTGGCCATTTGCGTGCTTTAATTATTGAAAGACACATGCAAAGGCCAATAGAATGTGTGGGAGGAGTTAGACCCACATGAAGAAGTTTTGAGCGCTCACAAGAAGCCTCCCATAGAGCAGCGCATGCGCGCTGCGCTAGGCTCGACCTAATAAAAAGGGTTTCATTTTCCAGGACCTAAGGAGTTAAAAGGCTGCAATCCAACAGAAAAACACAGTGAGGACAATGGGATGTTTTTGGCCATGCTCTCAAAGACGTACACACTTTTGTGTGGTAATTACAAGTTCTTTCTAAGAAAACAATGGAAAAACAAGAATGTGGACGATTATGTTTGCACCATCAAAAAATTAGCTGAATCCTGCTGTTTTGGTTTGCTGCATGATGCAGTTATCCAAGATTCCATTGCCAAGCATGCAAAACATTCTGACATTCAAGTCAGACTGTGGCTAAATGGGAGTCCCTTTTGAAGGACGTGGTTGCAATAGTTAAGAAGGTAGAGTTAATAGGAAGATGTGCAAGGGTTGTTCTGGTTAAAGGAGAGGACAAGGAAGTGGTGGTTAAAGGCAGTAGGAGCAGTAAACATAATGTGATCAATAGTTCATCCAGGGATAGCGCAAAGGGGAAGAATCATTGGAAAATAAAAGAATCTGTGCAACAGGTATTGCAGGTGTGGACATTCTGAACCTCTTGCATTTAACAAGAAAGGGCCAGCACATCAAAGGTGCTCAGGTTGCAGAGTTTTAGGAAATTTTCAGAGTGCTGAAGATGGAAAGAGTAGCGTCAAGTGTGTTGTGAATGAAAATCAAATCACTGAATGCAGTATAGTAAGGATGATGGGTTCTCGTTGAGTGTGTCAGTACTAGGAGTGGATGATGTAGTTGGGAAAAAAACTTATGCAAAATTATTTTGGGGGCCAAGGGGTGGGAAGGTGAATATTCGTATTCCCCTTTATGACTGAGAATAAAGATGTGTGGAGTAGTAAGTCTGGGGAGGGGTTGGGGGAGGACTTAAAAGAATCCGACCTCAAACCACAAAATTCCACACGTGAACCTATTGAGATGTTAGGGTTTATAAGCTTAATGTTTGAATTCAAAGCTAAAAAAGTACATTGTATGAAGTGGGAAAGGGTCTGTAAGTACTGGGCTGGTTGGATCAAGGAGAACTGGATATATGATTCGATCCCAACAATGCGGGACCTGCACTTATTGTGAATGATGTGGAAATTACGGTTTTAAATTTCCTGTCTTTTTTATGGAAACATTGGTATACTGAATGGTTTTTAGTATGCTATTGCATTGAAGCCTGGTGCTGAACTCTGTGTGCACAAAGTGAGGAACATTCCCATATCAATCAAGGACAAAGTCATGCAACAACTGAAGAAACTGCAAGAAGTGGGAGTAATAGAACCACTAGAGTTGGCAGACTAGGTGGAGTAATTGGTAGTGGTGCAACATACTTACAGAAAGGTGAGGCTGTGTGTTGACCTTAGGGACCTAAACAAGAATATTTTAATGGCCAGTTTTCTATTACACAAAATCAACAAACTATTGTCGTTAACTCAGGAGGTGAGATGGTTTTCAATAATAGACCAAACGGTCACTTATCAGGTTCAACTACATGCAGAAAGTAAAATTCTAACAACTTTCATGATACCCAGAGGGTGTAATACATTTTTGAGAACACAATTTGAGTTGGCGTCTGCAGTGGCAATGTGTCAAAAACGAATGCATGTATTTTTTCCAAAGTGTGAAATATATTAATTTCTTGTGGGATGACATCCTTCAAATGGGGATGCCAAAGTCTGACCATGACTTTGAAACGAAGGGAGGTTTTGGAGAGTCCAGGCAGTAGATGTTTAACGGAGTAAATAGAGATTCGCAAGAAGCGGTGTCGCTTACAAGGGTCACAATATTAGAAAGAAAAGTATTAAGCTAAAAAAGGTTTTTTTTTTTTGTTTTTTTTAAATGGGACTTCATTGAGGATTTCCCTCATTAAGTCCAATCTAAAAATATACATGGACCATGACAGGGCCCTTCTGGGCCTTGCTGAATTCTATGCAATGTTTGAAACGGTTTTTCAGAAAAACATATGACATTAGACAAACACTAAAAAACAGAGTGAAAGTGTGAGTGGACGCAGGAGTGCTAGGAGGCAGAGATTTTACGTGATTGAGAGAGAGTCGTTAGTTAGCATGCTTGTGGGATATAGAAAACTTCTGCCAGTTTGTGTGAGGAGTACCTATGCTTCTGAGATCTGATCCCAAGCCCCTCACTAAGGTACATACAACACATGGTCTCACCATTATTGCAAAGCATGCTCGTGAGACTGCCCGATTACAACTACGAGGTGCGGTATGTACCTGGAGTAAGGAATTAAGTGGCAGACTTTCTGAATCATATACAGTTAACCATCAAGGAAATGTAAAGGAATGAGTGGGATCACAGCAGGACACTAGTGGTTGTGGTGAATGCAACAATTCTGACAAGACTCATGTAACATTCCACCCTCCACTGTGACCCACGAGTAGTCAAGTAATCCAGATATCCCATTGAAAAGCAGTGGAGTAGATGTGATAGGACCTATTCAGGAAGATTGTGGGGAGACTGTTTATTATTGCGATCCCTTATCCAAATAGCCAGAGATTGAAACGCTTGGGAAGGCGCTCTGAGACCATCATCAAGTTTATGAATAGAGTTTTCCAGAGGGAAAGGGTGCCCGGATACATCTTGAGTGACGACAGCTCACAATTCTGACCCAAGAATTTCCAGAGATTTGTAAATAGGAATTGATATGTACAAAAAAAGGCACTTCCATTTATCATCCTGAAGGAAATGGAAATGTAGAGCACTTTAAAGGGGTGATTAATGGGGTAATTCAATTGGCGAAAAGCAAATTGAAGTGTGAGAAAGAGGTGATGCAGACGGTTTGAGCATACAGCCTCCGCTGTGCGTGCGGACTAAATGTAGAACACCCATTGCCAAAGATAACTTTGGGTGGCTGCCATGGTCTAGGCAGACAGAATAGTCACCTGAGGTCAGAAAGAATACTTCACGTGTGTACGCAGCATACAATCTAGATTTGACCCCATGCAGGGCGCAAGAGAAACTAAATGGGAAATTGGAGATGGAGGTCAGAGTAACGAAGATTGAACAATCGAGGAAGGAGGAGTGCAGGTTTACGGAACCTAAGAGAGGTGAGAGGTTATTGTGCGATGCCGCTCTTCTCAGCGATGGTAAGGTCTGGTATATGGAAAGGTTACCCAAGCGCAAGTACGGACTCATGGAACGTGAGGTTAAGGTTGGGGGAGGGTGCGGGGGGGGGGGTTATGATTCGTTAGATGAAGATGAGAATATTGAGAAAAGCGTGGAAGGAGACGATGGCGTTGAAGTTCAGCCTGCTCCCATGTACGACCCTTCAACATCTGCATCGAAGGAAGTAGAAAGTTTGGTTTATTTTGTAGAATGATAGTGAAACCTAACAAAAGGAGGATTTTGTTTGTGTGTAAATTTACTACATAGCACGCATTAATATGTATAGACTCATTTTTTTCCGTTGCACTGTTTAAAGGAGGGAGTTGTGTTGTACCATGTGTGTACATCGGGGGCCACTGCTGTCTTGTGGATTGTTGCCTGCCTTGTTATGTTGGCCTAGGCCTGGCTGCCATGCTGCTTTTCTTTGCGCACGTTACACTGAGCCGGGTCTCCCTCGCCCTTTGCTCGTGCCAAGTTCTTTTGCACTGTCTGCATTTTCTGTTGTTCACCTTTTTGGGCTCGGTCTGCACAAACATGTACAAGGTCACATAACAATGTATTTTGGTTCTTCCTGATATGGCCAGTCTCGCGCACCCAGACATAACATTAGGTGCAATTGCCATGAAGAATTTGGTGTGCTTTTAATACTGTGGTTTACTAGCGCTTGACACACTTGCAGAAATCCGTTTCAGTGAGAAGAGCTATGATGTCCTGCTGATGTAATTCTGCATCTAGAGACTGAGGTATGGGGGTTCGCTAGTCAAAGCCCAGAGGTCTTTTATTATTATAATAA
This sequence comes from Calotriton arnoldi, assembly GCA_963921515.1. Lineage (NCBI taxonomy): Eukaryota > Metazoa > Chordata > Amphibia > Caudata > Salamandridae > Calotriton > Calotriton arnoldi. The sequence goes on from CAWUFW010000008.1 coordinate 8,532,121, forward strand.
ACTATCTTACTGCAAGGGGAGGGTGGTAATGTTATTTATACGTTTATCCACTGAGCTCTGAGATGCTTTCCCCGTTTGTACTCTATGGAATTGTAACCATGCTGCTTATATTAGTCATATGCATTATGCTATTAGTACTGACACGTGTACTGTACAATAGAGCACGTAAGTTGGAATAAACATTTTAACCTGTCCAGTGTCTCTTCCTACGCACCTTGTGGACAAGTACGAGTGAGTGACGAAAGAGTGTTCTTGCTTCTGCGAGTCCTGAGATAAAGATACCGTGTTCTGGGTTGTCCAATCATTGGTACTTGGGTGCTAATGGGATGCTAAGCTAGTTGGGTTGGGGTTTTTGGGTGCTACGGTATATGGTGGCAAACCACTGTATTCCGGGGTCCCATTTTCCTGTGCATAGCTCTGTGTATGTGCAGAAACCTTATGACATGGCGCGACCACCGTGGGGCTGCTTATCTGCGAGACGCTTGAGTAGTACTTGTGCTTGTCCACAAAACCCTCACGTACGCTTCCGGAGGCGTAAGTGACGGTGATACCTCCTATATTGAACGCTTTATAGGTTCTTTCAAGCTTGAAGTTATTAAAAAGGTAACATAAATAACCCATTTTGTGCTCCCTGTTAGGTTGTCGAATATAATTGTTTGGTCATGGCTGGTGTGGCGATAGCTGCACATAGTCGAGGAGCACTCCGAGACCACTTAGCTGTGTATGGAGTGCCCGATACTGGGGTCGAGTTGGTCTTTGTGGTTCAAGCCGATGCGGCTTATCACTTTGAAGTGTTTTACACTTGGATCACTTTTGAGGCGGTGGATGCAGGTGATAATCTGTTTCATGAATATAAACCCACCGCTATTCCTGCTGCCTATCGACCCTATACTAAACTTGAAGTACCTCTCACGGCTTGGCAGCACCGGGTTTGGTTTAATGGCGCCCTACCACAACCAACTACTGCAGTTCGTTTAGGCCCCTTATCTATTGAGGGGGCCACTTGGCCTATATTGGCCGGGTATACCCCGCATCCAAATTATCTGGCATTACCGCTTGCGGAACTGCGCACTATGCATACCGAATTGGTACGAGTGCATCGAGCCCTAGTAACATACGTTACAGGTAGCTTACATGGAGCTGCTCCTGTAGTCGCAGGCCAACCAGCTATAGCCGCTGGAGTGACCATAAGTCCTGTCATGGTAAATTCTGTGATGGGCAAACGTCCACAAAATAAGGACGACTATCCTTACTGGCTAGCAAGAAAAGTTCGATCAGATAGAAGCAGTGTTTCCCCATACATCCCCAGTAGATAAACACCGCATCCTCACGATAAGTTTGCCAAAAGACATAATCCCCGATTTGACATCATGTGAAAACTGGGGTAAGGTATTCGCAGCAGTTTATTCAAAATGTTTTGGAACTCCTTCCATGACGGTTCTACCCTCTGTAATTAAAAAAGTACAGGATGAACATGGCCCTGAAGCGGCTGTGGAATTAGGGATGAGACTAGTGGGAGTGTTTGATGTAGTAGCTGAGCTGATCCTTGGAAATGTCAAGGGCGATGCTATGAACTTTCAAGTAGCGAATGCTTTGGCTTTGGTCCCAGAGTTGGACAGGCCTCGCGAATTACCGAAAATAATAGCCCGGGCTTATAAAACAATTGGAAGAAATAGCCTAGGCAACAAGCCTTTTGTAAAAATGCAAACTCAATCGCAAACACAAGTTACACAAACAAAAAGTACATCTGAGAAAGATGATAAACCAGTCTTCACTAAAAAGAGTTGGAGACAGAAAAAACAGGGTAAGCAACAAAAGAAGCCGGGGTCGAGAGGCGCTTCCCCAGTTTCGGTTTCTTCTGAACGTACTTATGATTTACGTGATAGGTCAAGGATTAAATCACCAGAAAGGTTTCAGAGCTCTGATACCCGTTCTCCTCGTTCTTCACAGGCCCAGACGTCGTCACAGGCTGGTGGAGGAGGACGGCAAGATAGAGGAAGGGGCCGAGAGGCTCCCCAGGAGCGAGACCAACCTCGACAACAAGTCAGAGGGAAAGCAGAAGACTTTCACCTTCCTCGACCGCAATTTCAGAAGAAAAAGTTGCCGCTGTCACAGCGAAATATGCCTCAGACCGTGAGAACGAGACTCCAGAATTGGACGTGGGCAGTGACCCTCCTAGACAGCGCCGCGGAAGTTACCATAGTGCGGGAGGCGCTACGTCCTCATATGGAGGCGACAGCAACTGAAACATTCGTTACTGTAGAGACAGCTGACACGAGAGTGGCACCCCCTGACAGACTTTACAACATAGTCATACAAATTGAAGGTGACATACCGCGTGAAATAAAAGGGATTTTTTGGGAAAATCTAACCTCTTCATATGACATTTTGTTAGCAGAGGTGGATTGGCCACCCCCATTCGTTTTAGCTGCACATAAAGGAGAGGAGGTAATCCTTCCAAGCTTTTCACGCCATGTCCCAAAAGACAAAGCTGAAGCACTTGCAGCTGAGTGGGCTGTGTACCTGGCACCAGCGTTATACCGCAACCATGTGGGATGGGATGAAGAATCACCTCCTCATGCAATACCTTTGCGGTCACTACCGCAGCCACAACCCCAATATCCCATCAAACGGCAGGCAAAAGGCCCCGTCTCCGGAATTCTGACACAGTTGGAATATCAGGGAGTAATTGAACCATGCGTATCACCTATGAACAATCCCCTTTTCGTGGTTTCTAAACCCGATGGATCGTACCGCTTAGTTTTGGATTACCGGCATTTAAATACTCATTGTCGGAACTTTGCGGTGCAAAATACACACAGTTCTGCGCTTGTAGACAGTCTTGTTCGTAAAAATACAAAACGACACTTGACCTTTCAAACGGTTTCTACACGCACAACCTAGCCCCGGAGAGTGGTCAATGGACCGCATTCACTTCCGGTGGTAAATTATTCCAGTTCCGGCGTTTACCCATGGGCTATAAAAATAGTCCGGGTATATTCGCCGCCCGTGTTGTTTCTTTGTTAAATGACATTGATCAAGACGCATGTTCGTACGTAGATGACATCTATCTGACGGACGACGAATTATTTCAGCATTTGTCCCGTGTGGACCGCATTATTCTTGAATTCGCGGAGCAGGGTTACAAATTTAACTTTGCCAAGTCACACATTGCTGAATTTACCGTTCTGTTCTTGGGCTATGAGCTCAATAACGAAGGTAAGGGCTTAGCCCCCATTTCTTGGAAAAATGTGCACATTTGTGCCCCCCAAATACTCTGAAGAAACTTCAGTCTTTGCTGGGTTTCCTGAATTTCGGGCGTACTTACATTCCCGAATATGCCCAGCGTATCAAGCCTTTGTATGCTTTGATACAACCTACTTATTCAAGGTCTTGCTGGCTGCCTGAGCATACCACAATTCTGCAGTCTTTGCAGACAGACCTATTGGAGTCTAAATATCTTTTGACTCGTGATAACCACACAAACCTGGTGATTAGAATAATTCCGGGGCGGTGGGATTCACATACTTGACCTTTAATGAAGGTGATACAGTACCCATCGCATACAAGTCACATCTGTACACTTCCGCTGAATTGCGCTTTACCTCTGTCGAAAAAGTTCTAACTGCAGTGCAAATGGCGATTCTAAAAGAACGCGCACTGGCACAGGGAAAGCGGATTCTAGTGGTAACACCCTGTCCTGCCCTAGAGGCAGTAACAAAGGCAAGTGTACCGAACTCAAAAGCAATGCATCCCCGTTGGATACAATGGGCTACATCCTTGACGTCTTCGGACGTCACTTTTGTTTTTGATTCTTCTCTGCAGACTCAGGAGTTTTTGCAGTATGAATTCGTTCATCCTCCTCCTTTGTTTTTATTACCGCTTGAGGATTACAAATGTGTGATCTACACCGATGGTTCGGCGCAACCGGCCACTGGGTCCAAGCATGCTTATTCAGCTGCATGTGCTATTGTTGCGGGTTCCTTTGTAAATGGAACGTTCAAATCCTCTGTAGTGCACACTCGCACACTTGGAGATAGTACCGCACAATTGGCCGAGCTGCATGCATTGCTACTTGCACTTGAGTTCGCTTCTCAGGATGAGACAACTCTTATTGTATGTGATTCCTTCTACTGTGTACAATCTTACAATGACAATCTGTTTTTCTGGTCGAAAAACGACTACAAGGACGCAAAAGGGAGCACAATTAAGCATAAAATGCTTTGGGTTCGAGTGGCAGAATTGCAACAACGTCTGCCCCTCACACAGGTGGTTCACACCTTAGGCCATCAGCGGGTGGGCGCACACGCTATTGGTAACGATCTGGCAGATGAGGCTGCCCGTTCAGCAGTAGTCACGTGTTCAGTAGCAGCGGTTACCAGGTCCATGTCTAAAATAGACCCTGTTATATTAGCAGCTATTGCTGCAACCAAGGAAGGTAATAATTACCCTACAGGTTTCCCTTCCAAGTATTCTTACACATTAAGTCCCGATCAGGTTCCTTATGTAACTATACCTGACGTTGGAGATCGGCTGATCCCCAACGCGGACCGCAGGAGTGCCTTGATATCAGCTGCACACGAAGGCATGGCTTCTGCTCATGCAGGTGTGTCAGCTACGGTTTCCATCTTGCAGCAGCGTTATTGGTGGCGTGGGTTATATAAAGACACCCGTGCTTTTGTGCTTTCTTGCGACGTTTGTCAACAGATTAAGCCTTCCACGGTAACACGTCCACCACAAACACCGCTCTGCATTGCTAACAGACCCTTTGGGTGTGTTTACTTGGATCACTGCGGTCCGTTCTCATCAGACACTGCCTATAAATACATCTTAGTGGCAGTGGACTCGTGCACACGGTTTCTCTGGGTCTGGCCACAACGGAGTGCTGACGCCCGAAATGTAATCAGGGATTTGCGTGTCTTTGTGGGAATTTTCGCATGCGGCACCTTCCATTCGGACCAAGGTCCAGCGTTTGCCTCTAGGGCTTACAAGGATGCAATGGCTTCGCTTGGGGTGCGGGTGAAATTTTCGTCTCCGTATAGGCCTGAGGGCAACTCTATCGTTGAACGAATGAACCGTGACTTAAAGCAATCCTTAACAGCTAGGGTTATAGGTACTGGCAGGAACTGGCTGGCCCATTTGTATACCGTTCAGCGTGCACTTAATAATCTCCCTAGAAGACCTCTGGGTGGGCGGACCCCATACGAAATGCTCTTTGGCATAAGAATGTTTGTGCCTGACCTTGAGGGTCCAGACATCGCGGCGCAATCCGCCAAGTTTGATGTAGATAACCATTCTGCTATGTTACAGGACTTACAAGAAGCCCGAGACAAACTTGCAACTACACATTTACCTTCAGCCACAGATCCTGCGTTGCAGATTCCGGTAGCCGGCTGGCTTCCGAAAGTTGGAGAACTGGTTCGAGAGAAGGTTGAAAACAAAAAAGAATTTGGCCCCTCTTTTCGTGCACCGGTTCCAGTTCTGGGCTTGAAGGGAACACGTACAGTCATTTTACCACCGCTTCCTGGTCGCAAAGAGAACAGATACATCTCAGTTGAAAATGTCAAGCTACAGCGCCTGGCCGATCCTGAATAGTGTCACACCAGCGGTCTCTTGTCCTGCCATTTATCGGACATATGTTCATAGTCCATCTGCGCGAACGATCGCTGATGCTGTAATTGAGATGGTTGATTTGCCTGAATCCTCTACTTTGCCTGAAACTATAATTGATCCCCAACTCTCCACCAACATCGACGAGGACGAGTATACTTATCCTGCATCTGAATCGGTGGCACATCAACCAATATCGCCACTAAGCCCGACTCGTTATTCCTTTGATTCGGATTCCACATCTTCAAAAGTTCCATCCAAGTTCAGTATTTTTATATCCTGGTTTAGAGACAATTTTTTGATTCCACCCTGGACATACATCTGGTTGGTACTTTTCTTGATTTTTTTGTTCATGTCCATTGGCTTTGTCACAGTGTTTTTTCTACTAATTAATGGTCACTATTTACCTGAACGCTCTGCTGTAGACTATGTCTCTGGAACTTTGGCTCCTCATTCCTCGTCTCACATCATGAAGCGTGACCACACATTTGTGAACATTTCAGCTTTCCCAGTTGCTGATGGCATCGTATGGGATGCAGTGAACTATCAAATCCATGGTCCGACGGAAATTATTAATGTACCTAATGTCCTTCGTGTTTCAATGGGTGATGTAGTACAAAACAATATTCATTCTGATGATTGGGATGTGCATGCCGTTGAAGCATTGTTTGCCGATTTAAAGTATTATGCATCTTTTAATGCTGAAGATTTATATATGAATTCTGCTAATTATGCCGATTTGTATTGTTACCAACATTGGGGTAATCATTTTCTCCATAAGCCCAGTGCCCTGCGTAGTTCTGTTAACTATACCCAATGGGAACATTGTCCAAACCCCTTGCCAGGTAGCTCTCAAACTCTTCGAAATAAGTTTAATTATTTTACTGATTTTAATCGGTCGAACCCTGCATCCTATTATTTTAGACTTAATAACACATCAACTCAGAAAATTATGTTAACACACACCAAATTGCTTTATTCAGGTTCCTTTCTAAGTGCCCTAGCTGTGGGTGGTTATGAGTACTGGGATAATACAGTGGATTTAAAATCTATTTGGGGCTCCAAGCCATGGCAGGTACAGGGAACCGAGGCATTACACCGTGCTTGCCTCATCCCTACACAAATTATGTTCCTCAATGTCTCCATCTATCAGACTACATGTTGGGGCTTAGCGACCACTAAACAATTGAATACTCCATCAATACCATCCCTGTCGAGTTTTCCCAATGAAAGCTCACGATTCAATATGTCCCTCGTGTCCCTGCAGGCTCTGTTACAAAATAATTCGTTTAATGTTTCTGAGCTAGTTCAGTCACCCTGGTTGGTATGGCCTACATCATCAAATGCATGTCAAATGCGCTTTCACGACTCAGGAGCTAGTTACACACAGGATAGGCCTGATCCGAGATTTACTGATTCCCGTACTGTCACTACATATTCTGTTGGTAAATTATGCAAACAATGGCTGCAACATTCGTCCCTTGATTCTGTTAAACAACATTTGTCCCTCCTTACAGGCAATATTGATCTGTCCGATTTTGTTTTGGGACCTCGTGGTCCCCGACCTAAGAGATTCATTTATGAAACGTATAATGAACTCTGGAAGCTATCACAAATTGAAGCTGCTTCCCGTCTTCGGGAAATAGATCAAGCAAATATGGAAAAGGTGCTTGCTGTTGTTGACAATAGTATTAATACCCTGTCTTCTCGCATTTACACTTTAGAGAATATTGTGTCCTCTGTTGTCGATATTGTACAAGATGATGTTTCTGTGTTATATCATGGTCAGAATCAATTGCGCTCAGTTATGCAGTTTGCATGGACTTTACAAACGCTTAAGTTAGGTAAAGTGCCTTGGCATTTTTTGAACACCTCTGCCTTGTTTCTACCTTTTAACTTAACTGACAAACAGCAATTTATGTCCATGAAAGATGCAACTTACACTCTATTACATATTGAAAAGATGGATCCTTTGCCGTTCTCTGTTGCAGAACTCGATTCTGCTGTATGGCTAGTCCATGGGGTTATCGCTTTACCTTTTTCCTTGTTTGAATTTGACTCGTGCATGAAACATTATCCTGTGGGCCGTTACCGGCCCTTGGGCAGTGCTTTCCTGCATGAACTCTGGTCCTTGCCTTTCATGTATAAATGCCTTCGGGACGGCAAGGAAGTCTTTCTCACGGGGAGTACTGCGACTCGACTATGGGTCATTCGCTTATTTGTAAACACATTAAATTGCATGGCTCATGTAGCGTTTCCGCTCCTAATCTTGCTTGTGTGCTGAAAGGTATTCCTGCTCCTGTTATTTCTCCTACTTTCACTCTCCTTTCCAATGGTAGTTATTTACTTTTAAATAACGAAAACTGTTGTGGCCTGCAGGCTGGCATTCCTTACATTGTAACAGTTTCGCACAGGGTTGTCTGCTGCAAAAATGTGCTTTTTCCTCCCCCTCATGGCAAGGTTGATATCTCTATTTGGCCTTCCATCCCTACCATGGAGGCAGATTTCAATAGACTGAGCAGAATAAAGGCACTATTATTAAACGAGGAAGTTATGCTCACGTCCGCCCGGGAGACATTCATTCTCCAGGTGGCGAGTACCCACAGTGAAATACAGGCCCTTTTAAACACTAATCTCCCCCAACATTTTGGGGAGTTAATACATCGTATTTTTAACGCATCTAACACTGAAGGCCTAGTACACTTTAAGGTCGTGGGGTCGGGCTTGGTGTCCTCCTTCCAAACTGTTTTTGGTGTCATCCCAGCATTCATACATTCTATTTTTTCCAGCGTCTTTGGCGGTTTCCCATTGATCCTCGCTTTAGCGGCTGGTGTCTTGCTCTTAATTTGCTTTCTGCGCAATGGCTGCTCCCCGATGGGACCTGCTCGATCCAGACCGCCTCCAGCTGCTCCGTGAGCGCATTTTGGCTAGTTTTGGTGTCTTGCCATTGGCGACACTAAGTGTGTCATATACTCTTTCATTTCGCTTTGCGTATTTCACTTGCGTGCAACCTGTGATGACTTGTATCCGCTGTCCTTTCACCTGGACTCTGGATTATTGCCTCTCCAATTCGTCATTGTCTGTTCCGGATTTTGTTCAGTTGATGGGTCCCTTAGAGGCCCATGAACAGGACTGTTCCGTTGCTGGCTGTATGGCGCGTGCGGCTGCACTGGGGATTTTGGCGCAATGGGATATCTGGGCGGCTGCCCAGGATCTCCTACAACGAAGCTGTTTCAATTATCACGCAAGCTGTCCCGCATTGCTTCTGGATGCTCCCCTTGCTGAGGAGCATTCCTGCTCTTTTGATCTCATGGATTGGATGGCATCTATGTTTTTTGACGATTCCAATGATGAACTCTTAGAGGGTATGGCTTTTTTCTGCACTTACACTTTCATGGATTGACCTGCCCTTCGCCGTTTGGGCGCTCCCTGTGCTCCAACGGCTGTGTTGTCCTCTGATGGGCCTCTGTCCTGGCCGCCGGACTGACCAGGGGAGGGTGTCTTGTGGATTGTTGCCTGCCTTGTTATGTTGGCCTAGGCCTGGCTGCCATGCTGCTTTTCTTTGCGCACGTTACACTGAGCCGGGTCTCCCTCGCCCTTTGCTCGTGCCAAGTTCTTTTGCACTGTCTGCATTTTCTGTTGTTCACCTTTTTGGGCTCGGTCTGCACAAACATGTACAAGGTCACATAACAATGTATTTTGGTTCTTCCTGATATGGCCAGTCTCGCGCACCCAGACATAACATTAGGTGCAATTGCCATGAAGAATTTGGTGTGCTTTTAATACTGTGGTTTACTAGCGCTTGACACACTTGCAGAAATCCCTTTCAGTGAGAAGAGCTATGATGTCCTGCTGATGTAATTCTGCATCTAGAGACTGAGGTATGGGGGTTCGCTAGTCAAAGCCCAGAGGTCTTTTATTATTATAATAAACTATCTTACTGCAAGGGGAGGGTGGTAATGTTATTTATACGTTTATCCACTGAGCTCTGAGATGCTTTCCCGTTTGTACTCTATGGAATTGTAACCATGCTGCTTATATTAGTCATATGCATTATGCTATTAGTACTGACACGTGTACTGTACATTAGAGCACGTAAGTTGGAATAAACATTTTAACCTGTCCAGTGTCTCTTCCTACGCACCTTGTGGACAAGTACGAGTGAGTGACAAAAGAGTGTTCTTGCTTCTGCGAGTCCTGAGATAAAGATACCGTGTTCTGGGTTGTCCAATCATTGGTACTTGGGTGCTAATGGGATGCTAAGCTAGTTGGGTTGGGGTTTTTGGGTGCTACGGTATATGGTGGCAAACCACTGTATTCCGGGGTCCCATTTTCCTGTGCATAGCTCTGTGTATGTGCAGAAACCTTATGACACTGCTACCATCTTGCAAATTCACTGCTTCTCATGCAGGGCAGGTGCCGACTGAGCTGTAATGAAGACGCAGCACCCCTGCCGAAGCTGTTAATAAACCAGCTTGCTTGTCGTCTGAACTCGCGCGAGTTGATATTTCAACATACAAATCTTGCTTCGTTTTGTCACAATTACGCTTCAGTTCAGAACACGCTGCATCCATCTTGTCACATCTTCCCTCTGGGCCTGAACGCGAAAAGGAGCGATTTAATATCATCGCCGGCGCACCTTTCAAGTGTCAATCAGCAGACAATGACGTCAGCTGAACCTTCTTACAAAAATGACTGATTTTCATTCCATCCTACAAAGGCCCCCCTCCCATCCACCCCATGCATCCATCAGGGCGGTAGGCGCGCGTGCCGCCGCCGCATCTTTGGTGTGTCAATCATTATTTTTTATTACCTGCTTCTTCCTGTTCCCATTATTCTTACAGCAGCCAGCCTGCTCGCTTTAAAATAAATTCATAAGTATTATCACTCTCCTGACCAAGGTAATCATTTGAACACCCGCCCCCCTCTCCCATGCGCCACGTTTTATTGATGGAGCCACCGAAGCGGGCCCGGAGTATGGATCTTTTTCACACCGCATATCAAAGAACAATAATGCATTTGATTATTGACTTAATCTGTCACTTGATAGATGGGTGTAATTGGAGCGGCTCTAATTAGCCGAGTTTGTTATGTCACTCGTTATTACAACCGTAGGTGTGATGTTGCTTTAGCTCAATTACTCTCACTCCGCCCAGGCGCGCGCCCACGGCGCGTGTCACCGTCGATTACTTCTCGAGTTAATATAAACTCTGGCAATTACACAAACAACCCTCATATGCATTTCTGCCTCATTACAAGGGTGTGGGCGTGGAGTCTTTCTAATCAGGGACTGGGATGCAAACTCAACCTACAAACACATTTAAAGGGCCTATTTACTTGCTCTCTAATTTTACAAAATGAAGTGTGTCAGGTACGATCAAAACTCCAAGCTTTGAGTTTCCACCACCTGACCTGAGTGAGTCTGGGCAGTGGTTTAGATTAGTGTCGGAGGGTAGAGCACATAGGGCCAGCCGCCAGACAGCACCAGGAACTTAGGTCCTGGTTCAGACACCCCCAAAGATGGTTCATGGGCAGCCAGAGATTCAGGTCAAAAAGTCCTACACCTGTGGCCTCGCAATCTTTAGGACAGGACCCCTGGGGATGCAAGGTCTGGGGATGCAAGGTCTGGACATGCAGGTCCAATGCTGATCCTCAGCCAGAGGCTGTGGGCATTACACATATTGTGAGGCAGCAGCAAGGTACAGTTCTTTGTTAACATTTTTACTGTAGTTTTTAAAGAATGACCTGCATTAAGAAAAGAGATAAATATACATGCAGTTAATGTGAATGGGAATTATTCACATAGTTCACGTATATCCCGAAACCCTGGCATGGCTCGGGCCCCTGGAGATCGACACAGCTAACCCCTCATCGCAGAAGCAGACGTGGGGAGAACCCCTCATCCCTAAAGCAGAAGCAGTAGGACCCGGACCCCCCAGGTTGGCTCCCGGCCCCGCCCCCATCCAAACCGGAGTCCCTGCATACCGGGGCCGGCGCCGCAAGGAAGAGAGGGCGAGGACCAGGGCCAGTTGCCCTAAATATGCCCACGCCCACTCCTCCCCCTCGCTGTTGCCTGCTCCGGCCGGAAGTGACGTCACGACGTTGCCCCGGAAGTGATTCATGCTGTAGTTACGCCCAATTCTTTGAAGAGGAACCACGAGGGCGTGGCCGGGTTCCCGGGGGGCCGCGTCCTAATGGCGCGCTTTCTTACAGTTCGCGCTTTTCCAAGCGAAGCAGACGTGGCAAGAACCTCTAATCACTGAAGTAGAGCGAAGCAGATGTGGGAAGAACCTCTGATCACTGAAGCAGATGTGGGAAGAACCTCTGATCACTGAAGCAGACGTGGGGGGAACCTCTGATCACTGAAGCAGACGTGGGGGGAACCTCATCACTGAAGCAGACGTGGGGGGAACCTCATCACTGAAGCAGACGTGGGGGGAACCTCATCACTGAAGCAGACGTGGGGGGAACCTCAGCACTGAAGCAGACGTGGGGGGAACCTCAGCACTGAAGCAGACGTGGGGGGAACCTCAGCACTGAAGCAGACGTGGGGGGAACCTCAGCACTGAAGCAGACGTGGGGGGACCTCAGCACTGAAGCAGACGTGGGGGGACCTCAGCACTGAAGCAGACGTGGGGGGGACCTCATCACTGAAGCAGACGTGGGGGGACCTCATCACTGAAGCAGACGTGGGGGAACCTCATCACTGAAGCAGACGTGGGGGAACCTCATCACTGAAGCAGACGTGGGGGAACCTCATCACTGAAGCAGACGTGGGGGGAACCTCATCACTGAAGCAGACGTGGGGGGAACCTCATCACTGAAGCAGACGTGGGGGAACCTCATCACTGAAGCAGACGTGGGGGAACCTCATCACTGAAGCAGACGTGGGGGAACCTCATCACTGAAGCAGACGTGGGGGGAACCTCATCACTGAAGCAGACGTGGGGGAACCTCATCACTGAAGCAGACGTGGGGGAACCTCATCACTGAAGCAGACGTGGGGGAACCTCATCACTGAAGCAGACGTGGGGGAACCTCATCACTGAAGCAGACGTGGGGGAACCTCATCACTGAAGCAGACGTGGGGGGAACCTCATCACTGAAGCAGACGTGGGGGGAACCTCATCACTGAAGCAGACGTGGGGGGAACCTCATCACTGAAGCAGACGTGGGGGGAACCTCATCACTGAAGCAGACGTGGGGGGAACCTCATCACTGAAGCAGACGTGGGGGAACCTCATCACTGAAGCAGACGTGGGGGAACCTCATCACTGAAGCAGACGTGGGGGGAACCTCATCATTGAAGCAGAGCAAAGGAGACATGAGAACATCTAATCACTGAAGCAGAGCGAAGCAGACATGGGGAGAACCTCTCATCACTGAAGCAGAGCCAAGCAGACACAGGAAGAACCTCTCATCAATGAAGCAGAGTGAAGCAGACGTGGGGAGAACCTCTCATCACTGAAGCAGACGTGGGGGAACCTCTCATCACTGAAGCAGACGTGGGGGAACCTCTCATCACTGAAGCAGACGTGGGGGAACCTCATCACTGAAGCAGACGTGGGGGGAACCTCATCACTGAAGCAGACGTGGGGGGAACCTCATCACTGAAGCAGAGCAAAGGAGACATGAGAACATCTAATCACTGAAGCAGAGCGAAGCAGACATGGGGAGAACCTCTCATCACTGAAGCAGAGCCAAGCAGACATGGGGAGAACCTCTCATCACTGAAGCAGAGCCAAGCAGACATGGGGAGAACCTCTCATCACTGAAGCAGAGCCAAGCAGACACAGGAAGAACCTCTCATCAATGAAGCAGAGTGAAGCAGACGCGGGGAGAACCTCTCATCACTGAAGCAGAAGCAGACCTGAGGAGAACCTCTCATCACTGAGGCAGAGCCAAGCAGAGTGAAGCAGACGTGGGGAGCACCTCTCATCACTAAAGCAGAGCAAAGCAGACGTGGGGAGCACCTCTCATCACTAAAGCAGAGCAAAGCAGACGTGGGGAGAACCACTCATCACTGAAGCAGACGTGGGGGGAACCTCATCACTGAAGCAGACGTGGGGGAACCTCATCACTGAAGCAGACGTGGGGGGAACCTCATCACTGAAGCAGACGTGGGGGGAACCTCATCACTGAAGCAGACGTGGGGGAACCTCATCACTGAAGCAGACGTGGGGGAACCTCATCACTGAAGCAGACGTGGGGGGAACCTCATCACTGAAGCAGACGTGGGGGAACCTCATCACTGAAGCAGACGTGGGGGAACCTCATCACTGAAGCAGACGTGGGGGGAACCTCATCACTGAAGCAGACGTGGGGGAACCTCATCACTGAAGCAGACGTGGGGGGAACCTCATCACTGAAGCAGACGTGGGGGAACCTCATCACTGAAGCAGACGTGGGGGAACCTCATCACTGAAGCAGACGTGGGGGGAACCTCATCACTGAAGCAGACGTGGGGGAACCTCATCACTGAAGCAGACGTGGGGGGAACCTCATCACTGAAGCAGACGTGGGGGAACCTCATCACTGAAGCAGACGTGGGGGAACCTCATCACTGAAGCAGACGTGGGGGGAACCTCATCACTGAAGCAGACGTGGGGGGAACCTCATCACTGAAGCAGACGTGGGGGAACCTCATCACTGAAGCAGACGTGGGGGAACCTCATCACTGAAGCAGACGTGGGGGGAACCTCATCACTGAAGCAGACGTGGGGGAACCTCATCACTGAAGCAGACGTGGGGGGAACCTCATCACTGAAGCAGACGTGGGGGAACCTCATCACTGAAGCAGACGTGGGGGAACCTCATCACTGAAGCAGACGTGGGGGAACCTCATCACTGAAGCAGACGTGGGGGAACCTCATCACTGAAGCAGACGTGGGGGGAACCTCATCACTGAAGCAGACGTGGGGGGAACCTCATCACTGAAGCAGACGTGGGGGAACCTCATCACTGAAGCAGACGTGGGGGGAACCTCATCACTGAAGCAGACGTGGGGGAACCTCATCACTGAAGCAGACGTGGGGGGAACCTCATCACTGAAGCAGACGTGGGGGAACCTCATCACTGAAGCAGACGTGGGGGAACCTCATCACTGAAGCAGACGTGGGGGAACCTCATCACTGAAGCAGACGTGGGGGGAACCTCATCACTGAAGCAGACGTGGGGGAACCTCATCACTGAAGCAGAGCAAAGGAGACATGAGAACATCTAATCACTGAAGCAGAGCGAAGCAGACATGGGGAGAACCTCTCATCACTGAAGCAGAGCCAAGCAGACACAGGAAGAACCTCTCATCAATGAAGCAGAGTGAAGCAGACGTGGGGAGAACCTCTCATCACTGAAGCAGAAGCAGACCTGAGGAGAACCTCTCATCACTGAGGCAGAGCCAAGCAGAGTGAAGCAGACGTGGGGAGCACCTCTCATCACTAAAGCAGAGGGAAGCAGACGTAGGGAGAACCTCTCATCACTGAAGCAGATGTAGGGAGAACCTCTCATCACTGAAGCAGACGTAGGGAGAACCTCTCATCACTGAAGCAGACGTAGGGAGAACCTCTCATCACTGAAGCAGAAGCAGACCCGAGGAGAACCTCTCATCACTGAGGCAGAGCCAAGCAGAGTGAAGCAGACGTGGGGGCACCTCTCATCACTGAAGCAGACGTGGGGGCACCTCTCATCACTGAAGCAGACGTGGGGGGAACCTCATCACTGAAGCAGACGTGGGGGAACCTCATCACTGAAGCAGACGTGGGGGGAACCTCATCACTGAAGCAGACGTGGGGGAACCTCATCACTGAAGCAGACGTGGGGGAACCTCATCACTGAAGCAGACGTGGGGGAAACCTCATCACTGAAGCAGACGTGGGGGGAACCTCATCACTGAAGCAGACGTGGGGGAACCTCATCACTGAAGCAGACGTGGGGGGAACCTCATCACTGAAGCAGACGTGGGGGGAACCTCATCACTGAAGCAGACGTGGGGGAACCTCATCACTGAAGCAGACGTGGGGGAACCTCATCACTGAAGCAGAGCAAAGGAGACATGAGAACATCTAATCACTGAAGCAGAGCGAAGCAGACATGGGGAGAACCTCTCATCACTGAAGCAGAGCCAAGCAGACACAGGAAGAACCTCTCATCAATGAAGCAGAGTGAAGCAGACGTGGGGAGAACCTCTCATCACTGAAGCAGAAGCAGACCTGAGGAGAACCTCTCATCACTGAGGCAGAGCCAAGCAGAGTGAAGCAGACGTGGGGAGCACCTCTCATCACTAAAGCAGAGGGAAGCAGACGTAGGGAGAACCTCTCATCACTGAAGCAGACGTGGGGAGAACTTCTCATCACAGAAGCAGACGTGGGGAGAACTTCTCATCACAGAAGCAGACATGGCGAGAACCTCTCTTCACTGAAGCAGAGCGAAGCAGACGTGGGGAGAACCTCTCATCACTGAGGCAGAGCCAAGCAGACGTAGGGAGGACCTCTCATCACTGAAGCAGAAGCAGAGCGAAGCAGACATGGGGAGAACCTCTCATCACTGAGGCAGAGCCAAGCAGACATGGGGAGAACCTCTCATCACTAAAGCAGAGCAAAGCAGACGTGGGGAGAACCACTCATCACTGAAGCAGAAGCTGAGTCAAGCAGACGTGGCGAGGACCTCATCACTGAAGCAGAGCGAAGCAGATGTAGGAAGAACCTCATCACTGAAGCAGACGTGGCGAGAACATCTCATCACTGAGGCAGAGCGAAGCAGACGTGGGGAGAACCTCTCATCACTGAAGCAGAGAAAAGGAGACATGAGAACATCTCATCACTGAAGCAGAGCAAAGCAGACATGGGGAGAACCTCTCATCACTGAAGCAGAAGCAGAGGGAAGCAGACGTGGGGAGAACCTCTCATCACCGAAGCAGACCTGAGGAGAACCCCTCATCACTGAGGCAGAGCCAAGCAGAGTGAAGCAGACGTGCGGAGCACCTCATCAGTGAAACAGAGCAAAGCAGACTTGGGGAGAACCTCTCATCACCGAAGCAGAAGCAGAGCCAAGCAGACGTGGGGAGAACCACTCATCACTGAAGCAGAAGCTGAGTCAAGCAGACGTGGCGAGGACCTCATCACTGAAGCAGAGCGAAGCAGATGTAGGAAGAACCTCTCATCACTGAAGCAGAAGCAGAGCGAAGCAGACGTGGGAAGAACCTCTCATCACTGAAGCAGAGCGAAGCGGACGTGGGGAGAACCTCTCATCACTGAAGCAGAAGCAGAGCCAAGCAGACTGGGGAGAACCTCTCATTACTGAAGCAGAGCTCAGTAGGCGTGGGGAGAACCTCTCATCAGAGCCAAGCAGATGTATGGAGAACCTCATCACTGAAGCAGAAGCAAAGGGAAGCAGACGTGGGGAGAACCTCATCACTGAAGCAGACGTGGGGGGGAACCTCATCATTGAAGCAGAGCAAAGGAGACATGAGAACATCTAATCACTGAAGCAGAGCGAAGCAGACATGGGGAGAACCTCTCATCACTGAAGCAGAGCCAAGCAGACATAGGGAGACCCTCATCACTGAAGCAGACGTGGCGAGAACATCTCATCACTGAGGCAGAGCGAAGCAGACGTGGGGAGAACCTCTCATCACTGAAGCAGAGAAAAGGAGACATGAGAACATCTCATCACTGAAGCAGAGCAAAGCAGACATGGGGAGAACCTCTCATCACTGAAGCAGAAGCAGAGGGAAGCAGACGTGGGGAGAACCTCTCATCACCGAAGCAGACCTGAGGAGAACCCCTCATCACTGAGGCAGAGCCAAGCAGAGTGAAGCAGACGTGCGGAGCACCTCATCAGTGAAACAGAGCAAAGCAGACTTGGGGAGAACCTCTCATCACCGAAGCAGAAGCAGAGCCAAGCAGACGTGGGGAGAACCACTCATCACTGAAGCAGAAGCTGAGTCAAGCAGACGTGGCGAGGACCTCATCACTGAAGCAGAGCGAAGCAGATGTAGGAAGAACCTCTCATCACTGAAGCAGAAGCAGAGCGAAGCAGACGTGGGAAGAACCTCTCATCACTGAAGCAGAGCGAAGCGGACGTGGGAAGAACCTCTCATCACTGAAGCAGAGCGAAGCGGACGTGGGGAGAACCTCTCATCACTGAAGCAGAAGCAGAGCCAAGCAGACTGGGGAGAACCTCTCATTACTGAAGCAGAGCTCAGTAGGCGTGGGGAGAACCTCTCATCAGAGCCAAGCAGATGTATGGAGAACCTCATCACTGAAGCAGAAGCAAAGGGAAGCAGACGTGGGGAGAACCTCTCATCACCGAAGCAGACCTGAGGAGAACCTCTCATCACTGAGGCAGAGCCAAGCAGAGTGAAGCAGACGTGGGGAGAACCTCTCATCACTGAAGCAGACTGGGGAGAACCTCTCATCACTGAAGCAGAAGCAGAGGGAAGCAGACTGGGGAGAACCTCTCATCACTGAAGCAGAAGCAGAGGGAAGCAGACTGGGGAGAACCTCTCATCACTGAGGCAGAGCCAAGCAGACGTAGGGAGGACCTCTCATCACCGAGGCAGAGCCAAGCAGACGTGAGAAGAACCTCTCATCACTGAAGCAGACGTGGGGTGAACCTCTCATCACCGAAGCAGAGTAGGGAGAACCTCTCATCACTGAAGCAGATGTGGGAAGAAACTCATCACTAAGGCAGAGCGAAGCAGATGTGGGAGAACCTCTCATTACTGAAGCAGCAGCAGACGAGGGAGAACCTCATCACTAAAGCAGAAGCAGACGTGGGAGAACCTCTCATTACTGAAGCAGAGCGAAGCAGACATGGGGAGAACTAAAAAGAAGGCACTAGGGCGTGGAGTAGAGGCAAAGGCAACAATTAAAAGAAAAATGGCTTTGGGTGAGAAGAAAGCGGAGGCAGGGAGATCTAAAAAGAAGAAATGGAGTCTAGGGATAGAGGAGATGAAAGGAAGAAAATGTTGATAGGTAGGAAAAGTGGAGAGGGAAGTCCATGGCAAGCAGGAAACAAGCACTGACAACGCCAGCAGGTCGGGCATTAATGTACTGTATTGGATTGCACTGCAGTATTTCTATAGTGCTTACTACCCCTATGTGGGATATAGAAGCACTTGCCTCCATGGGCAGCAAGCTACACCATGTAGGGTGTAATGTATACAAACCGAAGAATGAGTAAATGCCGTTTGCTTGTGTTAGCACTTATGAAAAGAACAACTGCTGGAGGTGACAGACCACGAGAGAATGTAGTGGCTAGAGGCAGTAAACGAAGAGGAAAGGGAAAGTATAGAGGGCAGAGAGGAAGCGAGATGGAATGGAGGGGCTGGAAAGAAGCTAGGAGGCCGGCTGACATACGCCATTACAGGCATCATGACTATTGCTTGGCATACAATTGATGAAGTGTAAACTGTGACAGTGCTCCAGTGTTTCCCCACAGCGGCCATGTTGGAAGTGGTATAATGTCATTCGTTAACTTGCATTTCACCGCAGTACCTAACAAAATAACATGAAATATACATATATTTTTTAAGTAAAGCAAATGTTCCATATCAAAGGTATCATTTGTAGAAAAAGAAAGTAATCCATTTCACCCTGGCTGTTGTCTGCAATCCATTTTACAGATGCACACGCCGCTGCACTGAGGCCTAAACACTGAAAAATATTCTCAACACCGTCCCTTTGGTTGCCAATGAAAAGGCACTGAAACGTACACATTCTTCACCAAGATATTAATACCCACATTTAATGCCTAAGAGTGTAATGCTATCACAGGCCCAATGACTAAATGCAGGGTGTGTCAATCGAATCACAAGGCAGCTTCCCCTCTAAACTCCTTTCTTATCACACAAGTTGCGTTTCACTAGAGCATTCCACCTTCAAGGCTATTGGCGTTGCAAATAATAATGCAATGCCAATAGCTCAAACTTTCAGTAATGCAAGACCTATTGCAGTGCTTTGAGGCTTAGATGAGAAAGACATACAGTGCGATACTGACTGCTATGGTATTACATTTGATTTACGGCTAAGAACAGATCCTCTACTTACAATGGCATTAGAGTGAAGATGACATTGTGTGCACTTGCGCTGACAGCTCAAATGCTGCTGCTTTAATCGTTTGCATAGCCCCCTTGGCTTTCTGACGATAGCCTGGTGCTATGCCTTTCTAGCTCCCTGAAGCAGCTGGGTGTCACAGGCAACACTGTAATTTATACCCAATAAGAATAAAAATTGTTCCATTATGAACATGTAGATTTATACGCATGGCACTTTCCTTCAGTTGCTACCTGTAAGAGAACGTGCCATTTTTAAATCCAAAATCATCTCCAGGTGCAGTTCTAAACCACCCATCGTAGTAGCAATCTTGGTGCAGTTTAAGCCCAATCATTTCATATTGCAAACTTATCTTCAGTCGTCATCAAACATGAAGCTACTCTATAATTATTCTGACTGGACGTACCAGAGTATTTTGCCGCATAATGACCGAAGCAGAGCAAAAATGCGGATATTTAAAAATAGCGTTCGGTATACACATGAACTGGTAACTTTCATTCCGTTGTCATGCTTTCTGAATCACAAAAAATAGTCTGTGCTTAGGTGGGAGTCCTCCTGACATTAGGGTACTGTTAGGGAACATTGACACTGGCTCCAGGCTGCTGCTTCTATCCTGCCCCTTGTCGCAGGCTAGTGACGTTGGCAGCAGGCCCGCCCTCAGATGGGGCACAGGGAGGCCCAGGTTTGATGACTTAAAAAAAATAATTATCAAAGTGGGCGCCATGCTACAACATTAAGCACGGCGCCCGTGCATATTAAATTTCAGCGGGTGCCGTGATCGTGTGTGGAACCCTTGCACATTAAGCGGGCACCATGATCATGTGCGGAGCCAGTACATTCTAAATTAAGCGGGCGCCGTGATCATGCGCAGCACCCATACATATTAAATTAAGCAGGCGCTGTGATCAAACGCGGAGTCTGTGCATATTAAACTAAGCGGGCGCCGTGATCAAACGCGGAGTCTGTGCATATTAAACTAAGCGGGCGCCGTGATCAAGCGCGGCACCCGTGCATATTAAATTAAGCGGGCGCCATGCTACAACATCAAGCGCGGCACCCGTGCCGTGAAGAGGGGAGGGAGCATCTTTCAAAGATAGAGCGCAGCGTCAATGATCAGACGTCGCGCTGTCAGGAAAACAGGGCAGGTTGGGGAGAACTGGTCATGCCTGCAACCGCAGCTAAAAAAAAAAAGGCATTTAAGAAAATAGTGCTGAATGAACGTAAATAAAACATACTGAGTAACAAGACATGTAACAGGGGCAGTCCTTATGGGAGGTTACAACAAGAGAGAAGGAGGTACTAAGGAGGGACTACTATGCCTATTGACCAATGAAAAGCCACCATTTACAAAGGACAGCAACAGGAGCCAATTAAAAAGATAGACCGAAAATTGGGGGAGCTTCATGTCCATATCCCGATTACAGCAAGTCTCGAAGAGACAGCGCAAGCGCTGCCTAGGCAAGACCTAAAAAACAGTTCACAACTTTCAATTTGAACGCTGAATTGTGTACCATTGGTTTATCAGTGTGTCATGCACGTTTTTTGTTCCACCAACCACATACATCGGAGGGCCCAGGGTCAGGAAACTTCAGCCATTAGCTTAGCTCTCTGTGAGTGAAGGCACCACGGTGCTGCACAATCTGCACTCATACAAAAAGTAGTCCCCGTTTACAGTTTTACAAAAATCCTTCACAAAACTTAGGTAAGACAAATGTTTAGGGACAGTGTCAGACCGACCGGCTTTGCCAATGCTTGTTGACAGTAGACCAGCACAGGAAATATTGGCAAATACCTCCATTGCGGCCAGAGGCCTTGTTGAAAATTGCAATAGACCAATTACAAATGGCTTCTTCTACATCAGACTGAAGTATGCAAAGTTTCAGACACTGGGTTAACTATTCACAACTTAAAAAACAAGCGAAATTCTAAAATCTTCTCAGATGTCCAAAAACCCACCCAAAATGTTGTCAGTAAGAAACCATTTGCAACTGGTCACCTCCTTCACCCATCCAACTTGGCAAAACATCGGAATTCCACAGTCCAGCTGCAACAGTGGGGTGTGATAATGGTCAAAGTATCCAGCCCAACATTCCAAACGTGAACTCCTTACTTTACCCCTATCCCCTTTCATGACCTCCAGTGTCAGCATTAGGGGAATGGCAGCGAGACCCAGCGAGCCATGAAAAGAAGTTAAGATCCACACCTGCTGAAGGTACAGAGCAAGCCCAACGCTCATGCTGTGGCCAAGAAGCAGATTCACTGCCGAGAGCAGCACATTAAATTGGTGAATTTGTATTCAAAGCTGTTGGTGGACATCAGAAAGCCTACCACCAATATGGCCGCCCCAACCTGCACATGGAAATACAAATGCGGCAGCCATCTTAAAGCCAGTCTTGCACCTGAATCCTGTCAAAGGCATTGAAAATAGCTTCTAAAAGGAGAAGAAAAAGTAGTAGTATACGTCTAAAAGCATTAGCATGATAAAAGACTGAATTCTCGGAAAGTGCCGAGACTGAGTGTACTTTCTAGAATTAAATTAGTTGCTCATGCATTACTGCGGAAGAACTTCCACCCAACCAGAAACTAGCACGATAATGAGATAAAAATACCCTCCAAGGCTGACCCAAGATATGATTCACAACGCCTCCAACCAGTGGCAAAAAAATGGTTCTAAATATGTCAATGGCTGCAGGGAGCTCACACGCAGCCCAATCTATGGATCTTGTAAGTAACTGGTCTCACGGCCAACTTCCAAGTCCTGTCCCACAATGTCAGGTACTGATGAAGGAACAGTTATTTGCTGCCCAATAAACTAACCGCACAAATGAATTAAGGGATCTGCTTGACATATCAGAATTGATGTTCCATTTATTAAGGGCAGGCAGTGCACAGTCCCGGTGCAGGGTGCCACTGTAATCGCCTCTCTTGTGCGAGATCCGGGACCAGGGGAAAGTATTAATGCCCAGAGAATATCCAAGAAACCCTTCTCAGGACTATCATGTTAATATTAATAAATGTTCTTTCAAACTAGGCCCCGACATGAAGATGAATGAAAGGGGCAGCACAGTCAACGCAAGCCCCGATGGACGAGCGGCGGATAGGACCCAACGACAACCAGAGAAGTACAAGGCAACCCTAAGAATCATTGCAACCAGGTGTGTGAGCTATGATCCCATCTCACCACATGTTGAGCAGCACAGACCTCCACCGTGGCCATCTTATGCGATAATCAAGCAGACCGCGTGCACCATGCATCCTTTTATGTCGCGCAGTCCAGATATACAGAGTATATTTTACTTATTTCGTCAGCAATTTTTCTACAGATTTTACAAATCTCCCACCGACATTTGGACAATTTCACATTTCATTGGATATCTAAGTCATTCTAAGATATATGAGGAATTAATACATCTTAATAAGAACGTAAGGAAGGTATGGGGTGCACCGACCCTGGCATCAGGACCGAGAGAGGCTGTGGAGAGAGAGATGTGAGCAGTGGTACTGACTGACGTCACTCTGGGGGGCGAGGAGGGGGCTTTAAGACACAATGTGTACATATTCAGCAAGTTTACTTCCTAAACATTCGGAAAAGTTCATAATCAGCTCTGCAAAGGACATCTAGATGCTTCGTGCATGTCTGGCACGAACTTGAGAAACAAACCGGTTTCAGCCGGCTGGTTTTACCTTCCGGGTTTACCTTTTTTTCCCGCACACAGCAGTTCATCAACATCACATTTCCTCATATTTTTGCGCGGATTCTAACTGCTTCTGTAATCAGGACTCGCATACCTGAGAGATTGCAGCTGAGAGGGCATGCAGCTGCTCGGGTCCGAGATGGAAATAACCCCGGGGCTCGGATTGCAGCGCTGCCTTGGACTGCAGCTTACTGCGGGGATTCAAAGCCGGCCGAGGGCCCCTCGCTTCCCTCCCTCCCTCCCAAGGGCGTCACCCCTGTCACCACAAGTGTGCAAGCGTCACGGTATGGGAAGGCAGGCAAGATCACTTCTCTCCCACGGGCGTCACTGGGGTCACCATAAGTGTGTAAGCGTCAAGGTATGGGAAGGCAGGCAAGATCACTTCTCTCCCACAGGCGTCACTGGGGGTCAGCACAAGAGTGCAAGCATCAGGGTATGGGAAGGCAGGACAAGATCACCTCTCTCCCACGGGCGTCACCATAAGTGTGCAAGCATCAAGGTATGGGAAGGCAGGACAAGATCACCTCTCTCCCACGGGAGTCACTGGGGTCACCACAAGTGTGCAAGTGCCAAGGCGAGGGAAGGCAGGACAAGATCACCTCTTTCCCACGGGCGTCACCACAAGTGTGCAAGCATCAGGGTATGGGAAGGCAGGGCAAGATCACCTCTCTTCCATGGGCGTCACTGGGGTCACCACAAGTGTGCAAGCGTCAAGGTGAGGGAAGGCCGGGCAAGATCACTTCTCTCCCACGGGCATCACCACAAGTGTGCAAGCATCAGGGTATGGGAAGGCAGGACAAGATCACCTCTTTCCCCCGGGCGTCACCACAAGTGTGCAAGCATCAAGGTATGGGAAGGCAGGGCAAGATCACCTCTCTCCCACAGGAGTCACTGGGGTCACCACAAGTGAGCAAGCATCAGGGAAGAAGAGGGGGGGAGCACACAGGATGGGTGGAGAAAGGAACCAGGGGTAAAAGACTTCTTAAAACTAATCGGGGTCTAAAAAAAATCTCCTTGGGAATAAACCGAGGCCCTAAAAGAGGGGGTGTGTAATTTGTCCAGGAGAGTGCCGTTATTGGAAACCAGTACTCAGTCTTGCACCAGCACTTATTTGTCTTCATCAGACGTTGACCCAAGCCTAGAAAGACAGACAGACAAAATGGAAAAAGGAGAAAGGAGGTAGAAATTGATAGTAAAACAGTGAAACTGAGAAAGCGGGGAAGAAAAGAACCTGCAGGAGTGAAATAAACAAACAGGAAGTGTCAAGTGGGTGGAGGGAGAGAGGCATTCAAGAGATAAAGAGACAGAAGTGTACAGTGATGGAAGAAAGAGGCATGAGGTGGAATCAAGACCAGGCACCTTGGTATTCATGAGATAAAGAGACAAGAAGTAAAGGGTGGTGGTGGAAGAAAGAGGCATGAGGTGGAATCAATACTAGGTATTCATGAGATAGACAGGAAGTGCAAGGTGCTTGCTGGAATAAAGAGGCATGAGGTGGTATTAGGACCAGGCAGCCTTGGTATTTGGCAGCCCCAACATTTGACAGGGACCACTAATAAAAACTTTGGGCCTTGCACTTATTTTACAAATTAAGCACTGAAGAAAGGATACCGTGCATTACTAGGTTGTGTGGTCAACAGCTAAGGCAAACCAATGTTGGAATGACTGCAATGAATCTTCAGTAGACCCTGGACTGACTCCTCGTATGGACACCATTTCACAGCATAATAATGGCCCTCCCGCTAAGCAGAAAAGGCGTCAGGAGCTAGGGAAGCCTGACCCACCCGTAGCCCCTCAATCTGATTATGCAATCGATTCTACCTCGCCACCTCTGTGGACTTAGACTCCTTTCAGAAGACTTTCTTGGACAATGTGAGGGGTGGGTTTGAAAGTTTGCTTGCAGACATATGTTCTAGGCTGGGGACCATTGAAGAACTTATCTAGTGTTAAGGCAACATACGCTACTTCTACTGTTACTCAACCTACTATGCGCTCGCAGGCGGGTTGGTGGGCTGCAGACACACCCCACGTAACCCCCTCGAGATAATCGCCCGATCTCTAGCCACACCTGGGATAGACAGACGGATGACCCCCCCTCTGCATCCCCAGTTCTGCATTGTAACCCTCCACAATTCTGCCCTCAAGATGGGGTTCCTGGGCTCAGGAGGGAAGGGGGTCCTAACATCTCGGGGTGGTCTAAGTGTGGGTAGGTCTTCTAATTCTGCAAAGGGTGTGCAACATCCTTGATCAGCCGCAATCATTACCATGACTGGTCCCGAAGCCAGGATCCCCTCACTTGTGTTTTTCCGATCTCAGTAGTGCTTTTGATTTGGTGGGCCATTCAACTCTGTGGCATACTTAGCTTCCATATGGGGCTCCTGAAAATATTGTCTGTCTTCTTCCCCGGAAGTATAAGAATCTTTCAGCCAAGATACGATATGGTTCCAACGGGGAATGTTTGCCATCTTTTAGAATTAGGCAGGCTTGAGACAGGGGTATATGTTGTCCCCATTTTTATTTTCACTTTTTATAAATGGTGTAGATGATGCCCTTCGGTCACTGCACGCCGATGCACCAACAGTTGCTGGCCGCAGGCTCCTGTACGCAGACATGGTCCTATTGTCTAGGACCGCTGTCGGGCTACAGTGATTAATGGATACCTTTGCTGGATTTATGGAATCCTATATACTTTACTTTATTGCATGATTTGTTAAAACCCTTGCAATGGTCTACAATAGCAGAAATTCATTACAATATATAAGACAAATGGTTGATAAAAGAGACCTTGCAATTCTATTAAAAAAACATAAGTCATTATGACATATAAAACATTGTTGCGATGCACTAACAGTGACATACAGTAAGTTATGTCAAATTAAAAAAGAAAACAGCAGTCACAAATAAGCAGAGTGGTTCAAGTCCTGGGCCGACTAGCCTGTCGGCATCTCACATCCTCTAACTTTAAGAAGCGATCCATAAACCTGACCAAGGCGCAGTTGAGTGCAGTGTTCGAAGGGTCGAAGCAGGCCAGCACTGCTCCTCTGCAGGATCCAACGTCCTTTTCAATCCAACCCCTTCGCAATAAGGTTCTATCTTCTAAAAGATTAGGGCACAAGCATAGGACATGAATTATATCTTCCCTATAATGGCTGACACGTTTCCTCAACCCCCTCTCTTTTCCATTTTGGGAGACGGCAGGTCATAGAAAACACCCCCATTCTCAGCATCAGGAACTGGAGCTTAATACGTGCATTGAAAGTGGTCGTTATATACCTCTGAGATTTCAGCGGTATATAGACGATGTCATTGTGATCTGGGAAGGCAATGAAGACAGTCCACACGAATTTCATGACTGGATCAATATACAGGATCAATGCCTAAAATTCACCTATACCGCAGACAAAAAACAACTGGATTTCTTGGACCTAACCATCTACGTAGAGGGAAACTTCATTAGAACCAATACTTTCTTCAAACCAACCGCTAAGAATAGCCTTCTGTCTTATAACAGCTTCCACCCGCGTCCACTCAGAGACAACCTACCTTACAGCCAGTTTCTTCGCCTCAAACGAAACTGTAGCGAACTAACGGATTACAAAATGCAAGCCAACGATCTCTGCACAAAACTCTCAAAAAGAGACTACCCAGCTAAAACAGTGGCAAGATGCCAGAAGAGGGCAAGGAATCAACCAAGAGAAAGCCTCCTCGAAACAACACCCAAACCCCCTGCACAGGACATACTGACCTGCGTCACCACATACAGTATAGCGAGCAACACAGTCAAAAAAATAATAAACAAAAACTGGCGCATAGTAACATCAGGCTCGCTGAACTGGCCAAAACCAAGATTTGCCAACAGGAGAACAAGAAACATCAAAGACATCTTGGTACATACACGACCCCAAAAGCCGATAATGAACAAAACCGAAAACACACTATGGAATATGCAGCCAGTCACTGGCCATTACCCCTGTGGACAATGCTCAGAATGCAAACTAACTAACACGAAATACATCCAACTAACGCCAGAACTTAAATGGACAATTAGACAACACACCAACTGTAATTCGACACGTTGTCTACATGATCACTTGTCCTTGCAACCTCAGGTATATTGGAATGACCTGCCGCAAAATAAAACAGAGGATTTGTGAGCACAGGAGCAATGTGAAGTGCAAACATGGAACGACCAAAATGAGTACCCACTTCATTGAACAAGAACACTCCATTGACGACCTAAACTGGGTTGTCATTGAAACACTGAACAGTACCACTCAGAATGCCGAAAAGATACTGTTTGAGAAAGAGCAAAGATGGGTACACCGTTTGAAAACAGATTCACAAGGTCTGAACGACAATATTCCCTGGCTGAGCATAAAATAATCCACCTCGAAACTCTTCAATTTACATTAACTAAGATTTCTTTGTTACCAACAACTAATGGGCTTTATTCCCTTCCCCATAATTCACTACAGGTGGTCATCGATTTTAATCCATCTTCTGAACCAAATGTGGGTAATGACAAACTCTCCTATTGCTGCCCTTATTATATATGAAATTCCATCCACTTATATATTCTATGCCACCTACAACTGATGGTTCTATTATTCACAACTGATGGTTCTATTATTTATGACTAAGACGGATAACTCCGTATTTAGACCCAACACATTGATTTCCTATTGTTCAGTGCCTCTTTCACCTTCAAATCATGGTTTATGAATTCTGGTAGTCTGTCTTCACTACCAACTACTGACTCCGAGATATAATGGGCTGCTCGTCACCACTCTCGAGCCACCCGGGAACCTGATGGAAGCGCCAGCACAAGTCGTGCAACCGGCTTAATGAGGTATGGAGAGCCGCAAGACCCCATCGTAACGGCAACACACGTAACGTATTTATAACGAACAATGTTAACCCGTAACCTCTTAACCTTTCAGCGAGGCACGGCTTTGTCAGTTTTCACTGAGGAAGCCCTAATTTGGACTTTGTGAGGTATGCGCCCTGCTGACTTGCGCTATGATGCATAAATACTTGACTCTCAATGCCTATCGTATGTGCATGCTACCACACAATGCTTTATGCCACACGGACCGCTGTACTGCACCAAGAGCTGACGCGATGTAGAACCCGCGTATGGGTAACGCGGGCCCCATTTTGAATAATACGAGGACCCCCGCGCGTGCGCCGCAACCCCCCCCCACCCTCCAACCCCCCCGCCTCTTGAGAACAAACTAGCGCGACATAGAACATGCGTTCAGATACGGCACGCCTTTACATTGTAAAATACCTAATAACCTGGACTCTTGCCTGTAGTCAGCACCGGACACTTCTGTTTGTGTTTCTTAATACCCATAAACCAACAGATTAGAGGAACCGCATACACATATACCCATACCCTCATCTGCATAACCAGCAAGATACTAACGCCCAATAGCACACGCGTCACGGCTAAGTCGCGTGTATCCACACACTACAGAACCCTTTAATTAATCCACTTTGCGCACAGATACCGCGCGTTTTATTGTAAACCCAAGTGTAAGATTAACTTTAGAATCAGAACCAGAGACGTCTGATATAGTGCTTTACACACCTTGGCAACACATCAAGTCCACGACCACTCTTCCACTAAGCGTCTTCAAGGATTGCCAAATGTTTATGTATTTCTTTCGCGCTTTGCTAATAACAAGCAAAATAACACAATATGGGTATTCTACTACTCCTAAAACTACGCGCACTTTTGCAAGAATACCACAAGGTACTTGGTTCACTTTTACAAACTACATGCAATCAATGTATACTGGTCACAATGCACACTTATATGAGAGAAATATGTAATAACCATGGAACAGTCCCACTACAGTAACTATCTATAGTATGTACAGCGTATAAAGAATTGCCATTTTTCTTGTTTGCTTATATCTTTTATGACATGTTCAAGTTGAACAATGCGACCATCATCATGAGACCACTTTTAAAACTGATTTTAACCGTCTAAACTCACTATCACCACATGTTTTTTGTCTCCACTCTATTTTTCCCACTGTAGGTACTATTTGCCTCACATTCAGTTAATATTCTGTTAAAATACCATAAGAGTAGGACAATATTCATCTCCTACATTTTATTCTAGGTCCTGAAGAAAGCCCCCAGACCCCCCAGGGGCACCCCAAGGGGCTGAAACATGTCGACCACTTTTTTGAGTGCAAAGGACTCTTAATTAGGTCCTCTTTGCACAACACTGTTTTTATACTGTCCACACACACCGAACTGAATAAAGCTACAGTTTAGGCAGTGTGAGGATCACTCTTTTAAACCAACTCACATCACCTGAGCACTTTCACTTGGCACCTATCACTGATCACTACTGTAATAACCAGTGGTTCCCTCCAGGTGGAGGAAGCATACAAAAGAGACCCAATGATGATGCTGTCACGTATCTGATACAGGCGGAGAATCAAGATAAACCGCCACACGACCTGTTTACGTGAATGAGGGTTTAAGTACTGAAGGTTAGAACACCCGAGCCCTGGTTACAGGTACAAGTGATCCATTCCCCATTGATTATGATTGACTCTAAGGAAGCTGAATGGATCATAGCTTCTTCTACCTCCCCCCACTTTTGATTTAAATAGAATTCTTATGCACCAGAAGTCTGGGGTGAAGGAAGTTTTATTTGATGTCTGGACAGAAAAGAGAGCCTTTTTTGATGCCAAGAAACCCACGGTTGTCACATATATGTTGTATGCCCGGTCTGAGGGATTTCAAACGTATTTGTCCCCGGTGACAAACACTCAACACAGCTTCGCTCTGACCAGATTACAGCTAGGAATTGTATATCATCTTGTCACTTTACCCATTATTAATCAATGGCATAAGAGTCCAGGGCTTGAAAAATCCACTTGTCTACTCGCTATGGCGAGCCAGATTTAAATCAGGACGAGCTATTTTTTAGGGTCAGCTCGCCACTTCTGGCGAGCTGACAACGGGTGTTCTGCTTGCTCACAAAGTGAATGAGCAATAAAGATGCCTTCAAATCTTGCTATCTTGTCACATTTGCTCGTCTTTCAGAGACATTTACTTTTCTTTCTGTGACTGAAGTTAGAGGATTTTGTAAAGTGAACTGTGTGACAATCGCGTTGAGACCAGCTCACGGGTCAAGTACATTATAGTTAGGTCGAGTAGATTGTTAAAGTTACTAGACCCTCAGGTCTAGTTACATTTTTATAATTTTTCGAGCCCTACATTCAGTGTCCGTTACGTGCCCATGTGGTGGAATTGCAAAACAGAGCACTCAGCACTTTATGCTTTACTGTCAATTTTACCTTGACTTAAGGAGGTACTTTTTAAAACCAATCTTTATTGCACACAATATCAGGGATTACAAAGCAGCATTGTGCTTCTATTGCACTACGGAGACCCCTGCAATATGTTTTAGAGTTTCCTCTTACATCTGGGAAGCAATACGTGCCAGGAAAAGCATTCTTCATCAACTACAGCACTGTTTTGTTTGTAGGATATTGAGCCTTGATGTACATTTTAATGTTTTTATCCCGTTGGATGATGTACTGTATTTTAAACAATTGTTCTTTTATAGTCTAAGCCGATAGTGCTGAAATAAAGATGTTGAATTGAACAGCAGTAGCATTACAGTTGGTTAACTGCAGTTTCATCACCCCTAAGTGTCTGTGACATGCGAGTGCTGACAAGAAGTTACTCTGCACATCGCACTCAGGGGAGCAATACAAGCAGGGATGGGCGAATGGATGAATGCAAGCTGTGAGAGCTAATACACCACTCGGCACTTAAGACATTCTCCTCAACATAACTCTGATCATTCATCAAACACACACTAGCAAAACCAATAGGTCTAGCTTTTAACTTCAGTTATAACCCATTGTTATTGGCTTTGCCAGAGCCACAGCGATCACTGAATGTTATCAGCAGCGGGGTGCGCTAGTAACCAAAAATGTATACTTGTTATGGAAACCAAAACTATCAGAGGAACAATCCTTTTGTGTCCATAGAAACCAAATCAGGTTACTATAACCGGACTCTCCAAGTGGAAAGTAGTGGCCAGGAGCATCAAAATCAAGGGAGATCTGGTCAGGGTGGTAGGGAAGCAGCAGCGTGTGCAAAGGGAGGCGGAACCATCTCACTGAGCCCTGTGACAGCTGTAAGTACTAATCTAGGACCATCATCAAATCCTTAATGTAAACTGAAAGGGAAAATGTCAACATCCTTGATACACCATGGGCTTGATGGACAGCCCATCCAAACAGGAAAGCCGATGACTGAATGGGGGCACACCTAAAGCCCACTCACTCTCCAAACCTTTTTGTTATTTGAAAATTTATGATATAACCTCTCACAACAGAGCTAAAACTTTTAAGAGCCAAACTTAAAAACACACACTATGCTCAGATGGATTTACTTTTGTACAACACTCAATTCTTCAGTAAACAGGACAGGGCTGTGCTTTGCCTACTACACAGAAACAGCATGCCAACCTGGTCTAGTCATGCTCATATGATTTGTAGTAGCTACTGAGTATTAAGACGAGATGTGCTGCTGGTGCTGTGGATGGGCATGGATGGCAACGGCCAGATCCATAACTTGGTACCATTCCAGAATCCGATCTACATCCATTGGCACTAGATCTAATGGAGCAACAAATTATGCGGCATGCTAGATTAAATCATTTGGCTAAAAAGGCAAATTATATGAATGTTATGCAATTAAAAGAAAATTAAGCAGCACATTATGGGGTATTGCCTAGAGTTTTTTAGATTATCCATTATTAGAACACTGGAATATTGATAGCTCCACTGAAAACAATGGAGTGGCTTTGAGCTTATATTGGCTGATATAAGCCCAGAGCTCCAGCATTCCAATGTTTGTCTTCAAGTTTCTCCCTTTTTAATTTAGAACATTCTACCCTTAGTGAGTGGGATGTACTAATAGCCTTATAGCGCTTCTGCCTCTGGCAGTTTAATTCTCAGAAGTTTATTGTGGAGGCGTGGTGCAGCGGCCAGGGCAGCTAACTTCGGAGCACAGGGCTCACGGTTCGATCCCCGGCTCTGGCAGCAGCTCAGCACCATGTGACTCTGGGCAATAGCTCACTTAATTTCCACGACGGCCCCCAGCGCCTTGAGACCCGCAAGGGTGAGTAGTTTGCGCTTTACAAATACGGATTTATTTATTTATTTTATTAAATTGCTGCTGACTGGGTCCAAACCTCGGGTTAAGGGTAGTCCCCATTGTAAAAAGGGGGAGGGGTAATCTCCCAGGGCTCCGCCTCCACCTTTGATCATTCTGAAAGTTTGCTCATTGATTAGGTAGGAGGACTCCGAGCGGTGAAACCACCATCTTACACCTGAAATTCTGCCAGCAGGGGAAGAGGCAACACAAATTGGCTGGAGTGGAGTCGTACTGACAGGGAGTGCACCAAGACATGGGGCGAGAGTCCAACGGTAAGAAATGGAAGAAAGACAGGCTGTAGAGGCCCTCACAATCACAAGACGGGATGAATGAGGCCCATCATGTCAAGAGAAGTGGCTGCCGAGGTTTAAATCGAGGGAGCTATCCAGCTTGTGGAATGTCCTTGTTGGTGAAAGACGGAGGCTATAGTGGCCTACCCAGGAGTGCACTACTGCTGCTGGAAGAAACAGAGTCAGCACTAGCACACAGCAGGAAAGAGACAGGGAAGCAGGACCCGCAGCAGTCACGACTCATGGCCAAGCTGAGAACACTGCTCGAACGCACCTTGAGCTAAGCATGAAGGCCGCAGCAGCTCAATCAACCACATAATGCCATGGATGTGGGGCTCTTGTGCCCCCAACTACTTCATCAATATGGCTTATATGTCAATATTCTTGCAATGAATTGTGGATTTGAATAATGAATGCAGTATGATTCCCTCGCCCTAAACTTTATGAAAGGGGATACATGGGGCATACTTTTAGCAACACGCCGTCATATGAAGGATAGAGCTATAGCTTGCTGAATGGTCTATTAATTGTTACGGACATACACCATTAGTGAGGAGCTTGCCCTATTTCAAAACTTAAGAAGAATAACCATTGTGTAGCAGATCTGCACAGCTCACGCTCTTTTAAAACAGATCATGTAACAATGGCAGCCAATGCACCGTTTAGAAACAATTATAACAGGTTTCAATTTTCAACAGACACGTCAGGCACTCAATGTATTCTGTAAAGCGGATGCACATCAGAAAATGCAATTCAACTACTAAGGCATTACTTAGTAGACCATGCCCCCTCTGCATGAAAGTCTCATGACCAGGATTCTGCATGGATCACCAGTTAGGGGTTGCTTGAATCCTTCCGCTCAGTGAGCCAGAAATCCACTGCATGAAGCCCAAACCCTAAACAAGGTGCCTCAGAAGGCATTTCTAGAGATGATTAACTATTTGCCCCAATGCTGCTACTCGGGCTGAATGCTGTATGCTTATGGATCAGTCCTGGAATCACTTTTAGCTCATTTTTTCCACTCTAGAATCTAGATGTACTAGATGTAAATCTCATCACTGTGTCCCGAAAGCATCCGTCCATCCTGAAATGTCAGATGACACTCCACTATATGGACACATAATAAGCAATCACAGACAGACTGCTACATTGTGAGGTGTTGTCCAAGTCCCTTAACACAGCACAAGATAGATCTACACCTAGAAACACGCATGTTCATCTACAAGGAGCATTCAGTCAGCTGTATACTAGGATCATGGGCACCAACTTGATCATCTGAGGGAGAGTTTCAAACAATGGCACTTGAACCAAAACTGGACCATATTTTAAGAATTTTATGCTTAAAAAACCTGCCAGGTTATCACATACGTTCTGTGAGTGGTTGGGTTGGAACAGACAAACGAGATAAAAAGCTTTGGAGGATGGGAAAGACCTCTTTAGAAGGATTCCAAGCAGTCTCAAACCTTGTGGTGAAAAAAGTAGCGAATGCTATGATGGTATTTCTTAATGGCCTTGCGTTATAATTCATTAGCCACCAAGTTGTAATCTTTTCTTCACTGACTTTCAAGAGCTTTACAATAGAGCCTGGCTACTATTGGCTGTTCTGAATACCAAGAAGTCGATTGTTTAGTCGTATGGGATATTATAATCTGAACCAGGCGATTCTGTCCAAAGAATAAGACATCCAGGTATTAAATGCAGATACATCATCTGTTAAAGAGGACAACGGATTAAAGGGAGAATGGCCAAGCAAGAGTTGAGTGAAGAAAAGAATGGATCTAAAATATTACCTGCGCGATGTGTGGGCTGAGACACAACCTGTTGCAGGCCTAAGACCTCAGGGGCTTCAATGAGCTTGAGCTTACCTTTGTGTTTGATTGTCTACTGCAATGCTAAATCGTGGATGTCTCTGCCCTCTACTCCAAGGTTTGCATCTACTTACTCCTCCTTCAGAATGGCTCTGAAAACATGGCTATTTTAACAGTTATAATTTGCCTGCTGACGATTAGGAGTGTAGGGCCTGGACACCCCTTTTTAGGGTAACACTGTGCTTTAGAAATATTCATCATTTATTCATTCAACTGTATCGCAAGACTCTTAAGGCTCACACCCTATCACAGCTAATAAAGTTGTATCACGTCTCACATCGATAAGCCAACTCCTTTACCTTTCAGTCAGTAAACAGATCTCATTTCAATCAGTCTGCATTAGTCTTCACATTTATTACTTTCAAAAGCTGTAGACACTAAGGGGCTGATTACGATATGGCCTGTAAAGCTTCACGGCTCCATCGTAATGGGCCGCTCGGTTTACTTTCCGACCGCCTCATTATGATGGAGGCAGTCAGAAAGTAAACTGGCCGGTCATTTCGGCTCGCTTCCAACGGGCTCCAGGAGCCGGTCGGCCAGTCGGAAGCCGGCCAGTAATCTCAAGGGCAGGCCTTTCCGTCCTTGAGATTACAATGCACAGTTTCCGACATGGTTTCCATGCCGGCCTGTCCGACATGGAAACCATGTCGGAAAGCGTGTTTGGGGGCCCCAGCAGGGCCCCCTTGTGTTTGCAGCCTCCGGTTGGGGGGCAAGGGGACACCTATGGTGCTTCAATGTTGATTCCTGCACCCCGTGGCAGGCACCTTGAGGTGCCTGCCACGGGGTGCAGGGCTGAACTGCACCTCCCATTTACCTGTGGGAGCATGTATTACGGCCGGTTTACGGCCGTAACACATGCTCCCATAGGGAAATACAGGAATGCGACTGAACAGTGTTCGGTCGCATCCTAAAGAGGCGGTCGGCACCGCCGACCAGAGGTAGGTCGGTCCCAGGACCGAGTCTGTGTCAGGCAAAAACAATTCCCCCCGACATTGAAATCGGCCCCCGAATGTCCACTTTAGCACATATATTCCACGAAAGACTATAATCAATGAGACAGCTCCTCAGATAGACCATGAGGATCACACTTAAGAAATGGGGTAGTCGAACATTCCTAGGAGCTGCTCATCAGAACCCATTAGCGTAAACATCCGCTCTGAAACTTTCCTTCCGAGTTAATAAAAAAAAAAAACAGCCCCCCCTACTATTCGCCCGCACAATCGAAATAGTGGCGTGCGAGATTTGACAGAACAGGGGGATACGGGGGTTTCAAATTACACCGACTGACGCGGGGGAAGAAAAGATCTCGCTCTATGCGGATGATATCCTGCTATATGTTACCCAACCGGATGACACAGTCCCCGCATTGTTTGAGCTTCTGGGCAAATATGGGTCCTTCTCGGGCTATGCTATAAACTGGCATAAATCGGTCCTATATAGCCCACGGGCCAGGGAGACGTGGCCTCCACTCCCTGGGGCCCTCCAGGTAGCACAGACGGGATTCACGTATCTGGGGATCTATCTTACCACAGATAGACACCTCTCCTATCAAAACAATATCCAGCGGGTCATAACGAACTTTGCAGCTGACGCGCTGAGATGGAAAGCACTCCCCCTCACGATCCTGGGCCGAGCTGCGATGTTCAAAATGATCACCTTGCCCCGCTTCCTGTACGCTCTCCAGAATGAGTACTTCCCCCCTTCCCAGGCAGACATTCCGGGTGATGGACGCGGAATTGCGCTCCCTGCTGTGGCTTGGGAAGCAACCAAGGATCGCCCTAGGTACGCTGCAACGGAACCAATATAATGGAGGGATATCCCTGCCTGACATTGAGGCCTATTACTGGGCGGAGCATCTGACACCGGTGAATGACTGGATCCACGTCTCGGCGGATCACCCCTCCTATAGGCTAGAGAGGGACACTACGGCACACCGTTCGTGCATATATTACCTATATGGGGGGCAAGGTAGGGGACGTTTACTCCCGGCCACGACTAGGGCGACTAAGACAATGGGTTGGGCACGCAAACCATCTAAACAGACACCGATCTGGCACTGCACCTGGTTGAGGGAACTCCACAAACTTAAGGGCTTTGGGGGCTGGGATGCCATCGGCATTTCCAATTTAGGCGATGTGGTGGCAAAGGGAGAACTCAAACCCTTCAGGACACTGGCAACAGAGTTTGGGCTGCACTCTACTCAAATCTTTAAATATGCGCAACTGCGACATGCCTGGACAGCCGAAAGCTTGCTCTCCCCTCCCCTGCCAGACTATGACCCGCTGGAGGGACGCCTATTACAAGAGCAGATACCCAACAAGGCAGTCTCATTAACGTACAGGACACTGAATAATAACATGCCAGACAGACTGGGGAAACATGGGAGCAAAACCTGGGCACGCTAGAAACAGTGGACTGGGAGGCAGCCCTGATGCACCACAGGGAAGTGGCGATTAAATCCCGCCTCCGACTCATCCAATACAAGATATTCCACAGGGTGTATTATGACAGGGACCGACTCCACCGAATGGGCTGAGCCAGCGAACTGCACTGCTTGCGTTGCAGACAGCCACAGGGGGACTTCTATCATACTATCTGGGACTGCCCCATCATACATGCATACTGGGTACAAGTATTGGGAGAATTGAGTAAAGTATTGGATGAAACATTACCTCTAGACCCTAAATTTGTACTGCTGGGCATACCCGGAGATGTTGACTTGGGCCGCCCGCAGCTTATTTTTGCACTACCGGCGTTGGTGGTAGCGAAGAGAGACGTGGCGCGCACATGGGGGGGCATCGTTACCGCCCCAACTAGGAGAATGGAGGAGGGGGATGGACATGTATATGGCGGCAGAAAGGTTACATACAAAGCGAGAGGGTGCCCTCGGAAGTTCCGTAAGGTGTGGGGGAAATGGAGAACATATCATGGATTGGATGGAGGCTTGGGAGCTGACTAGCATAATCCGGTTTTTGGACCTCACTGGGCTCCGGATTGGGGGGGGGTCACTGGGCCGGTGTCTCCGTCCCTCGGGGAAGACAAGGAGGATGGGGAGGATCCTGCCAGATCTGAGACCTACAAAGAGACCGTGTGTCTACCGGGTTCATGTACTGTGGGGGGTGCTGTGTCCTTTGAGGTGGGTGGTATGTGGGCGCTTTGACGGGATTGTGGCTAATTGTGACACGCTGGCTGTTTTGTATTGGTTGAAAATGCAAATAAAAATATATTTTTTTTAAAATACAAGAAGTATCTAAACTTGCTTTGGATTTTCTACAGCACAAGAGGCCGTTCTTCGGAGAAAATTGTGGTTTATAAAATAAATGGTACATTTCCTGGTCGGTTACTAGGGAACCAGCTTTGGCATCAAAAGTTCTGCCAAAAAGTTAATTCTGGATAAAGGATGCTAGTCTCTCTAGTGATTATCAGTGTGATAATGTTTTCCATTTGTAGGTCGGGTTATCTTTTTAGGATTTTGTGCTCCAACAAGAACCTTGATATTAGGTTAGGTCTGCCTTGAAGATGATTATGTCGAGGCCTGCGGGAAGGTATTCTGATGCATGGCAGCTCCAATGTACCAGAAGGAGACAAGGTCTGAGATTTTAGTTACCCTCCCTAATAAAACTTTGGGGTAGCGGATTTGCTCCCTGGTCATTTTTGTGATGCCCCTAGGAAGGGTTCCAAATTGTGTTACCCACTGATATAATATATATTTTTCGATATTCTGTATACCATTTAGTGGTATGTGCATTGAAGTAATTGTTTCAAGTAGAAGCATTAGAACGAAAATGAATTAGTGAGTTTCAATGTTGTGTGTTGCTGAGTTCTGGGTTTCTAGCTCACAGCACCACTGCAAGTCAGCCATGGACAGCTCTGCTATTCTATCCTGCAGCCAAGTGCTCAAAGTAATTGATCCCCAGTTTGATGGTCCGCAGTACAGAGGCCCCAGGACACGGGTGGCAAAAAGGCTGCATTAACATTACTGGACGCCCAGTAACTAGTGAGTGCCCTGGCACCCTACCAAGTAGGATTTCCTACACACACATACCTTGAAATCACACGTTCACTTCCACCTTCTTTCCCTGCTAGTTGCCAGGATCATTTCAGATGTTCCACCCACACACACCCTCCATTACTGTATCTTCGAAGAGGAAACCAGAAAAACAAATGCTTAAATGTTTTCAAATTGCTAGGCTGTCGGCCACAAATGCAAACTACTTGGAAGGTTTGAATTCAACAACATGTATGCTCCCTATAACATTGTATATAACACTGGCATCTAGTTTTGTGTGTGGTATACATTTTAGTATGAACTCTGCGTGTTCAGAATCCTTCCTAGGATAGATCGGAGCTTCGTATTCAGTGGCCTTTGTTTGCCATCTTATGACCTCATGGTCTACATTGCAAGGATGTTGTCCCAGATCCTAGGTGTCTTCCCAATGTATGCACCCAGGATCCGGAACAACATCCCTCTATCCATCAGGACGTCACCAACTCTGGTCCAATTTAGGAAAGAGCTGCAGACACACCTCTTTCAATATTACTACATCACACCAAAGTAATCATCTGCACACACTCTCAGACCCCTTTCAAATTTACTCACTCTTTGCATTTCTGCCTCAGACCCTGTACAGTGCTCGGTTGCCTTTTGGTTTCAAACACGCTGCACAAAATACCACATCGCCAAATATGTCTGTTTCTGCTATAATGTTTGCTACATTAAGTATAATACGAGTCAAGCAGTCAAGTTTATTAAAAATGTTCAGGTAGCAATTAAATACAGTATCCATCATACCAACCCTTAAACTACAAACAAATAATTAAAAGCAAAAATATGCTAGTATTGAAAGAAGATAATGGCCCTTACATTACTGGCTCTAAAACCATCAGTTATGCCCACTCGGTACAAAAAAAATTTTAACAATCAATTTACTGACCAGCACAGAAGTAAAACAAATCTCAATAATGCGTCACAAATTTTACTACTCAGTAGATGACCTAGCCATGTACAGAGTACTGCACAGAGGCAATAGCAAATGTATTGTGCCGGGGCAAGTGTGCATACTGTACTTCATAAATATCTCACAAGGAGTGTTTTCATATAGCTTTAAGGCCAAGGCAGATTGTAACCATGTAAATTAGCATTTCCTTGTCTGACGTACGGATATAGCTGAAATGAGGTGGTGTACTTCCAGTTTTCAGTATTATTGACAAATTAATATGATCAAAACATCTTTAAGTACTTTATAAAAGTAAACAGGTGAAGGCTGTATTAAAGATGTATTTGAGGGGCAAGAGATGTGTAGTACTCATTCAAGAGTTGAGCCTGTTTTAAGCTTGTGAGGGTCAAATCTCTGTTGAAACTGCACTCATGAATCTTTGACTTTACCATCGGTTTAAGAATACTTATTTCTACTGAACCAGAAACCAAATTTTGGAAGCAGATTATGTTGTTTTGGGCAAACACACAAGTTAGGTAGATCCGAATACATTCCCTTTGCTTCCATGTGAAGGCTGATAAAGTCACAGCTTAATAGGATACAAAATGATGACTTCATCAGCCCTCACAAAGGCTACACACATACCCATCTTTTGTTGAACCAGGTACTGTGGGATTTCGGGAATATTTGATGATAATTTTTGAAGCATTTTTTTTCCAGATTATACAGAGTGGTTGTGCATCGGTTACCAAACACGAAAGGCCCTAAAACTTCATTAATGTGAACTGATGCTCAAAAACCTTCATATGAGAGCAAGAGTGGACCCACAAGCACAGCAACTGTTAAAATGAGGTGGTCCTTAATAGCGTTGATCAGTCTATATGGGCAAGTCTTCTATTTAAAATATAGATCTTAAATAACTATCGGAGCGATACCCAAATAATGGGCCACTTCTAAATTTGCTCCATTGGAAAACAAAACATTGATACTTGTACCCTTTTCACAGAGCAAAACTTTTGCCTTTGTTTGGTTATCCGCGTAGGAAATCAAAGAAACTGGAGTACACCCAAGGAGACTTCGGTACCTCCAAGACAATTTCCAAAACATCTTAATTCAAAGAAATGGCCTATCAGATCAGCCATACAAATTAGAAACAAAGAGGTCTTGATATCTGGAAAGAGTGCTTGTGTCTTCAGGTTTGCACCTGCGCCAAGGTATAGGAGACCAGTGCTCTGATAAGCGCCTGTAAAGAATGGCAATTCCATCATGAACAATTGTCTCCACAAAGTGGGTTGGTCTACCCAATCAAAAGCTATACTGTAGTTAACAAAACAACAGTGTAGCTTCCAATGGGCAGACGAGGCAGGAATGCCAATATTGCCCATGGCCTATCTTAAAATCTGTTTCCATTGGGTAAGTAAGGCACTTTAGTTCAATTTGCTCCACCAAGTGAAACAGAAGAGCTTTAGCAAATAGCTTGCTTTCGGTTTACATCAATGCAATTTGTAGTGATGTGTACACAGAATCCTCATAGTAACAACAAAGATCTTGTCACTCAAGGTTTTTACTTTGTGAGAAAGGCCACAACAGAGCATGATTCTCTGCAGAGAAGCAGAGGGAACAAGATATTCATGACGATGCATACAAATTATATCTTGCCAATTACCCATGAGCAGTTCTTGCCAATCTGTCGGGTGCTTAAGCATCGGTTAGCTTTGTACAAATACAGCTATGTGGCTTCAATAAAGGGGAGCGCGAGTGTCTGTGGTGGGCTGGCCACGTACGGTCAGTTGGCTCTATGGCTAACCTACACCGGAGGCCGTCCATGGGGGGTTGAGCATCAGACAGGCCCTGCAGCCAACCCCACGCAGCACACTGCCGAAAGCTGTGCATGGCAGAGGATGGTCGCCCGAAGGGTAAGGAAGGAATTGGCACAGAGCTTGCCACAGGCCAGCCAACTCCACACTGTGCAAGGCCAAAGGACGTACGCTGTAGGGGGGCTGACGTAGCTATGTATTCATTAAAAAAAAAAAAAAAAACAAAGGTTAAAGTGACATTATAGTTAGGTGACAATGCCAGTTTAAACATAACAATATATGTATATAGTTTGTGGTGCTTACTTTCATCCGTGGACATAGTGAACAACTCTATGCAGATACTTGGAGTGCCAGAAGGCAGCAACTAATCATTCAAGGTCTTCCATCTATGATCACCTGGACCCATTGTACAAACACATAGTGACTCATGGTGCTCCTATATTGGAAATATAGGGAGTCAAGGTGTTTGAAAATGTGACAACTGTTCCCCACCATTGCCAACACCACAACGTTATGTACATACATGTATAATCCTGTTCCCTTCTTAAGTGTCTGTCAGCATCTTTGTACACGTTTGGAAACCATACAGGTAGAAGCCTTGATTTTACCTGGACTACCTGTCCAGCTTTATACACACACCAGTACTTCCTTTCCATTGTTGCACACACCTGAACCCCCTTCACATACATTAATACAGTGATTTGTAGTACTTCTGTTCACACCTGGACTCCACAACCACCTGTGTATCTGTGCTGCCAAGCTTTGGAATGCTCTGCCATTTCCCATGTGTGCCATGGAGAACTACATGGCTTTCCGCAGGGCTATTAAAACCCATCTTTTCCCCACAGCCTAGTGCCTTCTTCTGATTTCCGGCCTCTATGTTCTGCTTCAGCGCTGGGCCGCCTCTTTGCTGAGGCAGCTGTGCGCTATACAAAACATGCTAACATAACATACAGACCTGCACTCCACGTACTTGCAGGTATGCAATGGATCGTGGAGCACACACCTGAACATCCTGCTGGTATAGATGTGAGCACCTACACTCCATGCTCATCTTTCTACACACCTGAACATCTTTTCCACCTCTAATCACACCTGAACACACTGCAGGTAGAGGATGTTCAGGTGGACTTCACACCCACCTCTGCACACACCTGAAAATCCTGTCCAGCTCTATACAAACGTGAACGTCCTACAGGTAGAGGTGTGAGCACCTAGACTCTCTACCCACACACAAACATCCTGCAGGTAGAGGATGTTCAGGTAGACTCCACGCCCACCTCTATTCACAACTGAACATCGTGTCCACATCTATGCGCACACCTAAACTCCCTGTCCATCTCTATGCACACACCTGACCATGTTGCAGGAAGAGGTGCACACAATTCAACTCCCTGCCTACCTCTATGCACACAACTAAACATCCTGCAGGTACAGGTGTGAGCACCTTCATTCCACGCCCACCTCTCTACACACCTGAACATCCTGTCCACCTCTAAGCACACCATGTCGCAGGAAGAGGTGCACACAATTCAACTCCCTGCCTACCTCTATGCACCCAACTAAACATCCTGCAGGTACAGGTGAGAGCACCTTCATTCCATGCTCACCTCTCTACACACCTGAACATCCTGTCCTCCTCTAAGCACACCTGAACATTCTGCAGG
The DNA here is from genome assembly GCA_963921515.1 of Calotriton arnoldi. Lineage (NCBI taxonomy): Eukaryota > Metazoa > Chordata > Amphibia > Caudata > Salamandridae > Calotriton > Calotriton arnoldi. The sequence goes on from CAWUFW010000008.1 coordinate 8,575,260, forward strand.
TAGAGGATTTCAGGTAGACTCCACGCCCACCTCTGACCATCCTGTCCACCTCTATGCACACACCTGATCTCCCTGTCCACCTCTATGCACACACCTGACATCCAGTAGGAAGTGGATGTTCAGGTAGACTCCACGCCCACCTCCGACACATCTGACCACACTGTCCACCTCTATGCACCCACCTGAACTCCCTGTCCACCTCTATGCATACACCTGACATCCAGCAGGTAGTGGATTTCAGGTAGACTCCACACCCACCTCTGGCACATCTGACCATCCTGCCCACCTCTATGCACCCACCTGAACTCCCAGTCCACCTCTATGCACACCTGAACTCCCAGTCCACCTATATGCACACCTGAACTCCCAGTCCACCTATATGCACACCTGAACTCCCAGTCCACCTATATGCACACCTGAACTCCCAGTCCACCTCTATGCACACCTGAACTCCCAGTCCACCTCTATGCACACCTGAACTCCCAGTCCACCTCTATGCATACACCTGACATTCAGCAGGTAGTGGATGTTCAGGTAGACTCCACGTCCACCTCTGGCACATCTGACCATCATGTCCACCTCTATGCACCCACCTGAATTCCCAGTCCACCTCTATGCACACCTGAACTCCCAGTCCACCTCTATGCATACACCTGACATTCAGCAGGTAGTGGATGTTCAGGTAGACTCCACGCCCACATCTGACCATCATGTCCACCTCTATGCACACACCTGAACTCCCTGTCCACCTCTATGCACACACCTGAACATCCTGATGCTAAGAGGTGCGAGCACAGACTGCACATCCACCTCAACTCCCTGTCCACCATTATACACACATGAACTCCCTGTTCACCTCTTTGCACACCTGAACTCCCTGTACACCTCAATGCACACACCTGCCATCCTACAGGTTGTCGATGTTCAGGTAGACTCCACGCCCACCTTTGACACACACTTGAACATCCTATCCACCTCTATGCAGACACCTGAACTCCCATTCCACCTCTATGCACACACCTGACATCCTGCAGGTGGCGGATCTTCAGGAAGACTCCACGTCCGCCTCTGACACACCTGAAAACCCTGCCCTTCTCTATGCCCAAACCTGAACTCCCCGTCCATCTCTATGCAAACACCTGCCATCCTACAGGTTGTCGATGTTCAGGTAGACTCCACGCCCACCTTTGACACACACTTGAACATCCTATCCACCTCTATGCAGACACCTGAACTCCCATTCCACCTCTATGCACACACCTGACATCCTGCAGGTGGCGGATCTTCAGGAAGACTCCACGTCCGCCTCTGACACACCTGAAAACCCTGCCCTTCTCTATGCCCAAACCTGAACTCCCCGTCCATCTCTATGCAAACACCAGACATCCTACAGGTAGTGGATGTTCAGGTAGACTCCATGCCCATCTCTGACACACCTGAACGCCCTGCCCTTCTCTATGCACACCCCTAAACTCCCCGCCCACCTCCATGCACACTCCTGAACTCCCCGCCCACCTCCATGCACACTCCTGAACTCCCCGCCCACCTCCATGCACACTCCTGAACTCCCCGCCCACCTCCATGCACACTCCTGAACTCCCCGCCCACCTCCATGCACACTCCTGAACTCCCCGCCCACCTCCATGCACACTCCTGAACTCCCCGCCCACCTCCATGCACACTCCTGAACTCCCCGCCCACCTCCATGCACACTCCTGAACTCCCCGCCCACCTCCATGCACACTCCTAAACTCCCCGCCCACCTCTATGCACACTCCTGAACTCCCACCCACCTCTATGCACCCGACAGATCCTTCAGGTAGAGGATGTTCAGGTAGGCTCCACGCCCATCTCGGACACGCCTGAACAACCTGTCCACCTCTCTGCACACACCTGAACTCCCTCTTCACCTCTATGCACACACCTGAACTCCTTGTCCACCTCTATGCACACACCTGAACTCCCCGCCCACCTTTGTGGACCTGGCAGATCCTGCAGGTAGAGGATGTTCAGGTAGGCTCCACGCCCATCTCGGACACGCCTGAACAACCTGTCCACCTCTCTGCACACACCTGAACTCCCTGTCCACCTCTATGCACCCACCTGAACTCCCCGCCCACCTCTGCACAGACCTGGCATGCTGCTGATAGTGGATGTTCAGTTAGACTCCACACCTCCCTTTGACACACACCTGAACGTCCTATCCAGCTCTATGCACAAACCTGACATCCTGCAGAAAGGGGATGTTCAGGTAGACGCCACTTCTATTTCTGACACACCTGAAAACCCTGTCCTTCTCTATGCCCAATGCAAAAGAAACAATTGATGGACGGAATGCTGGACAATGCAAACATTCACCCCCAGTCACAAGGATCTGGGTTAAATCCATCATTCTTTTGCTCACCACACCACCCCAGTTTGGACCCAGCCATATGCAAATCAGTCTTGACCATTTTCCGTGTGGGAACAGTCCAGCCCGAACTGCCAAGTCAGGTCCTCCCTGGACCGGAAACAAGCATCCTTGGACCGGTTTCAGGGCATCACCCTTCATCAGCCAGGCTAGCTTGAATCCAGTGGTGTAGTGAGCACGGGACCCACGTCTGGGCATACCCTTCTCTATGCCCAAACCTGAACTCCCTGTCCAGCTCAATGCACACACCTAAACTCTCTGTCCAACTCTATGCGCACAGCTGAACTCCCTGTCCACCTCAATGCACACACCTAAACTCTCTGTCCAACTCTATGCGCACAGCTGAACTCCCTGTCCACCTCTATGCACACACATGAACTCTCTGTCCACATGACAGATCAACGCCCACCTCTGACACACCTGAACACCCTGTCCAACTCTATGCACACACCTGAACTCCCCGCCCACCTCTACACACACCTGACATGCTGCAGATAGTGGATGTTCAGGTAGACTCCACGTACACCTGTCCACACCTGGACTCTCTGCAGGACACTCTCCCCCGGCCTCCAGCTGCACTCCCCGTCCCTTCCCGCGCTCTCACCTGCACTCTCTCCAGGTAGCCCGCGGGCACGTAGCCGCTCTCCCCGCTGGCGCAGCGGCTGGCCAGCCACCAGTGCACGTTCGTCCGCTCCAGGATAAGAAAGGTCTCGCCGGTGCCAAAGCGCATGGAGCCGGGCTCGGCGGACCGGAAGTCGTGCAAGGCTCGGTACATGACGGAAGGGGGGCGAGGGACACCGGCGGCGAGTGCACACGGGAGACGAACCGGGCGCGGTATCCACTGACAGGCAGCGCTACTCAATGCGCATGCTTGGCCACGCACTGGGTTTCCCCGTTAGCAGAGGCTATATTAACGTCTAGACCGCGCACATGTGTAACTGTCCAGAGACGGCCATGCTAGAAGTAGAGGATTTATAGACAAACGACAGGAGGAAGCGGTGTAACTTTTCTCTTTAATAACATGGACTTGCCTTATACCCTGACGTGTTCTAACATTTCATACGTCACTTCGTTGAAAATACTAATGAGAGATAGTGAAAGGGACGATCCTGCAAATGTGAACGCCGAAATTATAGTTTTTATTCCCTTCTTTATGTTTTAGTAAAAAAAAGTGACAATAATGTTTGTAAAGGTAAATACTACTAATTTGAGAAAACAATGTATTTACTTTTTAAATGTAATCTATATACACGTTCCTTATCCCCGCATGACAAAATATAAATAACGCAAATTTATTTTGATCTTTTATTATTACATTTATTTAATCTCCTGTGCAGATTTGTTATGGGTGTAGGACGACTGCCGCCAATGTAAAATGGCCGCTCTATTTGTTCCTGGTTCATCACGGGCCTGCTGCTTAGTTTGTAAACACAGGGGGGTGCGGGAACTCCCCGCGCGTGCCTTCTGTCACCAGACATTGCACGTGCGCGGTGATGTCAGCGATTATCAGCTGTTCTAGACCCTTCACTTAGTTTACATTCCGCAAAGACAGTGATACCTTTGAGTTCAAAGAAATATCAAGAGCGGAAATATGTAACGCTTGTACATGTAGAACAGATTTGTGGAAGCTTTGTAACTTATATTGCTGAAAGTAGCCTTCAATTCTGTGTCAGGGCTGGAGGCGAGGATTATGCATGTCTTTCGCCATCTTTATTAACGTAGTGGTCATTTCCAAGTTCATTTCTTTAATGTCAAAACAACCGAATTCCTGGGAACACAGGGAAATTAAAGTGCAACAAAATAACCTTATAGTTCACCCATCACAGCAACTGGCAGTGGCGGCTACCGCGAAAGAAAACTGGTGAAGCAGCACAGGGGAGGAAAAATAAGGAGAAAAATAAATAAAACTTACTTGCCGGCCGCCGCCTTGGTGGTCTTCTGCTCCTGTTGACTCCCAGCAGCTATGCACAGGCTCCCAGACACCCCATGGCCAATCCATACACTGTTTTCATGCTGGTAATACCATTACCAGCATGAGAGCATCGCCGGGATTGGTATGAGTGGCCTGGTTTGGCGCTCCCTGAGGGACAAGGGAGCCTGTGGCTGTTCACCACTGTGCAGCACAGCTTCTTGGGTTGGAGAGATGCAAGATCGCATGTAGGTTTGGCCGTCATAAGGCGGCCAGCCAAATCGACATGCACACTTACAGTTCCCACCACTCCTCCCTTCTTCAAGATGCTGTCCATCAGAATGGCTCCTCCCACCCTAGACTCGGCTCAGCTAGGAAAAATAAAATGATAGCCTTGTTTTATTATTTATTTTATTTATCCTGTTTGCACTGCTGAGAGAGCAGTGGGGCGACGCTTCTCCGTCTTAACGAAAGAGCCGCCACTGGCAACTGATCCTATATATTGTCCTTTATCTCTTCTTCTTTCTCTTTCTTCACTGATCGAAGAAATTCAAGTGGACTGTTGGGGCCAAATCATGCTTGGGCCGCTGGCGCAAAGACGATGCACACAATTGCTCTTAGCCGGTGAGTCGCTTTCTGTTTATTTACAACACAGATGATGCCTCACTCTAGCACGCTGTTTGTTCTTTATGTATAATACATAGATGGTTTCTTAGATAACTGTCCGTCAAAAAGGATTTTTTGGGTCAAGCATAATCTGATTTATAACATTTCTGATGTTCTTGTATGTTTCTGTAAATCCTACCACTATTATAGCAATATACATAAGAGGGTTTAAAAGTTTTAACATTAATGATTAATTGCTGTAAGAAAGGTTTTTGACAAGAATTATGAACATATTTGTGCACATGTTATTTTAATATAAGATTGTACCTAAGATGTATTTCATCATGTTTACAGCCTTAAGGAAGAGGAGTGTTCTTCAAAACACGTGTTGGCTGTCTTTCATATATTTTTGTCTCCACAGATTGCATATACATGAACTTCAATAAATGATTTCACTGTATAGTGAACATTACACAAGACTGCAGTGGAATTTGTGAATTGGGAATTTTGATAGCTTGAAAAACCACAGTTTGGACCATACATCACTAAGGTATGTACATGTGAAGTTAGTTATAGAAAATGTATAGAAACTAACCTTTTGATATTCTGTCCCTCAATATCGTTGTAATGGTATTGTCCTGTCGGGATTCAGGACTCTATATCCCTAGCCTACACCTCACCAGCCTATGCATTCTTATGGATTTATAGGCAAATAAATAGCCATCCTTTATCTCATGAAGATTAACTTGGCTCACTAATATTCATATTGATCCTAATAAATGGAGCATCCCTCTAACCTGCCTAAAAGTAAATTGTCTGAGCTGAATAAAATTTGTTGCAACAGGTGGAACCAAATGGGTCACCTTCAGTTCAAAGCATTCCTAAGCAGTTACATCCAAATAAGTAATCATATTTGTCCTATAGGAAACTCACATTGGTTCCCAAATATATATGCTGTTTTTTAAGCAAACATCTCCCTACATGGTGTATGAGGTTTTAGCCTGTGCCAAGCAACATTTCCACCATAAAATGGGCCTATTCTGCCACCTTCCAGCCAATGCATTCCCATAGAGCAGTGGTCTTCAAACTTTTTGATGTCGAGACCCCCTTGTCAAACCTTTTTAGGCATAAGGACCCCTTCTGACAAAATTTTCTAGAAACTGGTTCTCCTCATCATCAACATCTATCGACAACCATAAATGCCCCTGTTAGACCTGGCATCTTTTTGCATGTTTCCCCTGTTTTTTTCCTTTCTGACCTCCTAGTTTTGGCTCTGTTTTTGCTGGTTCAGTGTCTCTGCACACTTTCTCACTGCTTTTCAGTGTTAAAGTGCAAGGGCTCCTATTGTAAATTGTATTATGGATTGGTGTTTCCATGATTGGCATGTTTGACTTACTAGTAAGTCCCTAGTAAAGTGCACTGAGGGTGCCAGGGCCTGTAAATCAAATGCTGCTGGTGGGATTGCAGTACTGATTATGCCACTCACCCATGCAGCCCTGAAAAGGGTGATCAGACCTGCCACTGCAGTGTCTGCGCGGTTTGTAACTGCCATGTCGACCTGGCAAGTGCACACACTTGCCAAGCCCTAATCTTCACTTTTCTTACATGTAAGTCACTCCTAAGGTAGGCCCAAGGTACCCCTGTGGGCAGGGTGCCGTGTATATTAAAGGTAGGACATGTACTGGTGTGTGTGAGACATGTCCTGGTAGTGAATTACAGTGTGTTTCATTTTTCACTATGGAAAGGCTATCTGTCCCATAGGATAGAATGGGAGTATACGTATAACATCTTATAAGCATATCTTCCCATTGAGACAAGATAGAGAAATGGGGTTTAGCATGCCTGAATAAAAATGCATCTTTTAGTAAAGATGATTTTTATGTTCTGTGTTTGAAAATACCTTCTGTGTGCCTCTGCTGGGTTTGTGGATTGACTGTCTGGCTTTGGAGTGACAGGGGCTGGTGATGTGCATTCTCATCAGACAGCCACTGGGGGGGGTCAAGGTGTGTCCTGCCTTTCCTGGATGAGTCAGGGCTGGGCTGAATAGACCTGGGCTGTATTTATAGTAGTGGGAGGAGATTGCCTTGCACCTGAATGGGCCTGGTCTGCCTTGGACAATGCTGTCTCCGCCTCCTGCCAGGAAGCTGGGCCAGAAAAGATGGAACTGGTTTGGGCTGGGCACAGGCACTCTCTGCCCAAAAGCACAAAGAGAAACTGAGTATAAATATTGGGGTCCAGACCCTAGAACTTTAGAACTAGCTGGAATCAAGGAACCTGCCAAGAAGAAGAGCTGGAAGAACTGCCAAGAGGAGTACTGCATCTTTGCTGTGTTGTTGCTTTGTTGGTTTGGCCTGCAGTTGCTGCTTCTGCCTTGGGCAGTGAAAGGACTGGACTGAACTTTCTTTACTTGTTGCCTCCTGTTCTGAAGTCTCAGGGACCGCAAAGACTTCACTGACCTCTGGGTACCGCCTCTGGAACCGTGGTTTCAGTTGCCACAGAGGGGGAAAGCAACCAACTCCGTCACTGACTCTGCTGCTGGCTCCGTGCCCAGAAGGCACCGCAGAGGGCACCGCTGCATCTCGCACCCCAACCCTGGTCTCACTGATGACAGCCGCCGAGCTGCTGCTTGCACCTTGACCTGTGGGCACCGCACTGCCTCGCTTCACTTCGCCGCCCTGGTCTCACCGATGCCGTCACTGACTTCGACAACCGTGACCACACCGTGGGTTGGGGGCACTGCTCGTAAGTCTTGCGACACACTGCCCCGTCCCACACCGCAGTCTGGACCGACCGACGCCAGGTCCCCGCAAAGTACATATTTTTAAGTACTGTATGTTGGATTTTTATCGTTTTAGTCTTGTTTTTGAATATATAAAGTATTGGATATTTTTCTAAACTGGTGTGGTGTCCTTTTGTAGTGTCTTCAGTGTATTGCTGTTGGTTATGTGCAAATCCTTTTACACACTGCCTCTGAAATAAGCCTGACTGCTCGTGCCAAGCTACCAAGGGGGTGAGCAGGGGTTATTTCAGTAGTGTATCCCTCTTACCCTGACTAGAAGGAAGGGTCCCTACTTGGACAAAGGTGAAAACCATTGCCAACTAGAGACCCCCATTTCTAACAGCCCCCAATTACCACAGCAAATAATTTTTACAGTGGGGAAATGATATTAAACAGTGTTTAGCAAACCAAAGGTCATTGAGCGTAGGGGTGTAGCCAAAGGTGTAGCTAAAAACAAAGGGCCTCATTTATGAGGAATTGGTGTAGGGCAGCGCTGCCCTATGCCAATGTGAAAGGGCAGGAATGCACTGTAATTATGAAATACGGTGCATTCCAGTCCTTTCCCTTCACAAATTGCTGCCTAGCACTAACGTAGGCAGAATTGTTTTTGTACGGGAAGAGGCACCTTCCTTCACCAAAACAATCCTGAGGGGCGTTTTCCTATTTCTATGAGAGCTGCAGAAAAGAAAAGAGGAAAGAGGAAAAAACGAGGAGAAATTAAAACATTTCTCCTCATTACGCCTCCACTGGAGAGGCGTCAGTTTTTGGAGCTGCCCCAGGTTTACGTGATTTTGTAAATATGGGGCAGCATCAAAATCCATGGGCTTTGCGTGGGAACCCCACGCAAAGCCCATGGAACACCTCCTTGACGCAGAGTAAGGCAACGCAGTGACTTGCGCTGCTATGTCTTACTCCATATCTATGAGGCAATGCAAAGCCATGCAGGGTGACTCATAGGTATGGTTGAGATGCTTGCGCCACCGGAGCATAAAAAAAAGTAATGCTTTGGCGATGCACGCCTCTCATAAATAAGCCCAAAATATTCTGTACGTTTTTTAGGTCTTTCACCTTCAGGTATCTACATATAAAATAATGGGCAGCGTAAATGAAAAATAAATAAAAAAAAGTTATTGCTCAGTGGGAAATGCACTGTAGTACATTATGAAACCTCTATTAGTTAATGCACTGCAGAGGTCTGTGTGTAACCAGAGAACCACAGAATTAAAACTTGATTGGTGCAGTGGAGAATAGTGATGTGTATTTTTAGTGCTACGAAGTCACAGCCTGTGTAAGTCAATTTTTTATACTTGCATCACACACAGGGTAAGATAGAATGCTGCAAAACGTGCGCATAGATTTACAATAAAATGGTGCTTTCGAAATGTAGTTTTTAATAACTTTTTTTTAATGTCTTTTTACATAACTGTCCCATCAACACCTCTTTAGGGGCACAAAGGGCTGTGTAAATGCAGTTAAAATTAAAAGCAAGAACTTCCCAGCCCAGTAGTTAACTCTTTGCACTTCCACTAAAAAACACGCATCTTTGCCTTCACAAAGAGCCAGAACTGCCCCCAAGAATCCTTTACACTTGCAGATTACCAGATAAGGCGCATTTGCCTTTCATTCAGGCAAGCAGCTGACAACGATCTCAATTAGCCGTCCCAGGACGGCTGTCTTTTTGGAGAGACAAGTGAAGCTGGGGAATCTGCGACCCCCTTCCTAGGACTCCACGACCCCCCTGGGGGTCCCGCCCCACAGTTTGAAGACCTCTGCCATAGAGTAACAGGCAAATAAGTACCTATCCTTTAGCTCATGAATATCTTCGATGCTCACCATAAATGGAAGACCTGACTTGTCTGAGCAGAGAAACAATTATCACAACTGGTGGCACCAAACAGGTTGCCCTCATCTCACTGCTTTCCTATGTAGTCACATCCAAATAAGTAGTCATACTTGTTCTAAAGGAAACATTACATTGCCTCACAAATATGTTGTTTTTCTAACGCATCTCATCCCCCTACACGGTCCATGAGGATTTAGCTTGAGCCAATCAATCAATCAATCAATCACAAGATTTGTAAAGCGCACTACTTACCCGCGAGGGTCTCAAGGCGCTGAGGGAGAGGAGGGGGGGTGTTGCCGCTACTGGTCGAATAGCCAGGTCTTGAGTCGTCTCCTGAAGGTCAGCAGGTCTTGGGTCTGTCGTAGGTTGAGGGGAAGGGTGTTCCAGATCTTGGCGGAGCCAAGCAACATTTTCACCATAACATGTGTCAAGTCTGCCACCCTGAGGCCAATGCTTTCATGTGGAGCCACATATGAATACAAAACTACCTTTTCTTTCATGCAGGTAAACATGGCTCTAAAATATTCATATTGATATTATCAAATGGACTCTACCCTACCTGTGTGCAAACAACCGGAGTTGAGCAAGATATATCTTGAAAGGTGGCATTTAACGGGTGACACTCATTTCAATACAACACCATTTATTTATGCACTAATAAGCAAGTATACTTTTTCTACATGAAAGTCACATTGGCTCACACGCCGCATTTTCTTACAAATTCTGTGTTTTTCTATATGATAGTGGGTGTGATGACGTATAATGTGTTCTGTGAATCTATGATGTTCATTGTGTTGGAGTGTGATGTTTGTGATTGTGCATGGTATGGTGTTGCTTGTGTGGACATTTGAAGGTAAGAGTGTTGGTGTATGATGGTGTGTGTATTGGAGTTTGCATATATGTTGCTGGAAGTGTTGTCATATAATGGTGGATATGCTAACCCCTCTCTTGCATCTGTGAAATGCAGTTCGTTGAATTATTTAAGGGTCAGTAAATGGAATGTGCCTTATATATGATGCTGCTTGCAAATACGATGCTAAATACAGCCAGCGAATAAGATGCCCGTTGAACAAGAGGTTGATTTCAGCTTGAGACTAAGATGCTGCCCAAATAAGAAGCTAATTTCAGCGTCATCAATTATTCTGGTTAATTATGCCACAACACGGAGTGAATTTATTTCATTTTCCATTCCATACAAGCTTTACTCAGAACAAGCATTAGCCGTGTCCACTGCGTTGACACATTTGTACTGAAAATGTGTCTGCAAGTGTCCCTTACATAAATACCAAGTGCAAAGCTTATAAATTGAATCACATGACATATGGTAAATGGGAGCACCTGTTAAATAGAGTACGTAGAAACTGCAAACCTGTGGTATTAGGCACTACATAAATAAGATGTTATTATTGTGTAGTACATGGCAGCCTGCAATCCCTGTATAGAAGGCTCGCTAATTTCCTACTTACAGCCTACTTGTGGCGTCTCTATTCATTTGTAATAAAGAAATGACGTAAAGTTCTGAGCAGGACTAAACTGCAGTTTAAACAGTGAAAACAAAACAGGGATTTTTTTTTCATCTGCTCTGTTTTTCTAGGTGAACAGTGATCAGCAGAAATTAGATATTTATGGCAACATGCTTATTATTTCTACCTGTATATAATTATAATAAGCATATAATATCTCTGCATGTTTTAACACCTTCTAATTTACAACGTTTGTTTTAAATCTGACTTGTATTAAACTGCTGCTAATATCTTTTTGCAACAAATATCTAACTGATTTTTGGTGTGTTTGATTTTGAAGTGCAGTTTCTACTTTTATTCATCATATCATAAGCATCCTATCTCATTCATATGAAAGAGCACCACAAAAAGGATTTAAGCGGTTTGTGGGATGGGTGATAGTGTGACTATGTGTTATAATGAGTCTGCCTCATTTCTCTCTATGGCCACAGAACTCCTCCATGAGTTGCAATAGCCTTATAATGTATACAGGGCACACTTTATCCCACATAACTTTTCCAAGTCTGTTGCTTACCCAAAGAACATAGATGTGGCACATCTACAAGCAACAGATGAATTTCCCCAATGTATTACAAAAGAAACCCCTCCACAGTTGTACTGTCTCCTGTTAAATGTGTTAATCTCTGCACATGGATGTACGCAATTTAAAGTCTATTCACTGTTTCTCTTCTCAATGCCATGTCACCGCATTCAGGCCCTCGGCTCAGCAATGGGATGTAAAACGCTTTCAATTGTCCTATTTTTCTAAGTTACATTTTTCGCTATTGTATTGTCACCAATGTTTTCTGCTGTTTCCATTAAAGTTTGAGTTGGCTTTGTAGTCTTCATAACACTGACCAGCACCAAATTAGCACTTATTGTGTACACTCATTGCATGTTCACTTCCAAAGCATGTGTTAATGCAATGAAGAAGTCTCCCTCTCTCAGGAGCAGTGTATCATCCTGCTCCTGCTTTTCCCCATTCGAACTGACTTTGTATGTTTTCCTACACAGCAGACTTGTTGCATGACAGGTGCTTTATATGTTCTTGAGATGCTACTCCTCGGCAGAGTGCTAGACCAGGGGTCTCCAGCTTCTATAATGAGACCTACTTTTGATCAATGGAAAAAGTGGTTAATTTGTAAAACAATAAGTGCTGGGCCCTCGTCAGGAGGCCACTGCAGCTTGTACCATCCACTGCCCCTGCAAGCGCTGCCAATTACAGTACCAACACAACTACTGCCATCACACTCCTACACATGTGACAATTCATACTGTTCAATGTCCCCAAAGCTATAAGAATGGCTTGGGTGACGCGTATTAGTGATTGTTAATGGATGTTAAAGTAATAAAGAGCTGCTATAGTGCTCATACCAAAATCTGGCAGACAGCGCCACCATGTGGCAGACTGTCACAAGCACTGGCGCTAAGAATTAAGTTCTGGTGCCGAGCACTGGAAACCACTGGTTCAAATTAAGCACTGAATGGAAATCATCCTGAGCCACTAAAAAAGAATAACTTTCACAGTAGTTGCCAATTTACACGTTAGATTTTTTTTTTTAAGTTTGTACACGTCCAAGTCAACTCGTTCAGTCCCCCACTTGAGCTACTCTGCTCTTCCCAGACCAAATTTTACACACACAGTGCAACCAACAGTGCTGGGGCCCGCCCCAGAAAGTGGCTTTACTGCATGGTGATTGGTTATGTTGCAGGCTCCATGATGTCATTTACATTGTGAGACTTTCAATTGGTTTGGCTGGCCGCCACGTCTAGGGTTTATAACTCAACATCCTCACTCCTACACTAATGCAGGATACGGTGCATGACCAAGAGCTACTTACTGGCACTGGCAAACTTGTTAGGAACTTCCAAGCTACCCATTGAAGATGCCGGTGCTAGATTATGTTCAGCAATAGGTATACACCCAAAATAGTGCTCCTGTTAAGTTCGATGGCTACCATCTCCATGACCAGGCCATGACCCGACTAATGTATGATGGCATCTGATCAATAGACGAGGGATACAGACCTTTTTACCTGCGTCCCTGTGGCGAGACTGTACACTGGCAGGGGGCTGATGCATGCCTGCTCCTTGGCAGTTGCCCTTCATCTCTGAGAGATGCAGAGAAATTTTGATGCAGTGCCCCAACCATTGTCGTCTGAACCCCGCTCTCATGACAGTTGTCTACGTTGTTGCCCCCTCCTTCAAGGACTCCTGTAGTCTCCGACTCTTCATACAGGCCTACTAACAATGCACCTCTTGAGAAGCAAGTGCCATCGCCACTGTTCCATGTGACTGGTGAGTCACCTGAAGTAAGACTGAACATTGCAAGTGCTCGTACTCCCAACCGGAAGTTAGATGCTACACCTGGGTCGCTTCCATTGCATGAAAGCCGTGATTGGGCAACCACTTGCGTGCTCATGTGGATTGACCAGCACGCGTTGCATGGGTGAGCCTTAGGGACCCACACATAGAGACATTGTGAACTACATTGCCAGATCTTACTAAACGTAATATTTAATTACATAAAAACTCTGTCAGAAACTTGGGGTATGCCCCATCTGCTGGATTACATAGTTAATGCACTTGAAGTGCGGTGGGCAGGACGCCCATCTTATTGTGACATAAGACTCTGTCCACCAAACTCTAAATACGGTACAAAGTATTACATATTTATTTTAAAGACACAACAATGCCTGAACTATCTATTTATTGTAAGTTAAACATGTAATAGTTCTCCATTACGAGAGAAAGAGTGGTCTTGCTGCCTAAGAGACCACCTCTTGTGGGTCCCCAGAATGCTGGGGCAGGTTCTAGGACGCGAACCATTGGCTGTAGGGGAAATCTGCTCCTTTTCCACTGTGATCGACCAGAGCAGGCATGAGTACTACATGCCATAAGGTGCAGAAGAGGAACAGTAAGGGGGTGACATGCTACGAACCCCCACAATAGGCTCCCAAGAGCCAACATTTAATAATTTTAAAAAACACCTTGTTTTTTTGTAGTGCTTCCTACCAAATGTCTGCCATTTAAACATGATGTAAATAATGTGTTATAATGCCCACTTTAATGGCAGTCAATTTCCCGACCCCAGAATGATGGAAGGCTGAGTCTGCTTGACCCACAAGATCACTGTTATGTCAGTGGCAAACCTATCATTCGATATCGCCAGCTGCAGGAACTTGTATCTCGTGAAATGCTGCCTGTAGTTGACATTTTTTCAGGTGGCGGCAGAACCAACAGGAGTTGGGGCAAACACTGAACCTACTGGTGTCAAGTAGCAGCTGGTGGAATTGGGATTTGGGTCCAGTGGCATGTTCAAACCACAACAAATCTGGAAGAATAAATACCTGAGAAATGGCTCAAATAGTCCCGGAATCAGAACGACCAACCAGAGACAGAGAGACACTACCCTTAATCATAGGGTATAAAATTGGACCACCGTCTTGGGTTCGAAAGGAGTGCTACAGGCTTCCACAAAGCCAGGGATGGGTCAGTGTCGGTCAAGGTGTTGAAGAATCACTACATTCAGGCCCTCATTCCAGGTTGAGTGGAATCCGAAATCGATTTCAAATGCCAAGTTGTGCAGGTCTCTCACTTCCTGACCTTCTCCTCCAGGTGCAACCTAGAGGAATTTACGTGGGAAACAGGCTGACAGTGGGGGGAAGACATGCAGCGTTCAAGTGCAGTAAAAGGTTATTCCCCATTCCACCCTGCAAGCTTTGAATTGTGGGTCAGATCGCCCAGGGAAGCAAAAAGCAAGGTATGGTGATCTGCCTGATAATGGTCCTAGGTTCGCTACAGAATTCGGAACTGCACACCTGCAGCTCCTTTCTGGCTGCTGAGTTTCAAGGTCATCATTTACTTCTGGCAGCTGGCTTTCACCAGAGTACAAGGCTTGCTTCGACCCTTGGGGCAATAGCAGCCTTCAGAGCCCTGCTCCGGTTCAGATGTCCCTCTTTGCCAGAGCTGCAGAGCTTTTCCCGAAGTCCAGTTAACTAGAGACCATTGGCTCAAGGGCCTGCATTTATCTAAAACTGGGACACTCAAAGGGAGCCAGGGCCCATAAAGTTGGTGGGCATGCTGGAACATCTTAAAGAAGTGTGGAGTCCCATAGATGCAGGGTGTACTTGCATTCTGACTGACATCTCTGAGGTTTGCTGGGAGACAAAGGGGGAAAGCACTTTCACAAACACTCCTGTGTCCACCTGCAAGGAATTCACCAATCCAACAGCCGCACACCAAAGCATCACCCCTACACAAGAACTCTGCAACAACCTCGATGACTTCTTCCACAAAAATATCACCAAGATCTACAGCAACTTCAAACCTCAGCCACCCCCATCAAACTTCCCAGCCTCCTAATCTCATCAACCAAAGACTACCAACGGACAGCATGGAACCCTCTATTGATTGAGGACACTGCAGAAATAATGAAGACAGTACACTCAGGGGCTCCCACAGACTTTCGTACCCCCACATCTACAAACTGATGAGTTACAAGCAGCGCTGCACTACTTCCATCATCAACACCTCACTCAAGACAGCTACCTTCCCAGACAACTTGCAACATGCCGAAGTCATCGCCGTCCTCAAAAAACCCTCAGCCAACCCCAAAGTACTCAGCAACTACTGACCCATCTCGCTCCTCCCCTTCCCAGCCAAAGCCATTGAGAAGACAATCAGCAGACAACCCTCTGACCACCTAGAATGCCACAAACTCCTGGACAACTCACAATCAGGATTCCGAAACAACCACAGCACTGAAACAGCCCTCATAGCTGCCAGAGACGACATAGACACCATCCTAGACCGTATACAGACTGCCGCTCTCATCCTCCTTGACCTCTCTGCTGCTTTCAACAATGTCTCCCAACACACATTCATCTCCAGGCTACACACAGTGGGAATACAAGGACCATCACTCAAATGGATAGCTTCCTTCCTCTCCGGAATAACACAATGAGTCAAGCTCCCACCGTTCACTTCAGAACCCAAGACCCTCATCTGCAGAGCCCACAGGGATCATCACTCAGCCCCACACTCTTCAACATGTACATCTAGTAAACATCATCAGGTCCCACGGAATCAGCATCATCTCGTACACCAAGGACACCCAGCACATTTTTTTCCTCTCAGACGACACCGCCATCACCAAGACAAACTTCAAACAATACATGACCAGCTTGGCCAATTGGATGAAAGAAAACTGCCCCAAGCTCAACACCGACAACAATGAAGTGCTGATCATCATTAATAAGAGCTCACCTTGGGGCTCCCCCTGGTACCCCGCGGTTCTCGGACCTAAACCTACCCCAACCGACCGCAGTAGGAACCTAGACCTCATCCTGGTCACCAACCTCACCATGAAGTCCCTGGTCAACGCCATCACCTCCCCATGCTTTCACATTCACCGCATGTTACGTAAAATCTTCATGTGGCTCCCACTTTACAACTGACGTACCATCACGCAGGCCCTAATCACAAGCAGATTGGACTATAGCAACGCACTCTACGCCGGCATCCCAACCCATCTCCTTCAAAGACTTCAAACCATCCAAAATGCTGCCGCCAGACTCGTCCTTGCCCTCCCGTGCCAAACCGACACCACACCACTTGTTAGAGAGCTCCACTGGCTCCCCATCCACAAGCGCTGCCACTTCAAACTTCTCACACACACATTCAAGTCACTACGCAAAATGGGTCCCACATACCTCAATCACCGGCTTCACTTCCACCAACCTACCAGAAAACGTTGCTCAGCATCACTGTCACTCGCACATACACTCTGCGTCTACAGAAGCGGAATGGGAGGTTGATCATTCTCCTACCAAGTCGCCAAATCCTTGAACGACCTTCCCAAACATATCAGGGCCTCTTTTTCACTTCCTGAATACCGCAAGAAGCTGAAGACCTGGCTATTCGATTAGACTTCTTGAGGGACCATCGAGACTCCCTGTGCTCACCCCAGCCTCAATACATGCCTACACTCACCTACTCGGTGCCTGGATACCCTTGTGGGTGTCAAGCAGCACTGTACAAATCCACCTTACAAGACAAGTACAGCCACTTACATGCAATGTAGAGGAGAGGCAACTACCAGGGAGGGATTGTGTGCCGGGAGGACTGGGTAAGTACGCTGCTACTGTAACAAACCCTGAAAACTACAACAAAGGCTCACTTCTGTACACGGTCTTGCTATGAGGACCACGAGAACTCATTGTGTCAGACATAAAGAGCACTGTGGTGCTCATATTTACTCCTTCAGTCAACCGGCTTTATACACCTGCTCCCTCGCGGCTCATGCAGGGTTTACGAACGTCCGCAAAATCACATGGAACTCTCATGACATCTCATGTGATACTGCCAAAACCGCATGAGGTCAGAAAGAAAAAGAAAAATGCTTCCCTCTCCCGGAGCCCTGTTTTGCTATTAGGAGTTGCATCCTGGAGCTTCTCCAGCTAGTGTTGGCTGCACGTTTAGCACTTGCTTGATTAAATTCAGTTCCTCTTTCTGACCTTAAGCCTCCGGAAAGTGAATAGGCTAAAAGACATTTACAGACATAACAGAGAACAGAGTCAAGCAGTACAATACGTTAATTTGTAATTTCAGGATCTCAGTGTCAGTGCTTAATTTGTAAAACAAAATAAGTGCCAGGGCCCTCGTCAGGAGAACGCTGCAGCTTGCACCACCTGTTGCCCTTGACATGGCCACCAATGACAGTACCAACACAACTACTGACATCGCAGTCCTACAAGTGTGACAATTCAGAATGTTCCAGGCCCCCAAAGATATAACAATGGCCTGGGCGGCAGGTATAAGTCATTTTTAATCTATATTGAATTAATAAACAACTATTGTTATGCTCAGCTCCAAATTAGACAAGCAGCGCCACCAAGTGGCAGACTGACATATGTGCCGGTGTTGACAATTAAGTGCCGGCGCCGCGCACCGCAAACCACTGGCTCAAATTAAACACTGCTCAGTGTTCCTTGGAAGAGAAATTGAATTCAGCCAAAGAAAGTTGAACATAATTCTTGTGCAGGATACAGAGAGAAAAGCGTCAGTGGTGCAAAAACTAAGGACCTCATTATGAATACACAGAATAATCCATGTTATTTCCAACCCTTTCCCCCACCCCACCCTTCGGGAATTACCTTTATGGGGCTTCCAGTAATTTTCGGGTGATGGAAATAACAGAATATGTTTCAGTCAGTATTTTTGCACTGATTCCCACGTGTTTTCCCTGGTGTTTGCACCCATCCCTGTTTCGAGCGAACGCAGTTGTTTTGGAGATTTTGTTAGGCAGGGTATTTGGAAGCTGCCCATTTCCTTGTCTTGGTTTTGGGATTTGTAAGGCCTGGCATTTGAGATGAAGGCTTTTTATAATATGATTTGCTCACCCAAGTTTTGTGCTGGGCAATGATGGAGACACCTGTTAGCTACTTTCTCACTGTAGGGTTCCCCATTGTTGTGTTTTTCATCATTGTATCAGGAAACTAGACAGAGTTTGAGCATATCAGAGTGTTCTCCTGTTAGTCATTTGTTTGGTGCAAGTTTAGGGGCTGGTTTCTATGGTCTCACTACAGACGGTTTTAGCTGTCTGCGGCAGAAGCTTTTGTCATCAGTACATCAAAAAAGTACAAA
The DNA here is from genome assembly GCA_963921515.1 of Calotriton arnoldi. Classification (NCBI taxonomy): domain Eukaryota; kingdom Metazoa; phylum Chordata; class Amphibia; order Caudata; family Salamandridae; genus Calotriton; species Calotriton arnoldi. Next base: position 8,593,956 of record CAWUFW010000008.1, read on the forward strand.
TAAATATAAGCAGTAGCGGCTCCTGGTGGGAGTGCTACCGGGCGGCGACGTGGGGCGGGGGAGGGGCAGGGTGGGGGGTAGTTAAAACCGGAATACGGATGAATGCAGGTAAGTAGAGAATTAAATCAATAAAACGAATTTCGTTGCGCGCGCAACGAAATTCGTTTTATTGATTTAACTGTCTACTTACCTGCATTCATCCGTATTCCGGTGTTTACTACCCCCCAACCTGCCCCTCTCCCGCCCCACGTCACCGCACCGTAGCACTCCCACCAGGAGCCGCTACTGAATATAAGAGAGAGCTTGGGCTTTGGTTCAGTACTCTTCAGTGACTGACTTTCTTGTGTTTGTCATGGCTTGCCATTGCTTCCGTGTGCTGCCCATCAAGGCCATGGCATTTGGAGGATGCTTACATTGTCCCATTTGTGTTCACAAGAGAGTCTGATGATGGAATCAAGTAGACCTTTTTGTTAAACTGCAGATGCAACATAACATGCTGCTTGAAACTCAGGCCCAGTGTGTGTTTTTTGATGTATTTACTTTGCAGGCCCAACAAGATTCTAATTGCTGATTTATGCCTTTATTATTCACTGTTTGGATGTTTCAACGTGTCACAAAATAAAGGCACATAAAATAAAATAACAACCCTTGAGCATTGATGTGTTTACCCCGGTGTCATATAACATATTGTTGTAAGATTTACCTCTTTTTTGTTGACAAAGTAAATTTGCGCAATTAACAAAAATACTGGCACTTTGTCTCAAGTAGCAACTATGTAATATTTTGCAGTGTATGCGTTTTAAGTTGACCATTTACAACGCAAACCTCATCTTCTGTCTCAGTTTCATGTCACCTTTCTTTGAGGATACAGCATAACTCTACTGATGCCATGTGTCCTGCAAAGGGGGTCATTAAAATGATTATATTGTTGTTGTTGTTTTTGTAATCTTTATTCCTACCATGGTTCTGATTGTTAGAGTTGTTCTCCATATTAATGTCATTATTATTATTCAGGATAATCACCGACTTGCAGCTGAGTTGATAAACCATTGTGTGTTCTGGATCCTTGATATTTCCTGCTTTGAACTGTAAGCAACAAATACAAGGTGCAGCATCAACTGTAATGAACACTGATCTACAAGCAGCAATGGGGGCTTTGTTAGTAGCACTCCATGGCTGGGATCTCATGAAGTAAGGAATCTGTCTATAAAATACTTTCATCGTGCAACCTTTTTAAATATCAGACACATATTTTATTGTCCTACCAGATCTAACTTCCCGTGTAACCTGCCACATCCACCATACCTGTCTCATACCTATCGGCCATACCGAAAGCATCATACCTACAATACCTACATAACCTACCACATCTACCTACTGAACCTACCCTACTTAGCATTTCTAACCTAACACAACTATCACACCTACCAAACCTTCACACCGTACTTAATCTATTGTTCATACCGACTGTACTTGCCTACCATATCTCCCTACCACCCCTATCATACTTTGCTTAAACTACCATGGTTACAATAACTAACCTTTCATATTTTTCATAACTGTCCAGCATACCTAGCAGATCATCCCTAATCCAGCTACCATACCTTAGCTAACATTTTTAACATCTCACCTAGCTACAATACCCACTTACCTACCATGGCTTGTTACCTATCTTACCTAATCTTCTATACCTACTTGCAATACCTGCCTACTTTAACTACCATCCCAACAATACCTTATCTACCATATAAAATCTACCAAACTTACCTACAATACCTAACACACCATCCCTACTCTAAAATACCTACCCCACCATACGTAATCTTGCGTACCTAACCTACGTATCATACCTAACCTACCATGCTTAACCTACCTCCAGCCGCGGCCCGAGCAGGTAAGAGCAGTGGGGAGGTGGGGTTTGGTGGGGGGCAGTGCCTAATTTGTAAAATATTAAGTGCCAGGGCTCCGACCAGGAGGCCACTGCAGCTTGCACCACCCATCGCTCTTGTCATCGCTACCAAAACAACTACTAACCATCTCTCTCCCATGTAAATGCAACAGTTCAGATTATTCCAGGTCCCCAAAGCTAAAAGAATTGCTGGGAAGGCAGGTATTAGCAATTTTAATGTATATTGTATTCCGACGGATGATGACAAGGGAAAATTAAATAAATAATTAATTTTCCCTCGTCATCGTCCATTGGAATACCCCCCACCGGGCCCCACCACCCCACCGCTCTTACCTGCACTGGCCGCGGCTGCCTACCTCCATATCTGCAGTGTGTGTTTCTTATGCATGCCCTGAGGTTGTGGTTTTGTGAAAAAGTGGACAGCTGTAAACCTTGCTTCTCAGGCTTTCTTATCTTTGTTATTTTTCATGTTAGGGTCATTGATTATAATGACATTGTGTCAGTCTGTTGCATTTCTAGTTTTCTTTTTTGTGACTTTCTCTATCGAACGGTCCCGCTGTTCACCATCAGGTTGGTTTGCTATTGCTAGCAGGTTGGCCTTCCCTGCCTGGTTGTAATTGTAAATGTAGATACGTTCTAGAATGGGAAAGGCTTTGCTGAGTATCCCAGAAGTGTTTCAAAGGTAAAGCAGTGACCTACACACATCATATCTCTTTGCTGCTTTTACTAGGCTTATCTGAACATGAGACATCCTTGGCCAGCTAGGAACATTTCCACTAGGTTTACTTTGAATTCTATAAAATTAGCATTTATTACTATTGTCGAAAGGGATAAAACCTTGCTCTGCGCAATCACCTAGTTCACGTTTAGGAGCATTGGTAGAATTGTATTGTTTGCTTCGCTCACACAAGAAAAAGGTGACAGAAGTAAACAAGCGGTTGCTTGAGTTATAATTCACCCATTCTGATTAAATTAACTTGGATATGAAATCTGACCATTGTTTAGTGTTCGGACCTGCACTGATCTCACATTGTTGTGAGCCTGGTGCTAATTTTACCAAGTCTTTAATAAACTCCTGTGCTGGGAAATGAGGCATGTATTGATTAAATGATCTATTTCTTTGATTATATGTGCAAATGATATATTTTTACCAAAGAGAGTCAAACTGACCAAGCTTGGCAGTATGGATTAATTATCAACCCATGCCCTTAGGTTTAGGGCAGGGGAGGCGATGTAGGTCTCAGCCCATCTAGTTCCTTGTTCAAGCATTTATTGGCAAGGACGTTTGTAATGAAGTTAACAAATTATTTATGTTTTTGACTGATGCCCTGTGTTTCTATATTAGAGAATGTATGTTAAAATGTATTTATAGATATTGAATTTGTGGTGTTATGTAATTAGATGAATGTATTTGATTAATGACAAACAGGGATTTGCCCATGGCCACCAGTGATAGCAGGCGGGTGCACTGGGTGGGTTTGCATCTAGATGGCAAATGACCTCTGAATTTACCTGGTTGCTAGATGATGTGTCCTCCTGTCTGTCCGTGTGCCTCTGCTCATGCTGCGAGACTTTGGGGAATGAGGCGAGTGAGAAAAAGAATGGAGTCTAGTTGTAGATAGAGTTACTGAGGAAGGCTCAGAAGGGAGGATACCTGCTTCTGTTGGATACACTTGTGCATTTATCCTGATCCGGAAACCTATTTCAGATAAAAAGAAAACTGCTTGTGTACAGCTGGGCCCAGTCTAAGTCCCATCTAATCTACGTCTTATTTTCTTGTTATTACGTAGAGTTTCTGTCAGCTATGCAGGTTGCTTGAAGTGGGCTTATATGGTACACCATTTTGAACAGGATGCGAATGTGAAGGGCAGCCAGTGGAGAAGGCAATGGACCTAAACCGTGTAGTGCCTCTTATAAGGCCTGCTGTTTCAGGGCGCATGGCAGATTCAGCTGGGCCAGAGAATGGGCCATTTCCAGAGTTGACTCTCAAAAGTACTCTAGCTTGCACAACAGCTCGGAAGTTGGTCAGGTTGGTCATAAGGGAGTAGATTTCATTTATCATTATATTTTCATATTATATTATATGTGCACAGCAGTGTCAATCATGTTGCTCCAAAATGTTCCCAGATTTTGCTGTAAAACCGCACAGGGCAGCAATATGACTGGATGAACACTGCCCTCAACCAAACTATTCCCCAAGAATGTAAAGACAACAAAAAGGGAAACAGAAGAAGCTTTAGATGAATGTTGATATAAAAACACATAACAACACAAATACCTAGTCTTTAATGGTCTTGGTATAAATCTAGGGGCTACTGACCAAAATATAACTACAAAGACACAACAGACTGTGCCCATCATACATCAAAGAAACAAATAAGATCTCTCAAACAGGATTACCCCAGCTCAGTATCCTAGAAGGAAAAACACAAGATTCAGAAATTCATTAATCCAGATTATAAAGCAACATCAGATCTTCAATCACAGAGCTTTTGTAACCAAATAGCCTATCAGTTCATCTTCAGAGCCAAAGCACTAGATGTATAGAATGAAAGAAAATCAAAACCCTACACTTTCAACAACCCCACAAAGGGAGGTCATTGAAGGACAATACACCCACTATGTCCACCTTTCAGCAGCTGTCGTTTATACAATTCCTGGCCTAGTGAGAGTGAGTTGGCCGGCTGGTGCACCTCAAACCCCTGCCCCCCAAAATATTAAAAAATCAACCTCAACAGCTGTCCAACCAATGAGCATCATCAGCAAATCCCTAACCACAGGCACGTTCCTTCAGAACTAAAACATCACAGATTCAACCACTAATTAAGAAGAATCACCTGGACCCAATATACCCAAAAACGACAGAACCCTTTCTATTGGTACATTCTTTGGAGAACTGAGGGAAAGGGCAGACTTCAACCAGATTTCAAAACAGCCAGAGGAAAACTCCTTACTGTCTGACCACCAAACAAGCTTCTGCCCCTAAAGAGGCACTGAATCCGCCCTCGTCTCCATTTGGGATGATCTGAAAACCACAGTAGATCAAGACAGATTGGAAGCAATTCTTCACTTGGAACCATCAGCAGAATTTCACACTGTACATCATGATGTCTCCTGAGCAGTCTGACTGATACGCAAATCAATGGAAATAACCTTGGGCTGATCGTCTCCTTTCTTGAGGTTGTCACTATCAACAGGAAGTGGGGACTTAAAGTAACAGAGTGAAACTAGAAAGAACACATACTCCTGACCCTGACTTAAAGAACAGGATATCCGTCATGTTTGTGATGGAGCAACCCGTCTGCCAAACTGTACATGAGGTGCTAAATCTGGGCACCACGGAAGGTTGTGCTGCCCATCAGCAAAGCGATTCAACACGTCGCCGGAGGTAGTAAGTGCTATATGAATTCAATCAGCCGCGGCCACTGCAGGTAAGAGCGGTGGGGTCGGGCTGGGGGGGATTTCGAGAGACAACTACAAGGGAAAATTAAATGAATAATTAATTTTCCCTCGTGGTCATCTCTCGAAATCCCCCCCCCCGCCGGCCCCACCGCTCTTACCTGCAGCAGCCGCTGCTGAATTCAATACCTCAAGGTAGTAAGTGCTATATGAATTCAACACCTCAAGGTAGTAAGTGCTATATGAATTCAACACCTCAAGGTAGTAAGTGCTATATGAATTCAACACCTCATGGTAGTAAGTGCTATATGAATTCAACACCTCAAGGTAGTAAGTGCTATATGAATTCAATACCTCAAGGTAGTAAGTGCTATATGAATTCAACACCTCAAGGTAGTAAGTGCTATATGAATTCAATACCTCAAGGTAGTAAGTGCTATATGAATTCAATACCTCAAGGTAGTAAGTGCTATATGAATTCAACACCTCAAGGTAGTAAGTGCTATATGAATTCAATACCTCAAGGTAGTAAGTGCTATATGAATTCAACACCTCAAGGTAGTAAGTGCTATATGAATTCAATACCTCAAGGTAGTAAGTGCTATATGAATTCAATACCTCAAGGTAGTAAGTGCTATATGAATTCAACACCTCAAGGTAGTAAGTGCTATATGAATTCAATACCTCAAGGTAGTAAGTGCTATATGAATTCAATACCTCAAGGTAGTAAGTGCTATATGAATTCAACACCTCAAGGTAGTAAGTGCTATATGAATTCAATACCTCAAGGTAGTAAGTGCTATATGAATTCAACACCTCAAGGTAGTAAGTGCTATATGAATTCAACACCTCAAGGTAGTAAGTGCTATATGAATTCAATACCTCAAGGTAGTAAGTGCTATATGAATTCAACACCTCAAGGTAGTAAGTGCTATATGAATTCAATACCTCAAGGTAGTAAGTGCTATATGAATTCAATACCTCAAGGTAGTAAGTGCTATATGAATTCAACACCTCAAGGTAGTAAGTGCTATATGAATTCAATACCTCAAGGTAGTAAGTGCTATATGAATTCAATACCTCAAGGTAGTAAGTGCTATATGAATTCAATACCTCAAGGTAGTAAGTGCTATATTAATACAATACAACCAACATGAACAGACCAACAGAACACCCACTTTTTCACAATGTGCCCATATTTTCGAAAAGCATTGGACCCCCAAGATGCCACCCATCATAACATAATCGGGCAGTGCCACGAGACGGTTACGCCTGTAGCGTGCTCTATATAAATGACCTCTGCTTACTCTGGAAACAGTGATTTCTATTTCAGATACATGTTTTTGAACACAGATCAGAAGAGTAGGTAGGTTTATGACATAAAACAGCCATTTTTACAGTTTTAATCATTTTAATGCAGAGTGCAGCACTAGAGAACATTTTAAATATGTGATAAAGGCAGCGAACTCACAATGTAATAAAACTGTTTACTACATTTCTAAACATGTTTTATTGTTTGCACATAAAACGACGGGCATGCAATTCGGGCCCAAATCAGCAATCCACAGCAGAATATATTGAGATTTTTCGCGGGGTTTGAGAATGTGACATCTTTTTTACAGGGGTGTCTGAGAGGTCAGTGTGCTTCACTGTCTGCGGAGGTTCAGTTTTACAAGTTCTTAGATTAAAGGGAAGTAGCAAAATTTATGGCGGGCAGAGAGAAGCACTTGATTACTGCTCTAAATATAATGTGATTTTCTCTGTTTTGAAGCCCTGTTTTAAGCATTATTTACGAGCCTCGAAGGAACAAAGGCAGCCCTGTTGGCAGTGAAATCCCGGCTAATCAATCTCTACTTAAGATAATGCATCTGCTTTTCACCACCTTTACAACAAGACATTATTGATGAGGCGGCGACCTTTACAATAAACGGCCCAGTCAGTTAAAAATATAAATACGGATCTAAATACGGCTGCAAGGAGTCAAGGGCACATTCACCTGCCTTCTTGATTCAGAGCTCACATGATTTTCCAAATTCCTCATTTATACATTTCTTTCGCGCATTGCAAGCTCCGTTCCCTGGCTTATTGGTGCAGAGAAAGTGAGCCACGTGCAAGGAAACCCTCCCTATTAGAGTTTGATTAATGTTTCACAGAAATATATAGAGCTTTCGCTCCAGGCTTGGATTGGGATTAAAAATTGGCCAGGGCACACCAAAAAATAGTGCCCCACATTTGCGGATTGCTTTTCCGCAAAACACTGCTTCAGTGAACTTTTATGAAAAGAAAGGGGTGGGGTGCATGTTTTATTAACTTCACTTAGATAAAAACAGATAAGTTCACACTGCTGAGCCACACATGAATGCAAGTGAGAAGACTTCTGCTCAGGGCCCCTGCCCCGCTCAATCAGCATACATTAATGGGCCGGCCCAGCGAGAAAAAGGGAGTGATACCTCCGCCCATCTGCCTCCAGAAAGGCCACTCAGGCACCCATTGGGCCGCTGCCGGCATCCTAACACCATAGACAGCCCCCAGGCTGCCCAAAAAAGCAGCCCACAGCTGGAACTCGGCTACCGGCCCTTCGGCCATTTCCCGAGTGCCTGCCTTACCAATCCGACCCTGTTTTGCTCAGATCCTGCATCTGTAAACTTGCTTATAGGTGACATTTCCGTGTTTTCAGTGCCCTCAGGTGTGACATTTGAAGATCTGTGTGACAGTTTTTAGTGACACTTTAGAGCAAGCAGAGGAAGCCAGCCATGTAGAGGAAATCGAGTTCCAAAATGACTTCCTTTTGTTTGATATACACGGGATAAACTACCCCTGCCGTACATTATACAGATATTGCAAGTCACTGAGGAGTTCCATGACCATACAGAGGAATGAGACCGAAGGCCAAGTTCCTTTATAAGTTTTTGGAACTCTTGGGTGACTTGGAATATCTTTATCATGTCCAGGAGGGGGTACTTAATTCCTTATAATACATGATCATACCATCACCTTCACCTTTCCCACAAACCAGTTAAATCTTTGGTGCATAGTTGTTTCATATGAAAGCGAGAGCATGTTCACACACCTGAAGAATAAAAATAGAACCATTAGTGCAAAAGGGAACACATCAAAAAAACTGTTAGATATTTGTTGCAAAAGATATAAGAAGCAGTTTAATACAAGTCAGTTTAAAAAAAAAGGCACCATAGAAAAATATGCAGAAAGATTCTAACTTTTCAGTAATTTCCCAAGGAGTGCAAAAAATAAACATGTTGATATATATATATATATATATATATATATATATATATATTATATATGCATCCTTTCTCCTTGTCAATGTACAGCTGGAAAAAAAGAGCAGAAGAAAGAAACACAAGTTTCATTTTTTGCGATTTAAACAGCTGCTTTAATTATGCTCCGTGACCTGACCTGCCTTTCTCCTCGGCCGCTGGCAGCAGGCATTATGACGTCAGAACTCGTCTGTACTAAGCTATTACAGTTGAGTTCTGATGTAATTTCTTTATATTCGTCTCACAAGTCGCTGATTATAAAGAAGTTAGAGACAGTTTTTTATACAGAGTTTGCAGAATCCCATGTATTATAATTATCTATAAACAGTTGCGGCTCCGAAGTGTTTAGACCTCGTCACTAACCTACACTTGCGCTTGCAAGGGGCCCCATTTGTTTAATTAACCGACTGGGCAGGAAGAGATAAAACATAGAAAGTGTAGTGTGCAAAGCATATTTACATACACGTATCTTTACATATGTTAGGAAAGAGGGTTGTGAGTCCCAAGCTCATACTGTATGGACTCACTGCCAGAGCAGCCTCATTAGGTGCAACGCCTTTAGCCTTTACTGGCTGCATAATAGAATGTTGCATTCTGGGAGTTGTAGTTTTGCTTTCACTTTTGTATGAGCTGTTGACTATAATACAAGAATGCCCCGAAAGTGCAAAACACCTGACCTTTAAAGCAGTGCTTAATAAAAAAAAAAAAATAAGTGTCAGAGCTATCGTCAGGAGGCCACTGCAGCTTGCACCACACATTGCCCCTGTCATACTGCCAATGATAGTAACAACACAGCTACTAACCATCACACTCCTACAAGTGAGACAATTCGGACTATTTCAGGCTTCCAAAGCTATAAGTATAGCCTGGATGGCATGTAATAGTAATTTTTAATGCATGTTGAACTACTAATTAACTGTTGTTGTGGTCATCTCTAAATTAGCAGACTGCGCCACCTTGTGGCAGGCTGTCACAAGCGACGGTTTTGATAATTATGTGCCGGTGCCAAGCACCGGAAACCATGGGCTCAAATTAAGCACTGCTTTAAGGACAATGGCATAAGTGTTAGTGGCAATAAGGGGACATCCCCAATCTGCGGGTGTTGCTGCTGTACTTTAAATATGGTCTGGCACTTCTCTTACATATCAACAGTGACAATAAATAGCTCAGCAGAGCAAAAATGCAATGTCTCTGGTTTTCACAGACAAGTTTGCCTGGGCTGGTTGTGGCCTTACCCACCCTCAGTTTCATAGTTCAGGTGGTGGCAGTGCACACACAGAAGTGTAGGTGCATCACACAGCTTCGCCTCGATACGGCAGCTTGACACATGACTGGGCTTTTGAGCAAGAACCTTTGGAGTCCTTTCTGTTGTTCTTGGGCTTAGAAGAAGGGAACACAAAAGAAGTGCATTGTAATTTAACAACAAATGCATTCTGAATTCAGGCATGCGGCTCTCATGAATTTACCTGTCAAGGGGCAGAATTATTTTTTACTTTTAGTCAATGTGGGAAAGCGGATACATATTTAAACAAAATAGGTTGTAGGTAGTCATAGGTGTGGAACTAATGCTGCAGCTGAATGCCTAATTGGCTTCTAAGCACTAGACAAGACCTACTTACATTCAGTAGTTTAACAGTAGAAATACTACCAATCGAGTGGCAGGTTAAAGGTGCATGACGGATCAGAGGAGAAAACAATATATGATAAACTAAAGTTAACCTGAAATTAGAAAAAAAGCATAACTGGGAAGACAGAATGACTAAAGTAAATAAAAACATACCTGTAGGTTATTTTACCTGATAGTACTTTCAGTCATTTTTGTGTACACAATAAGGGGGCATGCCCAGCTTCCCAGACAAGCACATGAACACATCCTTAGCAAGCTGGCAGGACTGCGGGCTGACACCAGAGGCCGCTTTGGTTATTTAGAGAGTGCCATAAAGAGACGTTGTAGTCGGAGGGGCCTGTTCACAAAGGTAAACTTACACAGGAGTAAATCTACACATGTAAGTTTACTCCTACACTTTCGAGCACCTGCTACTTTTGGCTATTCACTATTTATGAGTGTAAAGTTACTCAAAAGTGTAGACCGACTCGGTCTCTACCCCAAGAAACAGGGGTGGAGCAATTTATGATTGCAAAGGCACTACAGCCAAAAAAGAGCAACAATAAGTCAAGGACCAAACATGGCCAACCACTGATATCATACACCCTCACATAGAGAAAAATAGACACAGGACTTAATATAGAACCAAGTAGGACATAATGTTAAATTAAATTAATTAATTTCGGCATTTAAAAAAATATATATATAAATTCAATTGAATGTTAAAAAAAGCATATATATTTTAGAAATAAATATTAAAAGTTTTAAAAATCTTTATTTGTAAATGTATGTAACTTTATTTTTTTTTTTTTTTAAACGGAAATTAATTTCAACTAATTCTTTATGTAACATTGCATAAGTAAATGCAAACATTTTACTTTCAAAATAAATATTTAAAATATATTTATTTGAATATATTTATACAAATAACAGTGCTGTAGCTTTTGTTTATTTTGTGCTACATTTACAATATCTATATGAATTACTTTACATTAATATTTAACATAAAAATATTTTTACCAACTATGTACATTTCCCTCCAATTTACCTTAGTGAAAAAAATGTTAAAATATTTTTATGGTAATTATTAATGTAAATTAATTGTATATATGTATTTTATATGTAGTACAAAATAAAAAATGTGACAGCAATAGTAGCTTAATTTTGAATAAAATGCTTAATTAATCAAATATAGCACATTATATAAAAGGTTTTTGGGAAGTTTAAATTAGGAAAAATTCCCTCATAGTAAAAAAATAAAAAAATTAATTATGCATTAATAATTATTAAAAGTGATGTTTGGAATTCAAGTATTTTAACTATATATTAATAACAAATAAGGTTGCATTAGAAGTACAGACCAATTATGCTTTTTTAACATTAAATGACATTTAATTATATTTTTAATAGGTGAAATAATTTAATTTAACATTATTTCCTCTGGGGGTTTTATTTTAAGTCCCTACCTCCATTGATTTTTCTGGGAAGGCGTTTCAGTACCAGTGGTTAGCCATGTGTGGTGTTGGGCTCACACCAGCCCAGAGCTGGAGTACTATTTTGTGTCCTTTTTATGTCTCGCCTGAGCCAGTGCGCATGCGCGGCACTGCGAGGCTTTTAGTAAGGGCTTTAAACTCTGAACACACGCTCGTGCGTGTGCTTTTTTTTTTCATCACCCGCTATTGGCCTTTGCATGCGTCTTTCTAAGAAAGACAGCATGCAATTTGCCAAAGGCGGGTGCATGTCCCGCCTTCTCTTTCCCCTGGCCTAGGGAGCTCGGGAGTGAGCAGCTACGCGGCCGGGTGCCATCTGTTTTTAATTAGCAGCGACGGCGCGCAGTGTGCCAGATGGAGGGCAGGCTGCATTCTAGTCTCAGGTTACTTGTTTAATTTTCTTTCATGTCGTTTCACTTCAGTTAGTCGTGCCTAGAGACACAGAGAAAGGACAAATAATAAATTGCCGCTCCCTCCTGTCGAACCCATGATTTAGGTGGCAGGATTACAGCATCACTGTGATTCGCCGTGCGTTGAACAAATGCCGCACAGTCTGCGTATGCTGCCGGGGGAGGGCACCCCTGGGTGGATTTGATGTATGAGGTGTTTCTAAAATATTTTGGTAATTGCTGTTTGTTACGTTATCGCACACATACCAGCGGTGGGATACCTGCATGTTTCGCGGCAGTATCTATCTATCCGGCAGGGCAGTGACGTCACAGTCGAGCGCTTCGTAGGAGGGCATCAGTGAGCTTCAGTCTAAGAAACTGATGTGCAGAGAGCTGCCAAGCCACGTATCAGTAAAATGACCACTCAGACTAGAGCCAGTGCCTGCCTGAGCTTTTGTTTCAAGATCCAGAAGGGGACTAAAGAGATCCTGTGCTGCAGGCGTGAATGATCACAGGAAATCATTCCGAGAAGAAGCATGCGGTGTGCGATCAGCTGAGGCTGCCCGTGCCTGACATCAGCAGGGCATCGCTTCACAGTACCTGCCAACCACGGAGACAGACGGGCCAGAATCCGCAGATACCCGTGGTTAAGATGCAAAAAATACACTTGGCGTGAATTTAAAATTAAATGAGGATTGTTGCGGCTCACTTGATTTCCTTCAGGTTTCACTCCAGGCGCTACAGAGGGGTTGGTAGTGCTGGCTGCGGCTGTAGCCCATATAGCAATGCCCCCATTGCCAACTTTGGTGTCACTATTGGTAGATGGGCATTTCTGGAATAGCGGCACTGCAGAGCCGGCGGGCATCGCCCGGTGAAGAGTGATGGGAGGACGCGGCTGCTTCTGGTGGTAGTGCCAGCCTTTCAGCTCCATGGGCATTCCATAAAGGCTGCAATTTCTGAATTGGAGGCATTGCTTAAAGTTCCTGTATTTTTTTGGCTAAGCTGAGCTGGGCAGTAAGCGCTTTATTTAGGTGATTTATGTAGCACCGAGTTCCTGCTTTCAGGCGCTGTCTGAACACCTCGTGCAACTGTAAAATGCATACAGATGGAAATGGATATCGGAATATAATTGACGCACCTGTTTGCTATTTGTTTTGAAATTATATTTCACTCTGCCATCAGTATTTATCAACCTGGGCATTTACGTAGCGTGGTCAAGAAAATGAATTGCCTCTCGGCGCTTCAATAACCGGTGTGTTCCTGTTATTCAAGCCAATTGCGATCCTTTTGGGGTACGTTAATAAGAGAAGTGATAGACTGTCCTGTCCAAATTCTAATTTGTGATCTACATATGACACAAGGGCTCCTGAGCCCGACCGACTCCGAGTTCTTATTCTGTCCCCGTTTCAGTGCTTAATTTGAACCTGTGGTTTCCGGTGCGGGGCACCGACATTTAATTGTCAACACCGGCATTTATTGCAGGCAATCATATAGTGGCGCTGTTAGTGTGCTTTAGAGATAAGCACAACAGCAGTTGTTTACTAATTAAATATACATTACAAATGACTAATATCTTTCGCCCGCGCTATTCTTATAGCTTTGGGGGCCTGGAATAGTCCGGATTGTCACACTTATAGCAGAGTATTACTTAGTGGTTGTGTTGGTACTACCATTTGGAGTGCTTGCAGGGGCAATGGGTGGTGCAAGCTGCAGTGGGCTCCTGACGAGGTTCCTGGAACTTATATTTTTACAAATTAAGCACTGCCCCGTGTGGGCTGTCTGGTTCGTCCACATTGGGTCCCTACCTCTCTGTCTTCTAATCCGCTGCTCTCTCGTCCTCAATCTCGGGGGGTTTATGCCAAAATATAATTCTTCACGATTTGCCCCTGATGTGGGCGTTGTTTTGTGTAAACTGCTGGAGCCGGCACATCCCCTTGGGCTTTGAGAGGGTGGGGGCGGTGTCATGAAGCCCTTCTTTTGCATTCCCTAGGCACAGGTGCTGCAGACAAAATGAAACCAAGACACGGGTCTCGTAGGACTCCCCGGGACATCTGAACAGAGCAAATGCTCGTTAAATTAACGAATTAATGGCACAGGTTCTCAGCGACGACAAGACGTGAGCCCTGGCGGAAGGCTCGATGTTGTATAGATAGAGCGGCCCAAAGCAACGATTTATTGGGTATATGACCACTACTCCCTGGGGCTTGAGGCTTCAGAGACCTGAAAACGGTGAGTACATTTTCTCATCAGAGGCCCCACCTCTTGCACAATGTAGTCACACCCGGTTTGGGCTGCGAGTGGGTGGAATTGTGGGTCCAGCGCGGGCTATGCAGATACATCATGCAGTGTAGTTTGTCTCATGGAACACCCCTGCGCCCCCCCCCCCCCCTCCGCCCTTCTACCAGACGGTACTTCCCTCCAGGTGTCCTCTGGTGCCCCTCATTGATGTTGCAGCCTTTGACACCAAGCTAACACAAATCCTGGTGTCTGCAGTGAGTGCACACCCACATTCCTCCAGTCTCGCAGTGTGCCCGACCACATTCCAGAGGTCCCATTAGCTTCCAATTCGTATGATAGAGCTACACGGATGCTGCACACGGTACACTTTAGTCATGTGATGTGTACCCGTATTAGTGTGCAAGACGTCGCAGAGAACTGATGTGTACCCGTATTAGTGTGCAAGACATCGCAGCGAACTGCTAATGTGAGGCGTGCATGACCTCTACTAGACCATGACACCGACGCAGCGGCTGTTTACATTTCACACGTTTTACTCTATATTGCATTCCTGAAGACTGTGATGTTTCTGTAGATTTTACCAACGCACCGACACGGCGTGCTTATGGGCCATTTCAGAGAGATGTTGGAAGAGAAAGAATGAAAGTATATAGAGAGTGAGAAACTGCAGACAGTTAGCCTGGATGACAGGGGGGAGAGAGTGATGGTAGTAAGGAAGGGGGCGGCATTTTTCAAAACACCTAGAAACGGCCCCGTTCACACTGAGTTCACTGACTGCAAGTGGTGGGTCATTCCCATCTTTGAACAACAGTTTTCTTTTTTCCCCAAAACGAGCGTCGAATAGATGGCTGGACGTGTTGCATCTATATGTCTCAGTGTATGGATCTATAGGCGTTATGGCGTTTGGATCGACCATGTGTCTGGCGACCAAACTGGTATCCCAACACCTGGGCCTTTAGGTGTCCTAAAATTTGCATCAAAAGCACTTCCGATGTCTGGATACATATGCCCTAGTGGCTGTATATATATACGTGTGTTGTGGTGTTGATATGTTGACGTTCTGTTTCCTGTTACTACGTGGTCTGACGTCTGTATCTATGCGTTTCCTAGTGTCCTGCTCTGTAGGGATTTTGACTGAGCGCTTGGATCTGTAAGATGCCTTGATGACTGGCTGTATTGGTGTTCATGTGTATCAGTCTATAGGTTTCTTGAAATCTTGGTATATAGTCATCCTGATGCCTAAATGTATTATATGCAGGCGCGCACCGCCCATTGGGCTCAAAGGGCTTCAGCCCCCCCCCACGTCGTGTGGGTCAGCCCGGGCTGAAACAGCTTCCCGGGCAGACACACAGCCGCACCCGAGTACTTCACAGGTCTTTAAAAGACCATTTACGTGTTAACAAGGCTTTGTTGTTTTTCACCCCTTCTTAGAGCCCCTGCAGCTACACTCTGCATATTGCTGGAAGAGTCAGCCCCCCCCCCCGAACTTTTTAGTAGCCCCACCCCCAAAATTTGGCTCTAGTTGCGCCTCTGATTATATGTAATCATATGCCTGTATCTGCGCTTGTCCTGATACCTGCTCTGCGTGATCTGACACCTAGATTTGTGTCTTCCCCTATGCTTATGGTACCATAAGGGCTGAAGCCTCATCTCTTGGTGTTCGGACATCAATAGGTGTTCTGACATAGGAGTCTATAGGTAGCCCGATGTCTAGACCTATGGGTATCGTTGAGCTTGTTTCTATGTGGCCATACACCAGAGCCTGTTGGTGTCCTTGGGGTTGGGTCTACAGGCTGCCAGAAATCTATAGGTTTCCTGCCATCTGGATCTGCAGGTGTCTTCTTCCTCATGTGACAGAAATGCTTGGGCCAATAGGCGTGACTGACTGACTGACTGACTCTCTCTCTCTCTCTGACTGACTGACTCTCTCTAACTGACTGACTGACTGACTCTCTCTGACTAACTGACTCTCTCTCTGACTGACTAACTAACTGACTAACTGACTGACTCTCTCTCTGACTGACTGACTCTCTCTCTCTGACTGACTCTCTCTCTCTCTCTGACTGACTCTCTCTCTCTCTGACTGACTGACTGACTCTCTCTCTCTGACTGACTGACTGGGTGACTCTCTGACTGACTGACTGACTCTCTCTGACTGACTGACTCTCTCTGACTGACTGACTGACTCTCACTGACTGACTGATTCTCACTGACTGACTCTCACTCACTGACTCACTGACTGACTGACTCTCTCTCTGACTCACTGACTGACTGACTCTCTCTGACTGACTGACTCTCTCTCTGACTGACTGACTCTCTCTGACTGACTGACTGTCTCTGACTGATTCTCTCTCTGACTGACTGACTCTCTCTCTCTGACTGACTGACTAACTGACTCTCTCTGACTGACTGACTGACTCTCTCTCTCTCTGACTGACTGACTAACTGACTCTCTCTGACTGACTGACTCTCTCTCTCTGACTGACTGACTGACTCTCACTGACTGACTCTCTCTGACTGACTCTCTCTGACTGACTGACTGACTCTCTCTCTCTCTGACTGACTCTCTCTCTCTGACTGACTCGCTCTGACTGACTGACTCTCTCTGACTGACTGACTCTCTCTCTGACTGACTGACTCTCTCTCTGACTCTCTCTCTCTGACTGACTGACTGACTCTCTCTCTCTCTGACTGACTGACTCTCTCTCTGACTGACTGACTCTCTCTCTCTGACTGACTGATGGACGTAGCTGGTGAACGAGAGCCGCCACAGTGCACCTCACTCCTAGAAGGACCCTGGCCTTGTTTCTCACATTGCAACATTGTATCCTCTGAATTGGCACCACTGTTGGAAAGCTCTAAATGTGGTGGGTTTTTATCTCCGGCGTGGCAAAGCAGAAGTTACCACCAATGGCATTTGCTGTTCTTCACATCAAACACCTAATCAGACCCTGTTTGTGATCTTGGGCACATCACCTACTCTCCCAGCCCTGTCATTAGAAAACATTGACAGAATCTGTGACAGTTTTGCGAATCAGTAACCACATTTGGAACACAATGTATTACGACGATAGGTTTACTTTAAAATATGGATTAATTGCGGAAAATGTGCTTTCAATGCTTTCCCCGCCGTTATTGGTGTGAAGTTAGCAGATTCTCGCTGTTGCTAAAGTGCAGTTTTCTGTTACCCTGCGGTATTACCACATTTCTAATGTGATAACTGCATCTCTCGAAGAGAAGCGATCTACATGTGCGGCAGTCCCAGGGTTTTGGTCACTCTCGATGGCTGCCTCCATGCCTCATTTCAAACGTGTTTGTGCGCGGTTGACGCTCTGTGTGATCTTGGTCCGTCCCGCCCTGGCGCCCCCTGCGTCAATCACTTGTAAAACAAGCATTCGCATAGCCAACAGGTCTCGCCTTTGTGACCTTATAAGTGTTTAGCCATGCAATAGTTGATGTTGTTGCACCAAGGATATTGTACTGCATAACTAAATACTTATAAGGTCCCAAAGGCGAGACCTATTGGCTATGCCAATGCTTGTTTGTTGTAGTAAATTTAGAAGTGCAGTTTGTGAACAGCAGTGGGCTTACTCTTTTGTGGGCGGGTGTCTGTCCCTCCCTAAACCCTCCTTATTCTTTCCTTAATCCCCTACTTACTCACCGTAAACCCCACCTATTTTGTAGGAAGTATGACCCATTTTTCAATCACTCCGCTCGGTCCTTCCACATTTACTACTAAGGGGCCGATTACGATGTCGTTTGGAAAGTCTTCCGACCAAATCGGTTTCGGAATTGTTTCCGACCGAATCAGGTTCTGCGAGTCCGACAGACCGATTACGATGCTTCCCAACATTGTTCGGTCAGACTCGCATTGACTTCAATGGGAGCCTGTGTTCCGAACGAGAACACAGGCTACCATTGAAAAAAGGGGTGGTTGGGGAAAAGCTTGCACCCTGTGGCGGGCACCCCATGGTGCCTGCCACACTATGCATGGTTTAACAGGGGAGTCCCTTGGTCACCCCCACGGACCCCAACCGGAGACCTCAGGGTGAAGGTGGGCCTGCTACGGCCCCCCAAAGTCAGATTCCGATAGCTGTTTCGTGTTGGGCAGACCGATTCGGAACGGCTGTCTGAATCAGTCATTGTAATCGCTCGCTCAGAAACCGTGTCCATAGAGCTGTACGAATCGGCTCTGCAAGACTCAGGCTGTCCGAATGCCTTTCGGAACCGATTCGGACAGCCCGAACTGTTTCCCTGCATCATAATCGGTCGGTTGGAAAAGTGTACGATTCGGTCGGAAACATAGGTTCCGAATCGGATTCTGAGATTCCGAATCCCATTCGGAGCCTTTCCCAACGACATCGTAATCAGCCCCTAAGTAGTAAACTTACGTGTATGTATGGGGAGAGTTACACTAGTCAGTTTGTGAATAACATTTTGTAGTACTTTAGTAGTACTTTCTTACAACTACTGAAGTACTTAAAAATGAAGGTTGTGGGGGCGTGGCTAACTGCCGGGAAGAATGGCCGCAAGCTAGCGCGGCTCCAGCGCCGACCGTCCCCTGAGCCGAATATCTTGAGCATTATCCGGCTGCACGAGGTGTGCACATCGCGGGAACCGAGCGGGGAGCAGGAGCGCCTGTCCTCGGGATCCCAATCGCAGCCAGCACATAAATCCGGGTGCCTGCGAGATCGCGGCCTGTGGCGAAACTTCAGCCGCGGAGTCGCGTAACCTTGCGTCCGGACCGCAGGATGTGGAGAGCAGCCAGACGGCACGGGCACGCCCCCATTTGCACCACTCTTCCTGGCCTCTCACACACCGGCGAGGAATAAGAACAGGCACGACTGCCAGAAGAAGTGGCAAGAGCCTATTTTGTGTTACAAACACTGACTCCAGCAGCCGCACCATCGGGGGAACAGTGGCCTAGGAACACAGGGCCCCGGATAGACCTGGGCTGTGACGCACTTGGGGAAATAGATCAAGAAACGGCCCAAAAGACCCAGGGTCCCCGTCCCACATCAAAGCCCAGCTGAAATTGGACACATCGGCCCCCAAGACACAGGGGTAAGTGACCTTTGGTCTGGGGAAGAAACAATCGTGTCACGGACATTTGGGGACCCCTCCAGGGCAAACCCATTGCAACACAGCCCACAGAGAGAAAGAGAGCGGCGCTGCACACTGCCAGCGGCGTATTCAGCTGTTAGACCTGAATTGTCATAGAACTACTGCAACAACCAGGCGCTGCCGGCCCGTTACCACAGAACAAAACTGTCTGGTGTGCGTCTGGGCACCACGACTTGCTGGAGGGGAAAAGCTGATAGGCCACGTGGGACCTCCCTGGTAGGCGGCGGTAAGTACCCGAAGCAACGAAAGGGCAGCGCTCGGCGCTCCAATGGCGACGATTAAGGGGGGACGCGGCTCACACCAACGGAAAATTAACGAATTCGCTTGGCAGAAATCAGAGGAGGAGCGGGCTGCTGGTCATGGCACAGCGCAGGAAACCCCACAAAAAACAGCAGAGCAAGATTCCCCCAAACTTCACGACATAATAGCGGCGATCACTGGAGTGCGCAAATCACTAGAGGGTCGCATAGACTCCGTCTCCACCGACATCTCGCTACTCCGGGCAGACCTTAGGAAAATGGACTCTAGGGTCAAAGTGGAAGATGTCACCTGAGAATTGGCTGCAGATACGTCGACACTCAAGAAACAGGTATCCGAATTACAACTCCGTACTGAGTCCCTGACGGCTCAGCTGAATGATTATGAGGGACGATCGAGACGCAACAATGTTAGCATTTTAGGTGTATCAGAAAAGGCAGAAGGATCCACAATGGATCTATTCGTGGAAGACCTCATAACTAAACATCTACAACCCAAAAACCTCTCTAACTACTTTTCAATTGAGCGAGCCCACCGCATACCGGGGGGGAGGCCTAAGCCGGGGGCACCCCGATCAATCCAGGCACGAGTTTTCAACTTTCGAGACCGGGACAACATTCTCCAAACGGCTAGGAGTGCACCACCACTCAAATTCAAAAACAATACAATATCTTTCTTCCCGGACTTCACGGCAAAGGTACAAAGGCAACGACGTTCCATTCTGGAGGTCAAAAAAGCACTTCGTGAAAGGGAAATAAAATATGCTATGCTCTTTCCGGCGAAACTGAGAGTCGAAGACGGTGGCAAAAGCTGTTTTTTCTCTGAGCCAGGCGAGGTCCTAGACTGGCTGGATGGATGGCGACGAGTCCGAGATCGGGGAGAGCCGGATCGACAGGACCGACGAACAGGGACAATGCAGAAACGGCAAGACCCCGCGCATGGAGAAAAGGATCAACACACCAAAGGTGGTTCGTGAACTGACTATAAAGGACTTAAGGCTAAAACACAGGGGATGAAGGCACTCCCGGGGACAAATGAGAGACTGGGACACTTACATGCGAGCCTCGTCAGACTGGCTCCAGAACTGATTTCTTTA
This sequence comes from Calotriton arnoldi, assembly GCA_963921515.1. Taxonomy (NCBI): domain Eukaryota; kingdom Metazoa; phylum Chordata; class Amphibia; order Caudata; family Salamandridae; genus Calotriton; species Calotriton arnoldi. The sequence goes on from CAWUFW010000008.1 coordinate 8,614,743, forward strand.
AGAGCACAATATACAGGGTAAACCACAATGGGACATCTGCAGATAGCACTGTGATATTGTGGACTATGGCAGCAGACAAGAGGAGCGGATGAGTATAAACTAACTTTATCTACTGTCTACAGTGGCATACTGTGTGATCGTAAATGGCAGGAGGAGGGAAGGGGAGGGTTGAGGCCACGACTCCTCCACTACAGGGCTGGGTGGGTGACTGGCACTCTGCACTGTTGGGGAGGTGGGCCAAGGAACACCGTCATGGAGGGAGTCAGGGAAGGGGGAGGGGGGTGTTGGAGGGGATGTGCTCGAATCATTTATATTTTCGTTTTTGTTTTTGTACAGCAAAGAACAGCATTACTAATGCGGTGTTTGGGGTTAAACATACAGCCACAGACATTAAGAGTAAATTAGTTGGTGGTAGCAAGGGATATATGCTCAAGAGGTTGCTCAACCAATAGGCCTGTGAGAGCTCAAGGCACAATGACACTAAAAGTCTATAGCAAAGCTCACAATAAAATCACCGAAAAGTATGTGCCTGAGACAAAGTGGCCAAGCTATACATCCCTCGTCGTATCGATATCATGTAACACAAATACACTGCTATGGAGGGAATTGGGAGTAAAGATCTAAAGTTCCTCAAATGGAACGTGAACGGGTTGGGAGACAAATTAAAGAGAGGCATAGCCCTCCAATACTTAAAACGCCAAGCACCCAACATAGTTTTCCTACAGGAGACCCACTTAATTGGCAATACGTGCAAAGCCCTTAATGGACGAGGTTTCCAACTTATCGCACACACAGGATTCACCACTAGTTCCCGGGGAAAGGGTATTCTTCTCCATAAAATTGCCCCTACATGGTCAGTAACACATGGACAGATGGGCAAGGTAGGTTTGCAGCGGCTACAGGTACATAGGAAGGGAAACCCCTTAATGTATTATCAGTATATGTTCCTCCGGCACTCCAACATGCCACACTATTCGACCTTAGCAAATTCATCATTGACCTTCCTGTGGGGACAATAGTAATAGGAGGAGACTTCAATTTAACAATGGACAGGTTGTTGGATCGGCGGCCCCCCCGCAGAGACCCAATCACGGGGTCCAAACTTGCGGATTTCCTCTCAGCGTTCGGCATGGTCGACATCTGGAGGCAGTTCAACCCCAATACTACTCAATTTACCTTTAATTCGGGGGCCCACAATAGCTAATCTCAGATAGATTACTCATTCACCCACACCGAGGATCTCCCCGATTTCACTGAGACCCGAAGTTTGGCGAGGGGAATCTCAGATCACTCCCCAGTGCTCGCAAGAATGGAAAGAGGTGCCCAACCAAAACGCACAACTTTAACAATCAACCCATGGGCACTAAAAATACCTTATATTAAGGCTGAGCTGCTGAAAGAAACAGACTTATATTTTTATGAAAACATAGGCTCAGTGACCTCGCCACAAACGATATGGGGAGCATATGGGGCCGTTATTAGGGGCAAAGCACTGACCTTAATGGTGGGACACAAAAAGGAACTGACAAAGTGACTAGAACAACTAGAAGACGAAATCCTAGCGGACGAAAAGAACTTAGCTCAGGTAACAGATGACTCCCTCAGACAGACGCTAGAGGCCAAAAAGCTAGACTATAGGCAACTTCTCACTGAGGCAGCGAAGCCTAGACAAAAGACCATATACCACAAAATATACGAACATGGAGAAAGAACAGGTAAATTGTTAGCATGGCTCGAAAAAAGAGAGCAGGAGCAGAGATGGGTCTGCCAACTAAGGGTGGAAGGGGGAGTAGAAATAAATGACACGCAGGAAATAGCAGAGGTGTTTACCGATTATTTTGAAGCTATCTATACATCGGTTTCAGAAACCACGGCCCTTGACGCCCAAAACCTTCTTGCCACTATTCCAGTCAACGGTCTCTCCTTGGCTGACCGAGACTCCCTGGAGGAAGACCTCACAGCGGAGGAAGTACAGTCAGCTATTCAAGACATTTTCTCGGGAAAGGCCATGGGCCCCAACGGGCTTCCTATCGAATTCTTTAAGCTGGCGTCAATGAAACTGATGCCCCACTTATGCCAAATGTATCTAGATAGCTATAACAAAGGACACTTGCCAGCAGAGATACAACTAGCCAGCATTGTGGTTATACATAAAAAAGGTAAGCCTGCAGAGGACTGCAAATCCTATCGACCTATCTCACTTCTGACAGCAGAGGCTAAAATTCTCGCTAAAGTGCTAGCTAATAGACTCATCCCCTAATTACTACTCTGGTACACCCTGATCAATCAGGATTTATGCCAGGCCGCAATACTGCCTCAAATCTGCGCCGCCTCCACGGGGTGTTGGGCAGGGTGACACGATCCGCGAAGACGCAGCCCTGCTGTCGCTAGACGCCAAGATGGCTTTTGCTACCTTTGAATGGTCCTTTCTACTCGCGGTACTGGAACGAATGGGTTTTAGTCCCAATTTCATCAGGTGGATTAAGCTCCTATATACCGAGCCACAAGCACAGATCGTGGTAAACCGACACACATCGCGGCAAATTTACCTGGGGAGAGGTACCAGACAGGGGTGCCCCCTGTCGCCATTAATTTTCGCGTTAGTACTAGAACCTCTGGCAATATGGGTGAGGGGAGACCCCTTGATACGGGGACTTAAATGTGCAGAGGATCATGAGGACAAAATCTCCCTCTATGCAGCCGACATACTGCTATATATGGCGTCGCTTCCTCGTCTATCCACCGTATACTACATATATTCCGAATTTTTGGCAGCCACTCAGGCTACACAATAAACTGGTCTCAATCCCTCCTATTCTTATTACACGGGGAAAAGCCTAGACTGATAGAAAAATACGGCATTCCCGTGGCAACAGACGGGTTCCGCTACCTGGGAATCTACGTCACCACTGATTCATCAAGATTTTACGACACCAACCTACAGGGTCCTCTAACCCGGTTACGAACCGATGTCAAGCACTGGCGAGCCCTGTCACTGACCCTCCTGGGGCAAGCAGCGCTTTACAAGATGCTGGCACTACCCCATTTTTTGTATGCACTGCAAAACACCCCTTTCAACGTTCCGGATTCCTATTTTGTGAGTATTGAGAGTGCAGTGCGCACTTTGCTTTGGGATAGGAGGGTGCCATGTATCGCTATGCAGAAATTAACAGCGGGATGGTATGACGGCGGGATCGCACTACCTGACCTCAAACTCTATTATTTGGCATCCCAAATGACGATAATCAATCGTTGGTTCCATGGCCCGGAAATGGACCTGTGCCTTCGTACTGATAGGTGGCTAATGGGACAGAGAAGATACCGAAGAGCACTCTATACCAACCCTAAACGTTTACGACTCACCGCCCCAACGGCCCGCACAATAGAAATTTGGCACTTAGGCACAAAAAAACTTGGGTGGCACAAGAAGATTACACAAGAAACCCCGCTTTGGGAGTCTGAGCGGCTTGGCCGTTTGAGCACTTGCCCCGGATTCGACAAATGGGATTTGATAGGTATTTCGGAAGTGAGAGACATGTGGACTAGAAATGGGAGTGGTAACCTTCGCAGCACTGTAGAAAGAATACCAGCTTGCGCAGGTCGAAACTTTTTTTAGATACTTACAAATCAGCCATGCCCTAGAAACAGCAATACCGGAGGGTGGCTCGATACCCAAAGCATCCCCCCTGGAAGACAGATTATTGTTGGACCCTATGCCTAAGAAAGCTATTTCCCTAACATATAAAAAACTGCTTAACAATCGACCAGACCCACTGATACGCTTAAGGCAACAATGGGAGACAGACTTGGGTGATCTAGAGGACGATGACTGGCGGGATGTACTCACCTCACCCCGGGAAATTGCTATTCCCATGAGACTTAGACTAATTCAGCTCAAAACCCTGCACTGAGTCTACCTATCAGCTATAGTCCTGGTTAAGATGAAGAGGAGAGCTGTCACATATTGCCTACGAAATTGCTCCCATGAGGGAACCTTCTTCCACACGATGTGGGAATGCGCAATCATTCAAACATACTGGGTAGCGGTCACATCAAAAATGGAAAGTACGGGGGGTAAAAAACTCAACGCCACCCCGAAACTCTGTTTATTAAACATATGAGAAGCCACTGACCTAACACAAACTGAAAAATCATCGGCAGCGTTGGGATGGGCTTTGGCAAAACGGAATATAGCACAAAAATGGGGAATAGGGGACACACCACTAGTGAAAGGCTGGGTGGCAGACATGGACAGGGCTATGATAGCAGAGAAAGACGTTTTTAAAAACAGGGGGTGCCCCAAAAAATGGGATCAGAAATGGGCAGCATGGAATACATACAGAGGCGATATTTGTTTGTCCCCAACGGTTGAGCTAGACAGGAGGGAGGCGGGGTTGGTGGACTCATCGATTGAAAAAGGATAGGCACATACTGTTGAAAGGTCTTTGATTGTAAAAGTAAACGTATGGAATACCAATGCTATAACCCACCAATGTCAAGCTAATAATTATTTGACTGTGTCTTTTGCTGTTTTGTTCAATAAAAAGAGTTAAAAAAAAAAAAATGAAGGTTATGAAGAGGGCCCATAGCCTATGGAATCTAATTAGCGTGACTAATGCATTTCAGTGCGGTGGTGCAGAATCAGGCACTGGAATGCGTTAATGTAACCCTTGATGCGTGGCTCTTGGCAGAGCTGAATGTTACAGCAGAACTCCTGTCTTTGTTTTGGGTCTAGCCTTTGAAACAGTTTTGACCAAAGTATTGTTTACCAAACAATTCATATATAGTATACATACATCGAGGGGCTTTTGGTCATCAGGCTTCATCTATTGGTCTGTTGGATTGTCATTCACATTTTGCTTCCACCCACCACAGCAAACAGCACGGGACAATGGGTAAGTCCACTATAGCCATTGGCTTCCTTCACTTTGAATGACTGCATAAAGGATGACACATTTTTAAAAATATATATATTTTTATTAATTTTTCCAAACAAATGCATCCAAACATTCACAGGATACAAAGGCTAGCAGTGGCTCCTTGGTCGATAATAGTCTCTGATCACAGCCAAACGCAAATGCATATTCACAAATAATAGGTGTATGCAGCAATCCCTAGGGAAGAGCACCATGTGTTAATCAAATAAAGGAGGAATAAACTTTGCCCTAATAAGCAATGAGTAATCAGAGGCATGAGAACATTTCCGTAGCCATCAAGCAGAAGAAAACAAAACAAAAACTAACACTAAACCTAACTCCCCCACCCTCTTATCCCACCCCCTCCCCGGCGTGTCACACAAAGCAAACATTGCAAGAGCATCAGGATAGGGCACAAACTTCGCAAAATCGATACCATGAGATGTACATCAAGGGGCCCCACTCCCCCAGTGAGGGGTATATTTATACATATGACAGGCATATTCAACCAGGCATGAAATATACATTAATCAGGGTGAAACGGCCGGGGTGTTCGCCGTAGAACCCACATCCAACTCAGCATCCGGGGCTTTCAATAATACCACCAGTGCCTCCCAGGCCCTTGCAGCCTCCAATGCTTTGTCGCTGTTCCCTCGGCTAGCCAGCTGTAATATAACTGTACCCTCACATTCCGCCCATCTAAGGAATTCAGCTCTCCACCTCTGAACGCTGGGGCCCCGCTTAGACTTCCAATGTGCCGTAATGTCCCTTTTGGCCAGTAGGAGACCCAAGTCCAAAAATTTACTAGTGATCTTGGTCTTGGATGTATGGGGAAACCAATGGAGCAGGCAAGTGCCCTTATCGGGCTCTATCTCCCTTTCAGTAATATCACTCAATAGTGTAACCACCTCCTCCCAGTATGTCCCCAACTGTGGGCAGTCCCACAACATATGGCGGAAATCCGCACCCTCTGTGTTGCATCGTGGGCATTTCGCTGTGTCCGTATCAAAGTATGTGTTAATCTTAGCCGGGATGAGGTACGCCCTATGCAGTATAAAAAAGTGCACTAGTTGGAAACGGGCATTTCTAGTACTTTTCCACGCCCTTTCAACCAATTCAGCCCACACCTTCTCAGGTATCTCTTTGCCTAGGTCCTATTCCCATTTCCGCTGCAGTTCCCGTAGCGGGGTCAGCGCCTCACACGGCATACACCTATATAAACAAGTAACTGCTTTAAAGGTCCCCGCTGCCATTACAACGTATTGACAAGCCATGGAGGTCCGTGGTTCTGATAACCCCTCCCGCCAGTGTTTTTGGATGGCCGACACCAGAGCCGAATGGAGTAGAAAATCTCCCCGAGGGAGGTCATACCTGTCCCGTAGTGTGTCAAACGGGAGGAGGGTACCATCTTCGTACAAATCACCTAACATATGCAAACCCTTCTCTCCCCAGTCAGTCAATGCAGTCCAATTGCCCCCGTGCGGGAAAGCAGTACACATGGCTAAAGGGATCTCCGGGGCATAAGGCCGCTCAATCAGCGCCCGTCGCCGACTCCAGTTCCAGCAAAGCCGAAACGTCCGTAACTCATTAGTAAGCGTCCGGAGCCGCAATGGTAGTTGTAGAATAATAGACGACAACACCTGCCCCGAAACCCGCCCTCCATCTCGCTCAGCCGGGCCCCGAAATTCCAGCGCCACTGCCTGAGTAAGCCACTGTAATTGAGCTGCCAAATAGTATGTTTCAAAGTCAGGGACCGCCAGCCCACCATCCGCTTTCGGTCGCATTAAAGTTTTCAGCGCTACCCGTCACCTGCCAGCTGCCCAAATGAAACCCGTGATCATTGATTGAATTTGTTTAAAGATCATCGTGGGAATCCAGACTGGTAGTGTTCAAAAATAGTACAATAACCGAGGGAGAGCCACCATTTTAAGAAGGGCCATTCGGCCTGCTACTGAAAGAGGTAAGGTCCCCCAGAATTCCAGGTTACCCCTAAGACTCCGAATAGCTCTACCTACATTACCGTCTAGCAGGTCAGCTGGCTTATGATAAGTGTGGGTCCCAAGGTACGACAAGCAGCGATACTCCCACTGCACTCCATCAGTAAGCAAAGGCCCCCCATCCAATGGGGCAGCAGGGAACAGGCAAGACTTCGCCCAATTCACCCTGAGGCCCGAGACCGCCTCAAGATCCTGAAGTAAACCCTTCGCACCGGCAAGGGCGTCAGTCGTATTTGATAGAAACATAAGCAGATCATCAGCATACAGCGCAATGTATTGAATAGAGCCACGCACATTAAGCCCCGAGTAGCACCGTCCCATCCGGACCTGGGCCGCTAAGGGCTCCATGGCCAAGGCAAACAGCAGAGGGGAGAGCGGGCATCCATAAAGGGTGACACATTGTTCACTTCACCTTAAACTAATTCCTTTTTCTTCATTGACAAAGCTCTAACAAAGTAGCTTTCTTCAATTTTATTTTTTGTATAGTATCTTTAAATGTGTCTCTTTAATGTGCCTGCAATTTAAGTGCTCAGTTATTAGTAGTGGTTTATTTCCTGTCTCCTTTTTAAAGTGCTGTTATAAAGTTGTTATGTGATATTGTGGCTGCCTGCAATTTGAGTGCTTGGTTGGGTAATAATTTCTTCTTGTTGTTTGCTGCCCTCACAAAAAATAATAGTATGGCATAACTGAAAGGCTTTTTTTTCAAAACGACTTGTAAAACAGCCAAATCAGTGACTGTTTTTAAAAAATTGTATTGCAAGCACACGGTGGCCACATTTAAGTAGAGGTCTGTTTTCTTTTTTCTTTTTTCTTTTTGTGGCATATGCTTGCAATAAAAAAAACTGTAAAAACATTAACCACCAACATGTCATGGGCAGACCACTTGGATTTGCCAATGCTTATTTGGCTAGAGATCACCCCATAAGGAAGATTTCCTAGGCCTTGAACAGCCACCTTCCACATTTTCCTAGGGCCAAGGGCTGGAAGGAATTGGGGGGAGGGGTGGTGAGATTTATCATTTGACCTCATCATAACTGTAACTGCTGCCGACATCTTTCTGCCCATTCTACCTTGCCTTAAAGTCGTGCCCATCTATGACGTGAAAAGCCTTCTTTCTATGTATGGCTTTTGAAGCAAGAAATTTCTGATTAGCTTGTTTAGCAGTGAGAGTTTACATTTCTGTGTCAGGTTAAAGTTTATCTGCATAGTTTCTCATGAAGTCTGAATCCTGCACCTGTCTAACTCCTTTGTTTCAGTCTCCCTATATGATCTCAATCAAGCCCTACGTAATGAAACCCATAAATGTATCTCTTGCCTCTGCTTGGGCTTTGACATGCTGTGGGATCCCCTTGTCACCCGTACAATCCCTGTGCAATTGGCAATTGGACCTGATCCAATTACGGACCACCAGATTCAAAAAAGGAACCCCATTCCCTGGTTTGAGAGTTAAATGCAGCTATAATTGGGGTGCGGTGGGTCCCTCATAATCCTGGGTCGTGTTGTCACTGCACCTGCTGCACCATTCATAGCTACCGCCCTGCCCTGCTCTGTACTCTCCCTGTGAATGTGCCCCAACCATAGGGTGACCAACCGTCCGTAAATTTCACGGACTGCCCGTAATTTGGGCCTCTTGTCCGTTGTCCGTAAGGGTTTTTTCCACGGACGCCTTTTGTCCGTAATTTGAGACATTGGCGTGAGCTGCCCCCTGCAAGCAGCCTGTAACTCTCACTGCAGGGGCCAGCTCACGCTCCTGCTGTGATCTGTGGCCTGCATCAGCCCCTCCCTGACCTGGCACAGACTGCTATCAGGCCCAGTATCATTCTGTATGTTGGCCTAATTATCACATACAGAATGATAATGGGCCTCTCTGCCCAGTGACAGCATTTCGGGTCCGATGTTTTTTTCCAGTGGGGGAGAGGGGGCATGTAAGATCTGAGATTCCTTCAGCTTTGATCTTTTTCTTCACTTTTTTTTTTTTTGAATATGCAAACGCAGGTGTTTAAGTTTCATCCGCATACACAACAGATGCAGTGAGTGCAAGGTTCTCTCAACCTAATATGAACTTATTTTGACTTGTGCTTGTGTTGGTTGTCTATTTACTTATGCACTATTGCGCGACTTCCTCTGATGTGTATGCAAACGTACCTTTGTTGCGAATTTTTGTCCTGAATTCTGACCTTCTGTCCTGAATTTTTGTCCTAAATTTTGACCCTTTGTCCTGAATTTTTGCACTCACTGTCCTGAATTTGCACCCATGCCAATTGGTCACCCTACCCAGCCAGCACAGAGCATTTGTGGTCATTCGGGATGTGTGTTTTTTTTGGTTGAAGGGGATCTCCTATAGCTGTCCTCTATACCTGCCCTACGCGCCTTACCCTCCCCGTCTCCTACCACCCCGTCATTCGATTGGGAGCTTTTCACCCATCCGTTCACTCTGGTTCTGGGTCTGACGGTGGTGAGGTGTGGGCAGTGCTTAATTTGTAAAAGAATATTTGCCAGGGCCCATTGACCCTACCAACGCTTCCAATGTCAGTATTGACACAACTAGTACCCATCACACTGCTACAAGTGATAATTGAGACGTATACGGCCCCCCAAAGCTATAAAAATGGTGTGGGTGGCAGGTTTTAGTAATTTTCGATGCATATAGACTCATTAAATGACTACGATTGTGCTCATCCCTTAATTAGACAAACAGTGTCTCCATGTGGCAGGCTGTCATAAGTGCCAGTGTAGGGAGTTAAGTGCCGGTACCGAGACAGAAACGTAGGGGTTATCAGAGAAGAAGGACGGCGAGGAGGAAGGAGAGTGGCCATGGCGAGGAGGAGGCAGCCACGGCAGATAAGTGCCTTTTTTCTTACTTTATAATTACTTTGGGAGGGGGGAGGGAGCGGAGCGGAGTTCCACTGAGTTTTTTTTCTCCAACTCCGTGGAACTCCGCGTAGAGGCACTACGCCCGCTCCGCCCACCCTCATTTCATGGCTGGAAACGAGTACCTGCACATTTCATAACAGCATTTATTTGGGTCGATTTTAGGGAGACAATAGGAATGGTTCTGGTTATGCTCCCGGGTCTGTATGCCAGAGTTTTGAGGGTCTGATTTTCAGCGGCTTCTTCATATACAGGAGGTCCTGAGTCTACTCTCTGGTGGAGCATGTGTAGTTGGGCTTCAGCCTGCTTCAGGGCCCCCCTTTCTCTGGCTCATTGCAGCTTGCTATTTCATTTTTGCTGTTGTACAGGTTTGTGGTGATCCCGGATTGGCTGGCCAGTAGATTTTGCAAGTCTCTGGTGTTTCTGTTGCAGGCTAGGATCAAGCTTGCTGTCTGTCAATGTCAGCGTGTTTTATTCATTGTGCTGCTTGTGCATTTGGGGCATGTTTATTTGTCAGAGTGCTTCAAGGCTCTGATTTTGCTTCCCCGTTTTTTTTCTGGAAAAGACACTCGTGGTGAGTCCAAGTCCACGAGCCCGAGTCCCGTTGCAGCCATAAGCATGTGTCTGCTTGAAGAACTGTTCAATCACAGCGGCGGCCGGCTCAGGTAAGCACTGTGGGACAGGGCGGGGCGCGGCGGGGGGGAAGTCGACAGACGACGGAATAGGTATTATTTATTTATTTATATTTACATATTTTGTCGCATGTCGACTTCCCCCCTCTCCCACCCTGCCCCGCCCCGCCCCACTGCGCTTACTTGTGCCGGCCGCCGCTGTACACACTGGGTTTCAGTGTTTCCCCAGTAAGTGAAAAGTCAATCACTCCTATTAAGTAACTTCCTCTACAGTGGTTGTTATGGAAACCTATGTATGGGCTTGAATCCCATAGGTCATCGTGTTCATTCTGGGCTGCTGCTAGGGTTTGCTTTCGCTTTTCTGCCATGCTCTGGTATGTGAACCTCTCCCTTTCACACAGTGAATCTCCCCTTATATGGGTTATGATTCAGCTGGTCTTCCCTTTCCATGTCATGGGAGCGAGGATGGGTTGTATGGTCTGTTCCTTTGTCTTCTCTTTTTTAGGTCTCGCCTAGCGTTGCAGCGCGCATGCGCTGTCGCTCTGGCGAGATCTATTGTGAGAGAGGAGATTTGAGAAGGGGGCTTGAAGCCCCGCACCTCATTTTCATTGGCCGGCATCACCGTTTATGCTAAACGGTGGCCTGCCATTGGAAATGAGGGGTTTTAGCCGCTGCCCTTTCGCCTTTTGGGACGGCCCCTCCGGACTGGATCGCCTGCTTCACGGCTGTCGTGAAGCAATTTCTTATCTCAAGGAGGCGTGTTATATAAATAAGCCGTGAGATCCAGTCCGGATGGGCCGTCCCAAAAGGAGACAGGGCGCCGCGTGTTTATTTTTGCATTGCGCTTTCACTTAAAGTGAAAGCGCGATGCAAAAATAAACAGCGGCTGCCTTCCCGCAATGGCAAGCGCTTGTTTATTTCTCTCTTGCCACACAAACCAGCCACCTCTCTCGCATTGCTCTTTCTATTCCGGCCTTCCTTTTCCCATTCGTTTCTTCATCTAATTCAATTTGCTTCTCTTTCCCTTTACCTCTATCTCTCATGCACACTATCTTTCCTACTTCCCTATCTCCTTCGTCTTAACACTCTCTACTTAGTAGTTTCCACCTGCTTGTATCTCTTCTTCCTCGTTCACCTCTTTCTCGCTCTCGCTTTCTCCTCGCCCTTCTCTCACGCTCCCTGCCTGTTCTCTTCCCGTCCTCTCCTTTTCTCTCTCGCTGAGCCGCTCCCCGACCTCTCTCTCTCGCCCTCTTTCGGGTCTCTTTCAGGCAGTCACTCACTCTTTCTGCCCCCACACTCCTGTTTATCCAATTGTGTCTCTTCGCCTTCTACCGACTTCCTTGTCCCGACTACCCCCTCCCGAAAGACCTTTATGGAATTGCATTCGATGGAGAGCCCCCTTCGTGCCCCCCGTTCTCGCTCTGCCACAATCTGCAGCGTATTGAGTGCTAGGAGGCCAGGCAGTCTCTGCCTGTCTCTTTAACCCCTCACTGGCGGGACACTTTCTCCCCAGCACCTCTCGCATTTGCACATGTCCTTCTAGTCTAGAAGGCAGGCACTGTCCCCAGAAAGAGTATTACTCAAAGCACAATTAAAGGTAATTCTTATTATCATATTATAATTCAGAAATGGTCGTGTTTTTTAATGAACCTCCGCTCTTCCAACTTGCGGGCGTCTCTGTTTCTTTCTTAAAGTCTCTTTAGCTATCTATCTATCTATCTATCTATCTATCTATCTATCTATCTATCTATCTATCTATCTATCTATCTATCTATCTATCTATCTACCTTCGATCTGCCTGTTTGTCAAACATATACTACTCCCTCATTCACTGTCTCTCTTCTCCCACCCCCTAAAGGTCAGTATTTCTTCCCTGTCTCTTTCACTCCACTATCCCTTTTTATCTCTCTATTTTTCTCGCCCCTCTCCATTAACGCACCAGTCCCATCCCCCAATCCCTGTCTCCACGTTCTCTCTCCTCTCAAGCAAATCTTTCTTTCTCTTTCCATAGTTTCACTTCCCCTCTCCATTTCTGACCCCATCACCTCTCGGGCCCTCTCTATAAATCTGCCCTCTGGAGCTCTCACTCTTTCTGTCCACCCTCTTCTCCTCCACTCCTCAATGTCCTTCTCTCAAACTCCATTCATCCGACTGTCTATCAATTCCAGTCTCTCTTCCTCCATCTTCGCTGACTTCCTGTTTTGACTCTGAATGCTCTGTCTCTCCCCCTCGCTCTCTGTCTCTCCCCTCACGCCTCTCGCTCCTGCCTTCCTGCCGTTCTGTTTCTCACCCCGACTCTTCTGTCTTCCTTCTTTCCGTATTCACCTCTCTGTCTACCGCGCTCTCTCCCGCCTTCCTCTCCTGTCGTCATCTCTCTCCCGCTCTCTCTCTCCATCTCTCTCTCTCTTCCGTCTTCATTTGCTTTTCTCTCTCGCTTTCTTTCGCTCTACCTCTATTTATTTATTTCTCTTTCTCCAGCTCTCTCCTCCGTCTTCATCTCCGTGTCTTTCTTTTTCCTTATCTCGCACTCTCTCCCTTTTCCATTCCATCTCTCTCTCTCAGTGTAATCTCAGCAGTCCTTGTCTCGGTGGTGCATTCATACCGTGAGTGCTTCCGGCTGAGAGACTGCCGGTGCTCGCCGAGAAGGATCCAGGCAGGCACGAGTGCCCACTGCCCTGTAGCGGACCTCAACCTCGGCGGCCCCGTGGACTCTCACAACCCGGCGACTCGGAAGCAAGAAGCGGCAACGCTCACTTTACCCTCCTGACTGTGCCTCATTAAACTGAACCACCATTTGGTTGTTTGGGCGCGGGGGAGGGCACCGTCGTCGTTTGCAGAGTTTTAGATTGTGAGATTTTTCATCGTCTCTGGTACTGTCCCGGTGAGTTAGATTTAAACTCTTCGACAAGCTGTAATGTAGCTGTGACTGAAACATGCACCGCCACCTCTCACCTCAAAGAGATCCGAGCAGGTAAGCAGCCCAGTCCCTGCCGCAGCGTGTGACCCTGGGGCAGCCATACTCGGAGTTAGGAGCTGCAGAGGAAAGGCTTCCACTATCTATAGTGCCTGGACGCGCAATCTAATAGTGTGTTCCTCTGCTTTGCTGACCACGTTTCACCGGTGAGTGGCCATGTTTTGCTACCCGTTGGTGCGGGGTCACTGGGCAATGCTTACAGCCTCTACACCCCCACTCTCATCCAGACTAAATAAAGGGAGCGTGGTATATTTCATTTGGGGGGTGAGACGATAATACGTTTTAGGGATTGCTGCATGTACCAGTGAAGTATATATCCTATACACATATGTGTGCGCAGCTTTGTAGGCACCGTTTCACAATTACTGAAAATCTGTGAGGCCTGTGGTTAGATAAACAGTCACGTTTGTTAGAACTAAGAGAGATTAGCGTTTCTCTGTTGGTCATTCCCACCCTCCTTCAAGCGCCTAGACTGGCTGAGCCCATCAGATGGCTCGGAGTGTTGTGATCCCCTGTTTTTTGCCTGTCTTCTAAGTTCACTGGAAGTGCAGAGTAGGGGCAAGGGCCAAGCTTGCTCGAGGACGGGTGTCTTCAACGAGTGACGAAGATATGATATGGGGCCGGTCTGTTAATAACTGACAGCTACTGTTAATGACCATGCAATTATGAGCTCCTACTGAAGGCAAATTAACCCGGGGAGTGGGTAGGTGGTAACTTAACAAGTGTAGATGCCTCCCAAGCACATTAAAGAGAAAGGTCAACTAGCCACTGTTAATGCCCAAAGGCATAATGAAGGGCACCTTCACCAGAGAGGGCAGTAACGTTTATGCGTGGCATTCATTTCCACTCATTTGTGACTCACTAACCCTGCAAAACCCGAGCTGCACTAATTTATAGTCACCTGAAATGTTTGAATCAACGCCCCCCTCCTCACCCCCACTCCAGAGACCAACGCTTGCGACCAGGAGCTGCTTCCATGAGAGTTCTGACTGTGTTTGGATGGCTCCTCAACGCTTTCTGCAGGGAGGGCGGTGACCCACTCACATGCGTGTTTAGCCCCCAAGACATTTCGGATGCATGCACGGCGCAGGAGGTGCAAGGCTGCCCCGCTGGGGGAAGCTCAGGCTCCGGTCAGAGGAGCAGTGTGTCTAGATTTCCTGTGAAATATGTGTGGCGGGCTAGAGCTTCCCGTGCAGTGTGCGCCTGCATTCAAGAGGAGGGTGAGAAGAATGGGGAGGATGTAGCCTCACGGCTAGAGCTGCCGACTTTAGAGGGTGTCAGCTCAACATCCTGTGGTTCTGTGCAAATCACTTAATCTCCCCGTGCCTACCAAAAATGAATGTGTTCTTGTGTAAAGTAACTGGTGATCATGTAAAGCGCACCAATACCTTCGGGACGAGTTGGCACTATATAAAATCTGCCAAAAATAAAACAAGCATTTGCAATGCAATGGGTCTCGCATTTACGCGAGTTTGAGCTATTGGCATTGTAAATAACAATGCCTTTTATTTATGTTTTAAAAACCAAAACATAAATAAAAGGCATTGTCATTTACAATGCCAATAGCTCAAACTCGTGTAAATGCGAGACCTATTGCATTGCAAATGCTTGTTATTCTCAAGGTTTTCGTTGGCTGATTCCCTGTCCGTCCTTTTCTGGGTGGACACTGCGGCACATGCTTGTCATCTTAGACTTTTGAAGGATTGGTGGATTGCTTGAACTCAAGGGTGCTGGCATGCACTCAGTTTTGTCATCAGGCGCCCATGTTATGATGGGCATCATCACGGTGTTCTGGGGAGAACTATGGGACCCCCAGATTGGGTAATGCATGGTGATCCACCCAGGGCAGGTAAGGACAGTACCAGTGGTTGATGCAAATCAGCTGCAATGGAACAGTGTCACAACCTATTTACAACAAAAAAGAAGAGGGGGCCCTGGCTTTCAGTCCTTCTGTTACCAGTTAGCCCCAGGACGTTCAGGGCCGGTGTGCTGGAATCCTTCTTGTGACCTGTTTTTATATTTCGTCATGCTTTTCAGTGAGTTTCCTGATGCGTTTTCTGAGGGTCTCTTGCTTTTCAGAGCCCTTCTTTCTGCCTCTTCTCCTCGAGGTGGGTATTCTGTCTTCATAGCAGGTAAGAGTGACCCCCTTTGAATTTTCTTGCCACTTCTGGCACGTTCTGTCCTAAAAGTCAACCCTCAAGCCCCTTGCGACGTTTGTTTCTGGCGTTTCTTTTTTTATTTTTTAGAGTTTTATATAGCGCCAACTAGACCCGAAAATATCGGGCATCAGAGCGCTTTACATGAGCACCAGATTCATTACACAAGGACACATTCATTTTTGTTAGGCACGGGGAGATTAAGTGATTTGCCCAGAATCACAGGACGTTGAGCGTCATTGCCAAGACTCGAATCCAGTTCCCCAGCTCCGAGGTCGACCGCTCTAGCCGTAAGGTTACATCCTCTCCCCAAGTGTTTCCACCACTTCTACCCAACTGTACATTTGTCTCTCTGTGATGATGAAGGTTTAGGTGATTCTTGACTCTTTTAGGTTATGGTTGCCTCTTGTATTCTCAGGTCACAGAGCTCTACTTTTCTCCGGCCTGGTTGGCTTTTCCTTACTTTAAAGTGCAGCTCTTTCTCCCTTTAGTGGATTGAAGTTAGCTTCTGGGTGCACAAGCTCTATTTTGCGAGCCTCAACATGTTATTTCCATGTTTTCCCTTCCGGCTCTGTTGTTTAGGGTGGCATTCCTGTTTGCATTTCCCGGCATTGTGGTCTCCTGGGCATTCCCGTTTCCCTGTTTATACCTTAACAGGGAGTCTCACAACTGTGGTAAGTCCTAGAATGTTGGCTTCAGGACATTAATAGCCATTGACATACCTAACCTTCAGATAGGCAAAACTGTATTATGCCTCAATTACCTTAAAACTCTAGGACCTGGCACCCACTTGCGGCTGCTACCAGACCCGGGTGGTGGGGTGGTGGCGGGGGTACGGGGTTGGGGGACGAAAAAAGTTTTTTAAAAACTCACTTACCTGTGCCAGCCGGCCGGCCGCCGTCTCTCCTCCGTCCTCTTGTTCCTGACTTCGGTCCCGCAGCAGGATGCAGGAAGCAGCAGGAAGCACCCAGCTCCCAGCCTCCCGATAGCCAATCACAACGCTGCAATGCAGCATTGTGATTGGTCTGAGCGATGTGGACCAGCGCTCAGCCAGGGAATGGGGGCCTGTGCATGCTCTCCATGCAGGCTGTAATGTAGCCTGCATGGAGAAGATGCCAACTGCACATGAATGATAGGGCCAGCCAAACAGTCATGTGAACTTATGACTAGGCAAACCACTCCTCCACTGATCCTCTGTCTTCGTAGCAGCCCGCCCCAAATGCAAAGCTGCAGCAGAAGGAAACATAAACTGATAATAACATGAGTTATTATCATTTTATTTTTCGTTTACTTCACTGCTGCGAAGCAGTGGGGCGACGCTCCTCCACCTTAGCGGAGGAGCTGCCGCTGCTGGCACCTGCACTTTACACATAGGCAGGCGTTTTTATTAATGGGTGCTTTTATTTTCACATGCACTGAGATCCGTTATCAGCTGGCTACACCCAGATCTCTGCTGCAGGTGCATAAACCCACCACACGGCAGCAGCTGCTCAACCTCCTGAGATAGTTTATTAGGAGTTAGGTCTTTTACCTCCAGTGCAAACTGAGCTAGCTAACCACCTTAACATTAATACCTTAGGTGAGCTCAAGCTCAGTCTGGAGGTGAATGGTGTGGAGCAAGCTGCATGGGTTACACTTTGAATCTCTAAACCCTGGAAGACAGCCCTCAGCAAATCCTCTGTACCCCGTGGCTCGGACTCCAGGCTTCAGTACCATCGACGTCAATTCACCAAAATGCCTGGGGTAGTTGAAGCGACATCACACGCCATTTGACCTTTACTTTCACTCACACACGTACACATATCTTCACACATACACACACTATCTCTCACATAAAGACATTCTCACCTTTTCGCATGCACACAACAAACTTTTAAAAAGCATTTTTTACTGACCTCAGCTGCCACGGAGGGCCATATTCCAGCTAATTGTACTCCATTTTGATGACCCTAATAGTGCATAATATAACATTATTCACTATTGGGGTAATAAAACAAATGAGAGAAAACAAGGGAAGTGGAGTCCAACCAACTTCCATAAGGACAAGCTGCCCCTGTGTTCCTGGCACTGAATTTGCCAACTCTGAGGCCAGGGGTTGCAAAGGCAATGCCGGGGGTGACAAGGAGTAAGCCGGGGGTCACAGCTGCGACCCCTGGTGACCCCTAAATGACATCCATGTTCAGTATACTAGTCAGAGGTAACTTCTGGGTGAAATGTAATTTCCTTTATTCCCTTTAGTATAACAATGGCAACAGTGCCATAGGCTTTGCTCCTCTTGATACACATGCAGAGGTGTAGAAATATACGTGGGTTCTTGTTGGAGAGCCAGAGGGGTGGGACCGGGAGCTGAATTGGCCTCCACATTTTCATCAACACTTTTAATACTATACATACATTAGTGAAGTAAGTACACGTAGTCAGGTAAGTGTACAACCACTAGGTTTAATGACCGTTCGTCTCCACAGCCTCCAGGGAACTGTCACAGCAGACCCTGGATTTCAAACAGCAACATTCCATATCTCATAAGATGACATCACAGCTAAGAAACGCAGGTTAGCACATTACTACAACATTTCCCTTCTTTCATAAAGATTGCAAAAGTATAGAGAAAGCAGAACAAAGAGAAAAATAAAGATAATGTAAAGAGCAACAATAAAATGAGAATGAAATAAAAAGAGAGAAGAAGCAAGATAAAACATAACAGACTAAACACGAATTGGTAAGTAATAATGAATCACCAATTCATCAGCAAAACTGAAAACAACTACAAATCCATGCGTTTAGGAGGAACACTTCTCCTAAAACTCCTGCGTACCAGAGGAGAATTTGATTGAGTTTGACCCACTTCACCATCCTTCCCAACACCACTCTCAAGTCCCAGTTTGAGAACCACATTTTTGGGAATCTTGTAAATCCTGGAACAATTCCACCAATTCTTTCCATTGACTCTTACAGCAACACGTGAAATGGCATCCACCTTAACAGGAGGACTGAACTTGGACAACCCCTTGGGCATTTTAATTGGAAGCTTGACTTTAACCCAATCCCCAACAGAAATCTTGGAATTAAAGACATTCTTGATCAAATTACTAGATGCTCCAGATGTGGTACTGTTAGCACCCAAACCTGAATCAGGAGAAGCAAACATCGCACTGTCCGATCCCCCAACCCTTGAACGCAAACCCCACTTTCTCATCCACGCTGGACACATGTCAAAAGTTGCAAATCTTCCACGCAACAACTCAAACGGACTCTTTCCCAGAGCTTGGCTAGGAGTTGTGCGATAAGCCCATAACATACTATGGACGGCTTCCTTGATGTCAACACCATTAGATAAGGCCCACTGCACGCACTCAACCAGAATGCGATTCATGCGCTCAATGAAACCATTGGCCTGAGGATGATATAAGGCCACACGGCGGTGTGTTATGCCAGACTGGGATAAAAACTCAGACATTTCTTTCGATGTGAATTGCACACCATTTTTCAAGACAATCTCTTTGGGAAAGCCTTCCCTGGCATCAAGCTTTGAAAAAAACAAATGACCTCTCTTGTATTGGGATCAACCATAAAATGGACCTCCCACCACTTACTATGATAATCAGCCACAACTAACGCAAATTTGTATCTATGGGGGAGAGCATTAAAAGTGCTGTGCTGATATATCATTCTGTCCCTATCACAAGGACCCCACAATACTCATGTTTCATAGATTGTAGGGAGGTCTTCTATGGAGGAACACTTTGGGAAACCTATATGATTGGGGCATATGTCCCAACTTACTGTGAGCAATTCAGAGCCTGTATATATGGGTTACTGGGTCAAACTGGAAAATGAACAATATGGAGCTAAGATATTGTTTATCAACCAAGGCATAAAGCAGGGGTGAGCTATTGCGCCATAGGAGGCAGGGGCGTAGCTGCCAGGGGTGCAGCCTGTGCAATGCACCAGGGCCCAGAAGTTGGAGGGGGCCCAACCACAACAGCCCCTTGAGCCCTGAGAATGGGAGGACACCTACTAGCAAAGGCACTGGAAGTAGGGAAGGGGGATCCTGCAGCGCCCCCAGAAGAACCATGCTGGAGTTCTGAAAGCAAATGAGCATTAAATAGGACTTTAGATTTTTTTTCTTGTCACATTTGCTATGAGTTCAAGCACAGATGTCAAATGTCAGTCTAGTCTTCTGACAAATTGGTACTTATTCTTTTAACATGAAGACTGGTGTTTACTTTTCTTTCTCTTACTGCAAAGTGAGAGGATTTTGTAAACTGAACTATGGGACAATCTTGCTGAAAGGAAAGGTTGTAGTATTGTAGGATGCCGTTTTCTTCTAAGACAACCTCATTTAAATACCTATAAATGAACTGTACGAATATTTCAAAATAAATTTAGGAAAGCACAAATGAAGCACTTTTTTCTAATTCTGAAGTATGATGGAAAGAAAGATTGAACAAATAAAGACACTTTAGTGTGTGATGTGCAACTGAAAAATATTCGCTGACACCCAAGTCACACACATTAGCGCTTTATAGTTTTATCAATAAAGCTGTATGTCTGTGCGAATTTAGTAGTTATTTCAATGGAAATTGTGCTGTGTGTAAATGACAAGGGCTACCACACCATGCTTTAGTAATGTATTGTGACAGTGTGCCCTTAAATGCAATACCAGCTACATACTACACCCTTACCTCTCTCCTACTGAATGCACGTGGCTCATTCGCGACACTTGTTCTTCGTATGATGCTTGGATGTTTCAGGATCCCTATGAGTGCAGAGATGTAACATTGATGGCAGCACCCCCAGGCTGAAAACCGATCCAACATCACTGCCGGCTGGGGCGACAGGAGCTCTTACATCACTAGGAGCTGGCTTTACGCTCAGTCTGATTCTCTCAGCTGTAGGAGTCAGGCTCCGAGCAGCAGAATCTACTGAAGCACCTGCGCTGGCAGTGCAAACTCCTCAATGGGCATGCACTGAATGGCCAAGCAGTGCACATGCTCACTTTTGAAAATGCAGCGTGCACCATTCACCCCTGACTGCCTGACACCAGCAGAGATCAAAAAAAAAAGTTATGCCAATGCTGCTGGGTGGCTTCAGAAGACAAGACATCCACACGAATCACTGCGTTCAGCTTGATGGGTGGAGGGCAGATGATGGCGGTTAGCAAAAGAGCATGGACTTACTTAGGAAAGAATGCTAGAGCTGGGAAAATGAATTCTTTGAGCTTTGTTTGTTTCATCTCATGCTGAAAATGCACAGGTAATGTTAAAACAACTCCTTACGATTACTAATGCATAATTATTCCTTATTTAAACCAGATGCAGGCATAATTGTCCTTCTGAGACCAGTGGAAACTGACCAGAATATCAGAAGATGTTTCTCCCTAGAGTGAGCTACTGAGAGATGGGGAACTCGAGCTACTGTTATACAGAGTACTGCAGTAGAAGTGGGAGAGCCAACAAATTAGCAGGGAGAGCCGAGCCAAGGGCCTGTCTTGGCTCCAAGAGTCCATTTTGGCTCTAAGAGCCCAAGCACAGGCTGAGCCATGGAAACATTTGCCACGGAAATTGTGCAACAAATAGAATGTAAAAATATGATAAAATGTCTTAAAAATTCCAAAAGTATATTCCTTTAATAACCAAATCATCTTAGTACATATGAGTGCATTGAGAGGCATTTACCAAAAGTGATAGATTTTAAACATGAACTTAGAAACATTCATGTCCCTTCCCCAATGAAAAAGCATGAGTGAACTAAGAGACAAGTCAATTGTCACGCGCACCCTATATGTGGGTTATATTCTTATTTAACACTGAGCAACTTTATGGTCCATTAAGTCAATCACAAGAGAGATTTTTGAACAGCACACGTCATCACTTAGTTTAAGGTTTTCTTATATGCAATAATTAAAATAAATAGGGAGCACGATAAAACAAAATAAATGCCTAGGATCACAAAATGTGTTCAAGCGGAGGAGCCGGGGTTGATCCTATGTTTTGTGGTTTCACATTGAGTAATTCAGCCGCTAGATTGATGTCAAACATGAGGGAGAAAGGAATACCAAAGTTTAATGGCTTTCATTCTTGGTCCATGGGCTTAGAGTGTGGGTAGCAGACAGAAGCCACATGAAAGCTCAGCTCGTTTTGGGCTCGAAGTCTCAAGAGAACCTTAAGATGAACTGAGCCTAGCATGTGTCTCGAGCCTTCAGTGGCTCACCCCCTTCTATATTTTACTTTGGGAATTCTGTGCCAGAAATAAGCGTAGATGCCGCTGCCTTTGTGATACCTCTTTTGTATGTGAGGATATCTTAGGTTGCACTGTTAACATCCTGTGCTGTGTGTGAGGGGAACTTAACACTTCCACCAAATATTGCACATTGAGTGTGTGTATTTACACACAGACATGTAATGCTGCTGTAGATGCTTTTCCCTGTTCTGTGTGTGCCGGGGAAGCTTGCATTGTTTATGGCCAGATTGGTATGCGTTCTATGAGTTTGAAGGAAGTGTGTACTCCTGCCCGGTGCTCTACCATTTTGTGTGTGTCTATTGGTGAGAGTCAAGCATACACCCCAGTGCTGTTTCTTACATTTGTTACAGTTGAATGCTGCTTATTCGTATCTAAAAGAGGTGTTAAATGGTGCTGCATGGTGCCAAACTTGTTCCATGTCTTTGGAGGAAGCTTGAACTGGCTGGTCATGCAGTACCGTACTTGTTCCAGGTCTTTGACGGAAGCTTACACTGGGTGGCTCTGCAGTACCACACTTGTTCCATGTCTTTAAAGCAAACTTGAAATGTGCAGTACCACATTTGTTCCATGTCTTTGAAGGAAGCTCGCACTGGTGCCACAGTACCACACTTGTTCCATGTATTTGAATGAAGCTTGCTCTGCAGTACCACATGTATTCCATGTCTGTGAAGGAAGTTTGCACTGACTGGCACTGCAGTACCACACGTGTTCCATGTCTTTGTAAGAAGCTTGCCCTGCAGTACCACATTTGTTCCATGTCTTTAAAGGAAGGTTTCTCCGCAGTACCACATTTGTTCCAAGTCTTTGAAGTACGCTTGCTGTGGCCATGCAGTACCGCACTTGTTCCATGTCTTTGAAGGAAGCTTGCACTGGCTGACACTGCAGTTCCACATTTGTTTCATGTCTTAGAAGGAAACTCACACTGGCCCTGCAGTACCACGCTTGTTCCATGTCTTTGAAGGACGCTTGCTCTGCCTGACCCTGCATTCCACACTTGTTCCATGTCTTTGAAGGAAGCTTGCACTGACTGGCACTGCAGTACCACACTTGTTCCATGTCTTTGAAGGAGACTTGCTCTGCAGTGCCAGACTTGTTCCATGTCTTTGACGGAGGCATGTACTGGCCCTGCAGTACCACACTTGTTCCATGTATTTGAATGGAAGCTTGCAGTGGCCATGCAGTGTCATACTTGCTCCAGGTCTTTGAAGTACGCTTGCAGTGGCTGGCACTTGCAGTACCACACGTGTTCCATGTCTTTGAAGTGCACTTGCTGGCACTTGCAGTGCCACACGTGTGCCATGTCTTTGAAGGAAGCTTGTACTGCCCCTGAAGTATCACACTTGTTCCATGTCTTTGAATGAAGCTTGCACTGGGCCTGCAGTACCACGCTTGTTCCATGTCTTTGAATGAAGCGTGCACTGGCCATGCAGGCCACACTTCTTTCATGTCTTTGAATGAAGATTGCACTGGGCCTGCAGTGCCACGCTTGTTCCAGGTCTTTGAATGAAGCTTGCAATGGCCCTGCAGTGCCACATTTGTTCCAGGTCTTTGAATGAAGCTTGCACTGGGCCTGCAGTATCACACTTGTTCCATGTCTTTGAAGGAAGCTTGCACTGGCTATGCAGTGCCGCACTTGTTCCATGTTTTTGAATGACGCTTGCACTGGCCATGCAGTGCCACACTTGTTCCATGTCTTTGAAGGAAGCTTGCACTGGCCATGCAGTACCACACTTGTTCCATGTCTTTGAAAGGAGCATGTACTGGCCCTGCAGTACCACACTTGTCACATATCCATTGAATGAAGCTTACGCTCGCCCTGAGCACTGCATTTGTTCCATGTCTTTGAAGGAAGATTTTACTGGCTCTGCATTACCACACTTGTTCCATGTCTTTAAAGGAAACTTGCACTGGCTGGCCCTGCAGTAGCACACTTATTCCATGTCTTTGAAGGAAGCTTGCTCTGCAGCTTCCACACTTGTTCCATGTCTTTGATTGAAGCTTGCTCTGCAGCTTCCACACTTGTTCCATGTCTTTGATTGAAGCTTGCTCTGCAGCTTCCACACTTGTTCCATGTCTTTGATTGAAGCTTGCTCTGCAGCTTCCACACTTGTTCCATGTCTTTGATTGAAGCTTGCTCTGCAGTGCCACACTTGTTCCAGGTCTTTGAAGTTTACTTGCAATGGCTGGCCCTGCAGTACCACATTTGTTCCATGTCTCTGAATGCTGCTTGCTCTGCAGTACCACACTCATTCCATGTCTTTGAATGAAGCTTGCTCTGCAGTAGCACACTTGTTCCATGTCTTTGAAGGGAGCTTGCACTGGTCCTGCAGTACCACATGTGTCACATGTCCTTGAAAGAAGCTTGCTCTGCAATACCACATTTGTTCTATGTCTTTGAAGGAAGATTGCACTGACCCTGCAGTACCGACTTGTTCCATGTCTTTGACTGAAGCTTGTGTGCAGTACCACATCTGTTTCTTG
Source organism: Calotriton arnoldi (assembly GCA_963921515.1). Lineage (NCBI taxonomy): Eukaryota > Metazoa > Chordata > Amphibia > Caudata > Salamandridae > Calotriton > Calotriton arnoldi. The sequence continues at coordinate 8,639,013 of CAWUFW010000008.1, forward strand.
TCTTTAAAGGAAGCTTACACTGTTGGCACTTGTTCCATGTCTTTGAAGTAAACCTACACTGTTCCTAAACTACCACACTTTACCCTAGTTCCATGTCTTTCAGAGAAGATAGTGATACTCTTGACCGGTGTTGTATGTCTTAGGGGTGTGAGCAAAGGACTCGCTGAGGTTCTGCTCACTGTGCTCTGTCTATTTCTGTTTTTTTCAGGTCTGACCAAAAGACTGTTTTAATTGTCTCCGTAACCTCATGTTTTATCAAAAATAATACATAAGCTTGCCTAGAGTAAATGGAATTTGGGCCAGTCCTCTCTAGTTATTCATTGCACTGCGTCATTCACATATTGGTTCAGCTCCTCAAAGCAGCATACATGCAGCTGGGCAGAGGATAGGCCCCCTTCAACCATTGCCTTTGTTGTCAAGTTTTGGCTCTGCCTAGTAGACAGCCGTTGCTCTTGAGGATGTCAGGTAGTCTGAGTAACAGTATTTTGCCTTCTTACTCTGTGTCACTCTGCATTTAGAGGAGTCCGACTTGGGGAGATATTTCCCTTAGTTTATCCCCCAGTAGCTCACCTGCAACTGCAGACTAGTGCTAATTGAATACAATGGGTACCAGCAGCTCTGCTGCCATGGCTACTGGACCACAACGTTCTTATGCAGAGTGCCAGGCGTCAGTGCTGCAAGCTTCACAACCATGCCATTATTTTGAAACAGTATTCTGCATTCTTTATCATTTTTTACTGTTCCAAGATAGCAGACCATTGCAAAGCTTCACTTTTTATATATATATTTTTTTTATTGAAGCACATGCCATCTACATTTAATTGCCATATTTTTTCTTTGTTTGATTCGATATTTATTTTAGCATATGGTTGCAGTAGAAAGAAAAGCGCCATCTGGATTTTTAGAAGGCAAGTTGGACTTTTTTTGATGCCAAGACTCTTCTCTACAAAAGTCCTCAAAGATCAGACTCACATAGTCTGCAGGGCTGGTCCAAGTGAGGCTTCAGTGTAGATTGCGTCAAGAGCTTTGAATCACACTAGTGGACCGGTGCACCAGATACTCAGCCTGTCTCTCCTATGCCACCGTGTGTCCCAACTCGACTGCTTTCTATCAAACGGTCCACCTGCGTGTGAGCAGCGTGCTTGTGTGTGTGTGTGTGCAGGATGTCCACCATGTGTTGTAAGATCGTTGTGAGGGGTGTGGCTGTGTGAAATGCAGGATTAACTTTGTTTTTTGTGAGTGTATTTTAAGTGGTCAACAGATTGAATTTTGTGCCTGTGTGAGTGCAGAGTGAGGCATATGCCTGCATGAGTGCAGCATGAGGGGTGTGCGTATGTGCCTGCAGCAGTCAAAGTGTGTGGTCCCTGCATGTTATGTCTTTGAGTGGATGCACTTCACAAGGGCCAAACCTATTTGGTTTGGTAATGTTTTTTAGGGTTATGGCTTCGGCTTGCAGAAATGCAGTGCAGGGAGAGGAGATACAATAGTGTGTTTATGAGAATGGTAGTGTGTTCTAGATATGGCAGATGTAGACTCTGCCGAAGGAGGTTGAGGAGTGTCAGGGGCAGCCGACAGACTGAGATATCAGACTCGAGAGGGGACCCAGTTACTTTGCTTGCACTAGGGCCCATGACAACCTACCTTCTCTAATGAGAGGAGGATGAAATGTTCCTTGGTTGCTGAATAAGATAAACGTGGGGTGTGTGGGGTATCATTCCAGTGTGTGAAGGCCGGGCTTAAATAGTGGAGTGGTCCGAGAGGGGCGATATATGTCTTTGGAAACCTTGTATGGACCAGCGCATAAGATGCTGTGCAGAAACTTCGCTGTTTTCTAATACAGTGACCTGTGCACTGTCTTATTTCTGGAAACCAGTCTTTGGCATCAGCTTGCCTTTGATTACAGCAAAACTGGCATCCTTCAAAGGACCGTGTTCTGCTCCCTCCTTCGCCAATTTCTGTAAGCAGAGAGGTTAACACAATAACTCCGAGCAGAGTACCACACTGTCTTGACATGCGTCCTCCATTGGTATGGAAGGGTTGCTCCCTACACTGACCTTGACAGCTGTCCTGATGATGACCCCTTTAAGTTACTTATTCAGGGTCACCACATTGATTCCTTTGGGCTTCTCATATATCCCATTCAATTAGGAAAAACAGAGGGAATAGATTGTAGGAATCCCTCTATTGATATATGATTTGCAACCATAGTCGTCTCTACCCACATGCAACATTGTCATTATTTTATGTTTGAAATTCATGAACACATTTGGATGATCCTGTTTATACATAAATAAGGTGTACATACAGAGAACTTCAATTTGTGGTGACGTCTATGCCATTCACATGAGCAATGGTAGGGAATATACAGCGTTTACTGCTCCAACTCTTGGCCTGCGTCCTTTATGTTCTGATGTTTTTATATCGTTGTGTAATTATGGGGAGTGAGACCCTGGTGGGGACGGATTTATTAAGACCACACAGAGCAGTTTACAGAACTACCAGAAGGAGTCACTGTTTCTTTGGATATTACATGTATATCATTCACTGCCACTTGAAAGGGCTGTCTCTTAAATGGCAATTGTTTCTTCTATCCTTATGCCAGTGGTGGGCACCATCATCTGTTAAATTGCTACATTATGCCAAGAATAACCACCACTGTGCTAGAGGAGACTTTCTACCGGGGTGGGAGGGGGCGGGCGGGGAGGGGGTGACACCATTGTGGCACATTATGTGGATATCATATTTACCACCATTATGCCATGGCTAACGTTATATCAGGGGTTGGAAATAAAGTGCCCTGGATGTCCACAAAAGGCCACGAATTACCGCCATTAAACCACGGCAAGCATTAGGCTAGGAGTAGGCACCATTGTGCGACGGATCACTAATGTGCCAAAAATTAACACCATTACTCCATGGCCAGCATTACACCACTAAATATGGCAGTTCTGAATCTTTATTACTCCAAGAATGATTATGCCAATGGCTATATTCTGCTAGGGATGGGCACCCTCGTGGCACATACCCTAATGCCCATATTATGCCAAGAATAACCACCACTATTCCATGGCATTAAATCAGGGTGGGCACCAAAGTGTGATGTATCTTCACAATATGATACAAATGATCACCATTGTGCTAGGGGCAGTGTTATATCAGGGGTGTGTCATGGATGCCAACAGTATGGCAAGAATTTATAACATTATGTCAGGGGCACACCTCAAAAAGTCAAAAATGATCTCACACTAGCTGGCCCCAGGTGTGAGACGCTAGGGGTCACCAATAGAAGATACATCTCTGTGGAAGGACACACCCACACACCTTCCCTACTCTCACACCTATGGATAAGGACACTTGTGTAGTGCACAGCATGTAAAGAAAGAAAGTCTGACTTCCTTAACAAGGTTTCATAGGCTTCTACTTGAAACATAATTTCGAGAAAGGTGGGCAAAATAGCAGCATTTCCAGTAGCCTTTCCCACAGATGTTGATGAACACAAACATAGCAATAACAATGAAACTCAGCTCTCATATGTCCTTCTGAAATCTATGCATGAAGCCATAGTACAGACTCAACTCTGCCATTACGTGTAATTCTTCACTAACTAACCTTACATAAGGTCTTTGCATAAGGGCACTGAGCTATCTGAAATTAAAAATACTAGTTTCATCACATCCTGGCATGGGGATCTCTATAGTGCAAATGGCAACATGCACATTTTAGGCAATGTGCTGGCCTGGCAAGACAGCTTCAAGTTCAATACCTAAATATATCTGTAAATCTCTCTCTCTCTCTCTCCTCTCTCCCTCTCTCTCTCTCTTTCTCTCTCTCTCTCTCTCTCTCTTTGAAATTAAAAACATAAAAGTACAACAATCCATGACACACACTTCAAAATCATCCTCGATATCAACAGTTTAAAAATGCATATAATAAATACACAGTTAAAAAGGTCCTACGAAGATATAAAAGATGACAAATTCCCTACACTCCAAAGGGGTTTAATCGCAGCTGTTTCTCAACCTAACAGCGACTTTTAAAAAACTTGGGGCCAGATGTATGAAGCCCTTTTCCCGTTCGCAAACGGGCGGATTCTCAGAATCGGCCCGTTTGCGAACGGGAAAAACCCTTTTGGGATGTATCATCCCAAAAGGCCCTCGCAAAATAGGGAATCGCAAACTTTGCGATTCCCTATTTTGCGAATGCATTTAAGGAATCGCAAATTGCGATTCCTTAAATGCAATGCAGGAAGCACCCAAGTTGTGCGATTTTCCCTTAAGAAATCGCAAATTACCACCAACTTCAAGTTGGTGGTGATTAGCGATTTCTTTGAAAAATTCACTTTTTTGCATTTTTCAAAGTGCCATGTGGCGCACATACATGCCCTTAGGGCATGTATGTGCGCCACATGTGCACGCATACATATTTCAGGGGTGCTACAGGGTGTCCTTTTGACACCCTTGCACCCTTGAAATTGCATTCGTAATTTGCGAGTACCTAATGGGTACTCGCAAATTGCGAATGTCTTCCCATTCATTCCTATGGGCCTCTAGGCCCATAGGAATGAATGGGAAGGTATTCCTTAATTGCAAATCGCAATTTGCGATTCGCAATTAAGGAATAGTAAGGAATCGCAATTATTATTGCGATTCCTACATACATAGCATTTTGCGAGTCCTTAATAGCGATTCGCTAAAAATCGCTATTAAGGACTCGCAAACTGCTAGGATGATACATCTGCCCCTAAGGGCCATATGTATCAAAAAGAGTTTTGCGATTTTTAGCGAATCGCAATTAGAGAATCGCAAAATGGAATGTATGTAGGATTTGCTAAAAATTTTGCGAATCCTAAATATTCCTTATTTGCGAATCGCAAATTGAGATTCGCAAATAAGGAATACCTTCCCATTCATTCCTATGGGCTAGGAGGCCCATAGGAATGAATTTGCGATTCATTCCTCAATTTGCGATTACCAATTAGAGAATCGCAAATTGAGAATGCAATTTCAAGGTTGCAAGGGTGCCAAAAGGACACCCTGTTGCACCCCTGAAATATGCATGTGTGCACATTTTGCGCACATACATGCCCTAAGGGCATGTATGTGCGACATATGGCACTTTTAAAAAAGTGCTTTTTAAAGAAAATCGCAAATTACCACCAACTTGAAGTTGGTGGTAATTTGCAATTCCTTAAGGCCAAATAGCAAATTTCTGGTGCTTCCAGAATTGCATTTAAGGAATCGCAATTTGCAATTCCTTAATTGCATCCGCAAAATAGAGAATCACAAATTTTGCAATTCTCTATTTTGCGATGGCCTTTTGGGATGATACATCCCAAAAGGCTTTTTCCATTCGCAAACGGGCAGATTCTGAGAATCTGCCCGTTTACTAAACGAGAAAAAAGGCTTGATACATATGGCCCAAAGAGTGTTAAGAATAATGGCTTCCAAAAGCATGAGTGCAGGGCGAACCTGAGTAAAGTTAGCCTTTTTCAGTACGGGGAGAATATGGAATTTCCTGGGTACTTTATAGAAGCTACAAAACATCATGAAATGTAGCGTGTCCTGTGGAGTCTTACTGCAACAGCTGCAGGACGTAAGATTAACAACCCTATCCCCCTCCCGCGGAACCTAGTAAGTAGAAAGCAGTTGTACCTACTTTTAACACACAGGAGGTAAGGCTCGGTAAAGGGCACGTTTTTCAAGAGGATATATCGACGAACACTAGTTTTCATCAAAGCACCCCTTCCCTATCCAACCGCCTCCTTCTAAACAAATGTTCTCTTACTCATTTGTGGTCCTACTTGCAGATACTGTCCGGATTCCTAAATAAATCTCCCTTACCTGAGCTAAAAAAACAGTCCCTGATATATTTAAACCAGGGAATGTGAAGGGAATGACCAAGGGCCAGGCAGTCCTTGATAATCTCTTTGCTCAGTTAGATCCCGGGCCTGGTCCAGATATTTATCCAAAGGGAGAGTGGTCGAAAGGCAATAATGTCTGTTAGATAATCCACTCCAAATTCTTCATGAATTGCGAAGGTTGAGGTACTTGGCAGGACAAACAGAAAACGTCTCAAAAAAGCGTTTTCAACAATTTGCAACTCCTTCTTAGTGTAACCCCAGAGTTCACTTCTTTTACCCAACTTAAAAAGTAATCGATTTGGTTGATCGGGGGCCTATGACCATTACATAAGATTTTTTATTGTTCACCGATAGATCCAACTCCTCCATAAAATAAACTAATGATGGAGCAAGAATTCAAGAAAACGAAACTTGCTCGAAGAAATCCCTCTTTACCATATTAATTATTAGAAATCGTAAAGAAAACAAAATTAATATACACGCACAACATTTACATATGGGGAAAAGAGCTTTACGCATGCTTTATTAATGAAAATAGAACGCAACGCAACTAAATCCCGCTTTAAAATGGAAAACTCTTTTGCGCATGTGCGAATTAGAATTACGTAGATAGTAACGTGACTAACCCGTTTTGAGAGGGAAAAACTCTCACGCATGCGCAGAAAAATACTAACATTATGTCCTGAAGCACCGCGTGCCTTGCATATGTTTGTCGGAATTTAAAGAGAGCTGTCGCTGCTAATGCTTTTGCTTAACGAAAAAGAAAATAACATGGGATAGAGTAGAAGTGGGTGGTGAACAGTGAAAATCACTTATTTGAGAAATTAACATCTGTTTATGATTCCTTTATTAATAGTGTACGTTTGGGCCTCATGTGGCATACAAGAGAAAAAGATGGCGACGGAAATGGATGCGAGCTAGACATGCGCAGTGTAATAGTGATGTAACCCGCTGACCGTGTCACTGACAGGCTGCCAAGAGCCAAGGACAGTCGCCGTGTGAAACTGCTTCTCGACTGTGGAATTGTATTAAGATGTGTTGTGATTTGTAACATTAAATATATGAGAAAGGAAGTGCAACAGAATATTAAATGAGCTAAAGGGGATGGGTTTGTTAGACAAAAGAGTTTATTAAGAAATTAAACATGTCAGCGTAAGGTGATGACAACTCCCCTGCCCCTGTCCAATCAGAGCTCGTATTTCATCAAGATTCGTAACTTTTGAGGGTGGGACATGCAGAAATGAAGACTATAACTAGAGTGACTTTAATATTAAAGAGTTGTCATGCATGTAAGCGAGGCGAGGCAAGCACGAGTGCAAGAGAAAGGCAAGAACTACTGCTGCTGAGGAAGAGAGAACAGATGGGAAAGATTCACCTCTGAAAGACAATTGATTAGATCGAACATTCCGGAAGAATATCGAGGAGGGAGAGAGTGTAAGTGAGGGATGCGTCCCGGTGCATCGGGTCTGTAGAGAAGTTTAGTAAATATTACTCTGTCCTGAGCCTGTCCTATAGCCTTTGTCTCCTGAGTCTTAATCAGGAGACCTCCACCAGCCCTTTTGGCCAGAGAGTTGGTTTTCCGTAATCACCTTTGGGTAATTATTATTCTGTCGCAAATTTGCATATCTTTGCAAATGTATGATTTATTATGCCTTTTGTCTCTTCATCTATCCACTCTTAATGCATTGATTTGTTGAATGTGTCTGTGGTTTTGAATGTATTTGCTAAAAGAATTTTTCTCTCCCATGAAAACCTGATGGTGTTTGCACTGTGAATTTGTATTAATGAGGGTTCAATTTATGACTGAAACTTTAGATAAAACTTATAATTCTTACTCAGAGTCTGTGGTTATTTCACTAAGATCTGTAAGTTTAGTTAGTTAATTTGTTCATATCACCATCAACTACTCAACTAATGGTCCATCGACCAAAGGAAGAGTGTTGATCTGTGAAGATTAGTTAGACATTGAATAAAACATTTTTCAGGAGAAAAAATGAATCTCCAGTGAGTTTAACTAATCAAGATCAAAATGAATTACAAAACTTGACCCCCAGCGAAACAGCCAGGAAACTTGAATGTGTACATGGGCCCATTGAATTTTCATTTGTTTGTGAGGTGTTAGTCCCTGGCCTTTCGCTGGATCACTAACAAGTCCAGTAAGGTCTGCAGGCCCCTGGCAGTTCTGGCCATGAGTACCGCATCGTATGCATATAATAAAACCGGCAGATGCCGGGGCCCCACTTGGGGACAGTCTACTTTTGAACTAGATAGGACCTGCTCCAAATTATTAATGTATAATTTAAAAAGGAATGGGGCCAAGTTACAGCCCTGCCGCCCACCTCTTTGAATTTTAAAATGGCGGGTGACCTTTAGGTCTATTGAATAGCTTACTGCTGGCACCATGTCCCTGGAGTTCTGTGGTTCAGGTCCGCCCTGCTTGGTTCCGCTTGGCCTCGGCCCCTCTAGCCGAGAGACCCTCATAGTGTGAACCTCCTGGCTGCAGTGGGTCTGGAGTGGAGGGACTTCAAGCCCACTACAACACTATAATACTACAACACGTTGTTGCCATTTGCCGTTGCCAGCAGCAGCTCATGTAAAATTCACAGTCTATGAACTACAAATTTACCTTGGTGTCACTAGTTCAAACTTTGCGTTTTCTTCTCACCATTGACCTTTTGCAACGGCCCTTTGTCTTCGTCTCTTGTGGGTGGAGGCAGCGGCTGCGGGGCCAGGAGGAGGTGAGTGGACAATTTGCGATACTCGTTTGACACTATCTGCTCTGTTTCTGCCGCTGTTGCTGTCATCACACTTTCCCTGTCGACGAGGTCTAACGAGAGGCTGACCCCTATCCTTAGCACACTGAAAGACTTTGAAGGACTTTGTAGGCCGGTGGACCCACCACGACCTTCCCTTGTTTTTTTGTTGTTTTTTTGACTCGAGGATAATCCCCGAATATTCATGGGGAAACGCAAAGTTCCTGCAGTTGCACTCAATACTCCTATGGAAAAGGTTACCACCATGGACGCCTTTTTGCAGCGTGCTGCTGGAGTGCTTGATAAGGAAATAGAGCTTGTAACTTGTAGGCTCTCTCTTTCCTCCCCTTTCTTGTTTATCTTCTCACGCCCTTTTGCCTGCGCTGGGGTTGGGACCGTCTGCCTTACCTCAAGCACAGGATAGTGGCTAGGAGGACATCGAGCCCGTACCATTGGCTACAGAGGCAGTGGAGGGGCCTTCACGTCCTCTGCCCCCCTGATGCTAAACCCAGTCAACCAGACATCACCTGTTTCTCGGGCCAAGGAGGTCACCAGAGTGGGAGGCAAAAGAAAGTGGCCGAAGACTGCCAACAAATCGAAGCGCTCCAGAGTCACTGATGATTTACCACCAATTAGTGTCAACACTACTGACATGGCGAAGTCCGATCTGATGGCGTTGCTGGACTCTTTTCGAGATTCTGTAATAGCTGCTTTGGAGGCTAAATTGGAGGCTAAGTTGGAGCCTATTAGTTATCGTTTAACAGCTATTGAAAAAGAACTTTCTAAACAATTCCTGTCCCAGTCCCAATCCACTTGTATTGTGGAATTCCCCGTTGTAGGAAAGTAGGATCTGCTTCTTATGGTTACCCCTACTTTTTGCACCCACTGTTTTGACTAGTCTGGCTGGGATCCTGCTATCCAGGACCCCAGCCTATCTGCTTTCTCCCTTAAATTGATATGTATATACTTTGGTACAACTCCAGATTGGATACTGGGGTACTCTTATCAGTCCCTAGTATATGGTACACATGTACCCACGGCATAGGTACCCAGAGGCCTCTCATGGGCTGAAGCATGTATTATGCCACCCCTGAGAGGCCATGCAAAATGGAACCCTGGGTCTGCTACTACAGCCTGTGTAAGATGGTGCTTGCACCACTTACCTTAGATATAGGTTCACTATATCTATATATATCACTACACTTAAAACTTTGTAAGTCACCCCTATAGCAGGCCTTAACAATCCTGAAGGCAGGGTGCTGGGTTTTACGTGAGAGGGTGCTCCTGCATGAGCAGGGCCCCTCTGCAGTCTTCGGAGACCATTCTCCCGGGCTGTATGTGATACCACCAGACATATAGGTAGAGGTGCATTATAACCTCGCGGTAAATGCTATCTTGAAAACGACTGCAACGAAGTATGTCGTGTTTGGTGTCAAACACCTTGGAATCATACCTTCACACCAGTAACTGGTGTGGGAGGTATGATTCCTTCCCTCAGAACCGAGGTTCTGGGGGTACCTAAGTCTACCGGTACCAACTTTCTCGAGCCTTACAGCACAAAATGGATGCTGCCAGCCACAGACACGAGTCTGCCCTCCTGCTGCTGAGTCACGCTCAAGCAGGGGAAGGCAGCACAATAGGCATCCTGTCACAGGGAGGTGTTACCACCTCCCAGACAGCATTTAGTGTATTGGGGCTGGGTGGGTGCACTGTCTCAGTGCCAGAAAGTCTGGCTCAGGGGCACATTTGGTGTCCCTGTGCATAGTCCAGCTCAAACCAGTTCTTAGAGCGATTTGCTCCTGCTCTGGCGCGAAACTGGACAAAGGACATGGGAGTAGCCTCCCCCCTGTCCTGTCCCTCCCCTAGGAGGGTCCCTAGAATCTGTCCAACCCTCTCCCGTGGGTATAAAATGGGTTACCTAGCTACAGGACAGTAGATTTTACGTGGACAAGATTCTGCAAGAAGATACCACTACACTTCGACCGTCTGGACACGCTGGACTACGCTGGACCTCCCTTGGGCTCGACTTCGTCTTCCCTTACCGTCCCCAGTCTCGTCAGTGTCCGTGATATATACAGGCTCCGTGCAGGACCCTGTGGACCTCCAAGACAACAGAAAAATCTCCCTTGGGGTGAAGGAGTCACTCCCCTGCAAACACAGGCACTGTAATGCCTCTGACCAGTCTGCTGATCCTGAGCTCCTGCAGACTCCGAAGGCTCCAGCAACACAGGAGGTAGGTTTTTGAAGGTCTCCAAGGTCGAGCTGCCCTCTTATTGAGTTTGAGGCAGATATCCCTCGTGGGGATTGCATAACCCGTACCCCTGTGCACCGTGTACATTTGCAGCTGCACATGCTTGTTGTCGTGCAACAATTCCGTGCATTGGGCCATTTGTAGCCCTGGCCTCAGCGCATTTTTCTTGAGAAGGACTCCGGAATCCTCGCACTCTGTGCCCTCCTAGCTGGTATCCTGTGAAACCGCCTGAGGTCCCCTTGCGACTCCTGTGCCTTCAGCCTGTGGGTCCACTTGAGGGTCAACTTTGCTTTATTTGGGCTCCCCTGGTTGCTCAAGGCCTGCCCTGACTCCCCTTGCTGTGGTGAGTCTCCTGGTCCTTGCTGGGCCAGATTGACACCGAATTTGACCATCTATGTTGCTTGCCGCTGCCAAGGCTTGTCGGTACTCCCGCCAGACACCGACCCCTCAGCACTCGACATCCTTCATGGGACAGCTCGTATCCGGCTCCTGGTTGTCCTAGACATCTCCTGGTCCGCACAGCTGAAGAGTCAAGACCACCATCAACACACCTGAAGCACCCAACATCGGTGGGCATTCGTCTACCGAGCCCCTGGTCACTCCAAAGTGACCCAGACTCTGTCCCCTCTGCTTTCAGGTTCGTCTCATCTAGAATCCATGTTTGGATTCCACCGGACACTTTTCTTTCTTCCAGCAGCAGCATTTCTTTGTCGACATCCATAGAGAACGACGAGGGTTTCCGACGCCACTTCGTACCTATGCACCCGGCTCCTCTGGGATAGGTAACTCTGGTACAAAGGTATCCATGGGTGGGGTGGCTCTCCAAACTCTTAAGTTCCATGGGTTGTCTTCGTAATCTGCTGGGAAGGGTCCTTAATCTCTAATTTTCCAACCGCGACTTTCCCATTGAATCGTACGGAACACGCGGTCGTGTTCTCACTCTGCACCCGTCCTCCGTCTGGTCCCTACTTACTCACCTTGGGTGGTTCCTTGGGGTCCCAGCGATTCTACACCTTCTAGACTAGGTCTAGTCCAGAGTCGTGGTTCTTATACCACTTATTTAGTATATGGTTTGGTCTCCCCTGGGAGCCCACTGTGCATTGTGCTACTTACGTTTGATTCTTTGCAAATGTATTATTTGATTTGTGTTCAATTCCCGGTGTAGAGGATACTAGAGAGTGTTATATACAATAAATACATATTTTTATAACTACTGTGTGGTTTCCCTTTCATTTAACCAATACTATAAGGTGGCATTCTGGTAAAACAAGCTGCTTAACATTCCTTCAAGACTTAGCCTGAAGGCTGCTCTCCATAGCTACCACTAGGATAGCTTTCTATAAAGGTTATCTATAACCTAATCACCATAAGGGTTGTTTGGACTGGTGCAAGGTGCCCACTTTAATTAGTGGACAGCATATACCAGGCCAACTTTTCACACCCGTCCTCAATCACTCTTGTACAGTTTTACCACCCCCGCTAACCGATATGGGACACAACAACTGGTAGGGGATGCTGAGCCAATTAGATTTCAGAGTTCTGGTGCTATTGCTAGCCCCCATACCCACCTCACGAAGCCAAACACCATTCCTCAATCGTTAAGTGCTGTTGTGCACCGGGGGGGGGGGGGAAGGTAGGAACGAGATAGAATCTACTGGCCCTTCTGAAGGTGGGGTTAACAGGCCACGCATTCAGGACATGCGTTCTCCTTGCCTCAGGTTGTGAGAAAGTGCCCTCTTTCTGCATGGTTGCCCCCACTTTTTGCTGAATTGCTGATGTGCTTTGACTGAGTGTGCCCTGGGCTCCTGCTAATCAGGTACCCAGGGCCTATGTTCTTTCCCTAAAACTGCATTGAAGCCTAAACCCAATTGCATCTCTGGCCACAGGTCAGCCCCTGGTAAATGGCACCACAGGTACCCAGGGCACTGTGACCAGAGAAGGCCTCTGAGGGCTGCAGCACTTATTGTGCCACCCTTAGAGGTCCTGTACCATTACACTCATACACTGCCTTTGCAGGCTGCATGTTTTGGTGCAGAACAAAGTGAAGAGTCGACATGGCACACATCTCTGTGTGCCATGCCTACAACCCACTGCCCTGGCATAGATCAGTCACCTCTCTAGCTGGGTGAACTATACCAGTGGTGAGGGTACAGGTGCATGAGCCCTGTACCCCTACAGTGTCTTAGTCCATTCTTAGACATTGTAAGTGCAGTGCTGCCATTAAGAGTATATGGTGCTGGGAGTTTGTCATTACGAACTCCACAGCACCATAATGGTTACACTGAAAACTGAGAAGTTTGGTATCAAACTTCTCAGCACATTAAAATCACACTGATGCCAGTGTGGGATCTAATGAAAAATGCACACATAGGGCATCTTAGAGATGCCCCCTGAAAACTAATCTACCACTAGTGTGTAGGCTGAGTGACTTCTTTCAGCTGCCACCACCAGACATGTTTCTGGACCCCTGGGTTGAGAGCCTGCTGCTCTCTGGGGCCCGAAACAATGCACATCCTGGGACGAGGTGCCAAGCCTCCTCCCCCAGGCTGGGCAGTGTTCACGAAGGGGAAGATTCAAAGGCTTGCCGCCTTTGTGAGCTTCCTCAGGCCACTTGCTGCTTTCAGCAACTGGTCCCCACTGGTTCTGACCCCCACTTTGGGCGGGAGAATCGTCGGGAAAAACAAGTGAGGAAGAGAGGTGTGCCCACCTCTGCCAACTCCACCCCTCAGGTGGGGGAGGCGAGGTGAAGCACAACTCTCAGTCCCCGCCATCTTGCAGATGGGGGGACTTAGCCAACCAGGGAAAGGCTTATGCCCCCCTCCCACTGGAGGGTGGCATAATAGGGGGTGTACCCACCCCAGGGAAGGGACCCATTGGTCCCAACCTTTCTACCTACCTGTAACGTCCCTAAATCTAGTATTTAAGGGCACCCCTGAACCCTGCTTCCTCAGACCAGAAGAAACTACAAGAAAAGAAGAAGAAGGACCGAAAAGCCATGCAGAAGCAAACAAGAGGAAGACGCCCACTGACTTGGCCCCAGCCCTACCGGCCTGTCTCCACCTCGAAACTACTCCTGCGAAATCCCGGTGTATCTAGCAGCCAGCAACCTCAAAAACCCCGGAGGACCTGCCTGCCTTCAACCACAAAGACTGTCTCCCGTGAACACTGGATTTGTTCATCTGCAACTTCTGGCTCCAGCCGGCCACCGCGAATCCGCACCACTCTGCACCCGCCGTCCACGGCCCGAGCTTGTGTGGGAAAACACCACGAGGAGGTCCCGCCGGCGATCCTAACCCAATATCCGGTGACCCCTGACCTGCCTCAAACCTCCAGTCGATGCCCACAGCCTAAATCCGGAAGGTTCCCCCAACCACGACCAGTTGCTGGTAAGAAGATCCGACCCTAAAAGGCACCCCTGTACCCGACGCCCCACAGCCTTGGGTGGCCAAACCGACAGTGCCTAACCAACCCCCAACTTACCTCTTGAAGTGGTGGTCTCACCCGGAAGACCTTCGTCCCCAAGCCTGCAGTGCCTTTGCAAACCGGAGGTTCCCCATTGCAAACAACAGGGCGCCCGACGTCAAAACAGCACCCTGCACCCGGCCGCCCCAGTGTCGCTGAGGGTGCACCTTTAGTGCTACTTTGTTTCCCCATTTGCCCTGAGCTAAAGTCCAGGAGCTTTGCTCCCACAACCAAGTGGCCTGCTCGTCAGCAGCCACCAACCGGAGGCCCCCTATCCCCCATTGGATAACATTGGGCCTCAGCACTCTGCACCCGGCCGCCCTGGTGCCGCTGAGGGTGTAACAAGAGTGCATCCTTGACCCTGGCGGGCCCCTGAGTCTACCCCCAGAACCTCAACTCCCACTACTAAATACTTACCTTAAAACCAATAACACTATTTCCCTCCATAGGATAACATCGACTGTTTTTCTGGGAAAAATTTCTAAGTGTGGAGTTTAAAAACCTAAAGAAATTCTTTAAAATTTTACTGTTTAACAAAAACACTTTTACTTACCTGTTTACAGGAAATGTCCCAGTGTAGTATCCAGGTATACTACACTGAGTAAGAAAAGTAATCTAAAAAGTAACTTACCTGGTATTTTACTGAAAAGCCCATTCAAGTCTATGTACTGTATTTACAAAGCATTGCATTTCTCTGCAACAATACTGTAAGTCAAAACAAAGTGCATATACCATTTCAATCCATACTGTATTTCAATTGTATATTTTCTGCAAAATACTTATCACTTACCTGTGCCAGGCTTGCTTGGTTCTAGGAAATAAAATAACTAAAAGATTATTTTTTTATACAAAAAGAATTGGTCTGAAGTTCAGTGTTTGAGTGTGTGAATTCATTTGCTGACTGAGTGTGTACAACAAATTCTTAACACTGTCCTCTGATACTGCCTTACTGCTCGCCCACACTACCACAAATAGAGAGTAAGGTGCTATCTAACTTTACCTCTGCCTACCTTCCACTGGACTCTGTGCACACAATACCTTACTTTGGTATAGTATATACTGAGCCAGCTTCCTACACAGGTCGGCTACTCTTGATCTTCCTCCCCAATCTACTCCTTACGTGGTAGTGCTGGGAAACGTTCCTATCCTTTCATCAGGTACCACGGAGGACTTTGATCAACTTAAAAATAAAGTTTTGCACTGGCTGAACTTAAATACCACACTGGGGGCTAGGGTGGCTAGTCATAAAATCATGGTACGTAGAGTGAACTGGGTTGGCTGGGTCAGGAAATCCTTTTCAGGGGACTGTATCATCATCAGTTTCACAGGCCCCACGTAGCAGAGCGAATTCTTGCATCCACGAGGCGCCCGCCCCTAGTGGGTGTACCTCTACCATTGTCGCCGTCCCCTTGGGGTTCTTCTACAGACCACAGGGTCGCCCATGACAACCTGGCCATATGCAAACTCCTGGACCTCTGGATTTAGCTCAGGGTATCTGGCAAGGGGCCACTCCCGACATTGTGCTCTCGAATAGTTTTTCCCCCCTATCAACCCTGAATGGCTGGGATTGACTGCCCGGGACTTACTCTCCAGAAGAGGTTCAGATGACACTTCAAGACCCGAGTCCCCAGGCTCTTATTTCTTCAGGCCATGAAGAGTGTAACCTTATCAGCTGGAATATCGCTGGCCTTGCCGGCAAGTTCAGTGACCCTACGTGGTTGACCTTTATCAAAAGGTTTTGATGTGATATGTCTTCAGGAGACACGGGCAAGTACAACTTGCTCTTTTTTGGATGGTTACAATGCTTATTTTCTGCCTGCAATCCCCGCTCTTGTGGGGAGATCAATGGGGGGATTGATCATTTGTGTGTCTCTAATGATCTATTGTAGCCTTAAGGTTCTACCTAAGGAAGTTTCCACTTTGCAAGCTCTTTTATTTTCCCTGGGGTCGAGTAAATTGCTCCTGTTGAATTTTTAAAATGCTATCTCAGCGCCACCAGGGGTTGCCAACATTTATGTATTGGGTTCATTTTTAAGAAACTTGATAGGATTCAATGTGTCAAGAACATATATTACTGTAGCTGGTGGTTTTAATGTTCATTTATGTGGGCATCCGAGGGATGAAGGAGTGCAGGCTCTAGGATGCCTCCGCATGACTGATATGCACATGGAACATACCCAACAGGGAACACATTTTAACGCCATTTTAAATGAATTTGACCTAGTTTCAGCAATGTGCAAGTTGCTCCCCCCCCCCGCCCCCGGGAAAAGGAGCTCAACCCCACCTTTACATGGAGGGGATGTGAGTCTTTTATTGATTTTATCTTTGTTTCTTCATCCCTCTATTCTTTTATTTTGGAATTTATACTTTCCTCAAGCCCCTTGAGTGATCAT
This sequence comes from Calotriton arnoldi, assembly GCA_963921515.1. NCBI lineage: Eukaryota > Metazoa > Chordata > Amphibia > Caudata > Salamandridae > Calotriton > Calotriton arnoldi. The sequence continues at coordinate 8,655,732 of CAWUFW010000008.1, forward strand.
AACCCGGTGTGTGCTACTATCTGTGGGTCCCTGTTGGTTTATTCTCCCAGGGCGGGGTGAGAGGGACCTATAAGGCCATTGATGGAAGTAGGAGGGTTAAGTGGTCCCAGATAATTCCAGACTCTTTTTATAATGCTCTTTACACCCTGCGTAAGCTCGAAACTTGTATATCCCAACAGAACACACCACCTAGTATCGTCGAGGCCTTCTCTGAGATTTCCAATTCCATTTCGGAACTATTGATGGTACCAGCCCCGCGGCAACAGGGTTTGTTGCTGAGGTGGTTTGATTCAGGTTGCTTCCGGGCATTGAGAAACCTGAAGAGAGCTCAGAGGGCCAAACCAAGGGATCCCACCTTAGTTAGGAATAGTCGTAGCCTGTATAAACAAGAACTTACTAGACGGAAGAAGATCATAAAGGAGGAGGCCTGGTCAGAACTGATAGAGGCCAGCACACTGAGGAGTTGCTCCAAATTCTGGAGTATCATCAATAATCCCTTTTTCGCAGCAGATACCGGTGACGCTTTGGAGGCTCATATAATCGAAGACAGCTGGGTGGGACATTTTGAGGAAATTTATAATTCCCCATCATCTGCTATTAGTGGGGGAACGGGTAGGTTAGAAGGGAACTCTGCCTTAAAATTTTCATCTGAGGAGGTCAAAAAAGGAATATTGGGGTTATCAAAGAACAAGGCTCCGGGCCCGGATGAGATTCCCCCCGATCTTTACGCACAAGATGTGGAGGTTTGGGTCCCCGTCCTGACCTTGGTTATTAATGCCGCTGTGGAGGCTGGCCCCCCAGAGTCTTGGGCAAGGTCAATTATTGCTCCGGTTTTTAAAAAGGGCAACAGGGACAGTACTCACTGCTAGAGACCCATATCACTGCTTGACTCAGTGGTTAAGGTGGTGGGGCGCATTCTCCTGAACAGGCTCTCTAAATGGGAAGAGACTAACATCATTTTGTCGGATGCAGAGTATGGTTTCCGGTCCGGGAGGTCAACCGTGGATCAATGCCTGAATTTATATTTTGTATTAAGTAAATATACTGTTGCAAGACCCGACTCCATACATCTGGCATTTATGGGCTTCAAGTTCAAAGTAAGTTAAACAAACACCTATGCCCCTGACAGAGATTTTTCATCCAAGCATGAGGTTGATCGGTCAGTCCATTGGAAATCTCAGATTTTAGAAGTCCAAGAGTGAACTTGTATGTACACCTTGCACATCATGCTACCACTGATAAGAAATCCATTCCAGAATAAAATACTAAAAGTACATGATGTAGACAGATCCAGATCCAGAAGAGAAATCCGTTTACATCACCTGTGGAGTGACACAGGACTAAACGTGACACCACTTATGCATCTTGTCCATGCATGCTCCAACTACATAGTCTGATACACCTGTACAGAGGACTGGGCTCCTGCACACTTAGTCTCAGACTCAGAAGTGTGAAATTAAGCTGGCATGTACATGATGTGGACCTTAACTGGCCTGGACATGACCCTCTCTAACATATCATGTGCAACATGTTCAAACTCCTGAATGTAGCAGGGCAGTACAGAGGAAAGCTCAGCTTTGAGATTCCTTTTGGACTTGGCTGTAAGACTGTGCTCTACTTTGAGCTTGTGCATGCAACGTGGGCTGGTCTCAGTCGAGAAGTGACATCCACTCAAAAATCATATGCATGAATGCCCTGGACTGTCAGACTCAGGAGTCTGAGCTTGCACACACATGATGTGGAAGGTCTCAGTTCTAAACCTTTGCAGGTCCACATCATGTTGTTTCAGCCTGTTGATTTTCCAGCTTCTGAACAGTGAATGCAGCACGTAGGTGCATTCCAATCTGATCTGTAATGTTATGAAATTCTTGAACTTATATTACATTGACAAATTATACTGACTCGTGTTAGACTTGTCAGCCTTAGGGTGGTCTTCCCCCTCCTATTTTTGCTGAGTTAATTTTTTGTTGGCCTTAGGACTCTGTGCACTTTACCACTGCTAATCAGTGCTAAAGTGCTTGTGCTCACTCCCAAAAACCAAAAACACAGTAAAATTGGCTTACACCCAATTGGCATATTTAATTTACGTATAGGTCCATAGTAGAGTGGTATACCATATACCAAGGGCCTGTAAATTACATGCTACTAGTGGGCCAGCAGCACTTATTGTGCCACCCACTTAAATAGCCTCTAAAACATGTCCCAGGTCTGCCATTGCAGCCTGAATGCAGTTTTAAACTGCCAGTTCAGCTTGGCAAACTAACCTCCTTCCCAAGCCTTAAACTCCCCTTTGATTACATATACGTCATCTCTAAAGTAAGCTCTAGACAGCCCATAGGGCAGGGTGCACTAAAACTGAAAGTTGGGACATGTACCTTTAAGTTTCACATGTGCTGGAAGTGAAAAACTCTCAAATTTATTTTTCACAACTGTGAGACATACCCCTCCCATTGGATAACATTGGGTTACCTTATTGCATTTAATAAGTGCTAACTTTTGATACGGAGCAGGTAGGACTTTCATGTTTGCATTGTGAGAAATTATCAGATTTGAAGTCCAAATTTTGAAAATGCCACTTTTAGAAAGTCGCCATTTTCTTTCCCTAACTATTTGGTGCCTGCAGCCTGTTCCTGGGTCACATGACTGGGTGTAGTTGGCAGTTGGACTTTGTTTATTCCTCCCAGACAGCCACACAGTACAGGGATTAGGTATGCTTGGATGGCTTATCACTGGCATGATGGGTGGATGGAGCTGGGCACAGCCCTACTTGCAAATCAAAAGGCTGTGCCCTGTATTCACACAAAGGACTTCACACTACCTCATTGTTCATGCAGCCAGCCTTGAGCCAGGGCAAGGGAGGCTGGAAACTTCAAGCATTTCAAAGGGAAAACTCTAGAAACTTCTACTTTAAAGAAGGCACCAGGTATACAACTAGCACCCTCAGACCCACTCGTCAGTTCATTTTCTGGACCTGCGGAAGGACTCTCAGAGGACTTTGTGCTGCTGTTGCCTGCTGTGTACTTCAAAAGACTCCTTTGCTGCACCTAGAAAGACTGATTGCTGCCTGAATCATGCCTTGAACCCTCAGTGGCCTGCCCTGTTGTCTATTTGTGCCTTCTTGAGCCCAGAACTACCAGAGTGATTCCAAGCTCTTGTTGGCTGGCCTTCTGATCAGAGCTTCAGGGACAGTAAGGCATCCAACCACCTTGAACCCACACCTGGACCAAGTTTGAGTGAGTCCTGGCCCTCCAGAGGGCTCCCATCCAGATCTGGACCCTGGAAGTGGTCCTGAAGTTGCACAGATAACCACAATGCATATCTTGGGACTTAGAAACTGACTGGTCTCTCTGAGAACCTACCTTCTTGTCGATCTGCCCAAGGTGCATCGGCAGTCGGCCTGACTTTGTGGCAGCTGCTGATTTGTTATCCCCAGCAGCAAATCCTGTTCAGCGGTCTTTCACAGAAGGGGAATCTGGCCTTGTGGAGCCCTCATTGGCTACAGCCTGCAGCTTCGTCCCACTGGAGATTTTCGGCTTCCAAGAAAGACTTAGGGCCATAGATAGAGGAAAAAACAAGGAGAAATAATTTCTCCTGTTGCACCTCCCCTGGGAAGACATAGCATTTTGACACAGTCCCAGGTCTAGCAGTCTTGTTAAACCTGGGAATGCTCCCAATCCATGGGTGGATGCCTGGGAACACCCATGTTCCACCCATGGAACGCCTTCCCAGGGCAGTGTTACACAAGGCAGCGACTTGCGATGCCTTGCTATACTCCAGATTTACGAAGCAACGTAGGGCCACGCAAGGTTGCATGATTGAAGGGGAAACCAATATTATGATAAATCTGGCCCTAAATCTCAACATAGAAATCTTCACTGCAACTTAGTCCACCAGCTCTCTGACTTCGACACCTCCCCTCGGACACCGCCTGCAGTCTTGCCCTGCTGAACTTTACCTTCTCAGAACTTTTTCCATTCCATTTTTTTAAGTCTGGAGGTAAGCGGCGACCAGACCCAATTCACTCCTTGTATCAAACCCACGCTCCATCAAGGCCAGGCATATTTATTTACTTTGAACCTGTCTCGCATGACTAATCATCCGCCGTTGGTGCTTTGATATTTTAGGGGCTTGTTTTAACTTTACATTTTTTTAATTCATAACTCTGGTTCTACTGATTAGATTTTTGTTGTTTTGGTGTCAAATATTTTATTACAATCTACTCAGTTTTTCTAAATTGGTGCGGGATTTTTCTTGTGTTGTGTTTTGTTTTCACTTTATTACTGTTTGCGTGCTGCATAAATACTTTACACATTGCCTCTATGTTAAGCCTGACTGCTTTTGTGCCAAGCTACCAGAGGGGTAAGCACAGGTTAATTTGGGGTTTACCTGTTTTTCAGCCTGACAACAATTGTGGTTGCTGCGTGAGTAGGGTTTCAACCCCCTCAACCAATAATCCAATTTCCTATAGACTCCATTTTGGGAACAAATACTAATAGCTGCAGGAACGTAACGACGACGACTTAACCTGCTCCAGAAGAGTTTATTCCTCCTTTTAATTAAATGTTCCTTATACCAACCACTAGGGACTCTGCCTGCGCCTTGGAAATTCCGCCCCTGCCTACGATGCACTGCCGCCATAGATGGTCCTCCACACATTCAATCCAACTCATCTCACTGTTCTCCTTGTTCTTGCACAGATTCTGACAAAACTTTGTTGTACAACCTGCAAGGTTGTGCAGAAGATAAACATTATTAGACCCTTTCACAGCAGCTCTCATACAGTTTCATCTTACTCAACATTTCTAAGTACAGAGTGGGAAGCTAGAAAAGTTCTTTGCAGCAGTTTTTTAAGGCGTTTTTGCTTCAGACAGAAGGAAACTTTGGAAAAGCTGAAAACATTACCTTTTGTCAATCAACAAAAGCTCTATTCAGTTAAAAATTAAGCATAAACGCTAGGACACATATGAATAAAAGGAATATATACTTTTACTTCGCATGCGTTATATCGCATGCCTTTACATCGCGGTCGTTACAACGACCGCGTTGTTACTTCGCAAACTATTACATCGCAAGTCATTTCAACGACTTGCTATAGGGAGCGCGCTGGACTTAGGAATAGTATAATTTACTATTCCTACTCCAGTTTTTGCAACAGCAGGGAAGGTGTTGGATTCTAAATCCAACACCAGTGCGCCCCCTACAGCAAGTCGTTGAAATGACTTGCGATGTAATAGTTTGCGTTGTAACAACGCAGTCATTGTAACGACCGCGTTGCAAAGGCATGTGATGTAAGGCATGGGTTGTTATGGCTGTTTCCCGAATAAAAGATACAATTACATATCATAAATAACACAGAGTCAAGATTAGTGGGTACAATCTCTCTAATGAAGGGCCAGTGCTCAGAAATGCAGACTTCAAGCCCTCATTCAAGTTTAGAAGAGGTTGGGATTGACATACACGGAAAACGGGATCCTGAATATTAGTTTGATGGGTTGTGTTGGTGTGTCTGGGAGACACTGACTATACGACCTCAGTTCAGACAGACACACAGTCAATGCCTGGCAAAATCTAGGGCTGGACTGGCCGTAGTGGGCACTGGGTGTCCCCCCCCCCCCCTCCCCCCGGAGCCGGCTGAGCTCTTTGCCAGGGCCGGTTTCGGTTCCCAGTCCGGCCCTGGCAACATCTCCCAGTTGTTTTGATCCTTTGCTACTGTGCAGTTCATGATGAGGTATTCCACACCCTCACCTTTGTTGTTTGTTTCCTTTGGTTCCTTGTCCTCCAGACGCTTTGGCCTTCAACCCTGTGATACCCAGCTGACCTTCTGTACCCTTTATTTGCTTGCTACACTCTTCTTATGTTCGCTGCTCTGCTACAGGTGGTAATGCTCACCAACCTGAGGCCATATCAACCATTGTAATCCGGGGAGCAATGAGTGTGTGCGCCCACTTTTTGCACCCCTGGGGCACTATGGTATTACAGGAGGGGCCACAGTCCTTGTGTGGCACATTCTGTAATACTGATAGTGCTGGTGCACATGTGACGGCAGCACTATCAGCAGAGGGTGTCCCCTCATTTGCATGGGAGTACACTAGGCATGCCACTCTGCCTCTGCGCATGCGTCCTATTATGGAGGCAGGCCCATAGGCAAACAAGTCCTTAGTAGGTACAATGACAGTATGCCACAAAGAGGTGATGCACTGCCTGTGCGCCCTCCCCCCCAAAGGGCAGCCCTGTGGAGGGGGCAAACAGGGTCATACCAAACCCCAGATATCCCCCTGCAGGTGGGTGCAGCCATGCACTGCACCCATCTGCAGGTGAATATCAGTTCACTCTTCAAACTGCAGGCAGGTGCCGCCTGCACTGTGAAATAGTTAGCAGCTTGTAATCAGTCACTCCATATTTCACTCAATGTGCTGCCCCAAGGGCAGACACAAGTTCACGGCTGCCCTGAGGGTGACACATTCCTTGCAATATGGTGCACTGTCCCTATTTACACTGGGCACACCTGCCTGAAGGTGCGCCGTGGGGTGAACAGGGAAAGTACATGCAATACATATTATGTGCCCTGGTAGCCTCTCCATTAGTGTGTTACATCTTTCAGCAGCTACATCACATACTGGCTTGCTCCTCCAGTGAGCTGGCTTCCTCCATCTAGGCTATTCGGCTTTAGGCCGGAATCCAGGTAGCACTGGGGTAATCTCAGTCTTTCACTGAGAGAAAGGTGAGTCTTATGACATCACTGGAATTGCATACAGTACAGACGATGGAGGCTATTCATAAAGGTAACTTACACTTGTGAATAATTTGCACGTGTAATTTACGCTTAAACTTTTAAGTACATTCACTACTTTTGGCTATTCCCAAAATCCGAGTGTACAGTTAATCAAAAGTTTAGACTTACAAATCTCCACCCTCTGAAATAGGGGGTGGAGCCAAACTTACAAGTGTACATTACTACTGCCAAAAAAGAAATAGTATTAAGTTTGCACCACTCATAGCCAGCCATTGGTACTGCAACTCCCTCCCATGGAGCACAATGGAGGTAGGGACTTGAAATAAAAACGCATTGGAAATAATGTTAAACTAAATAATTTAAAATAGTAAAAAATATAAATAAATATTACTTAATGGTACAAAAGATATCTAAAAATAAAAGCTATTTATTATTTACCTGTACAAAATTTGAACAAACTTTTTGAATGTATAAATTAATGTAACATTATTTTTTAATTAGAATGTAATTAAAATACTTTTAATACATTCTAAATATCACGTAAAAAATATTAATGTGTTACAAAAACTTACTTTAGGTGGGAATTTCCTTTTAATTTAAACTTCAGAACTAATTTGTATTTAATTTATTACATTAAAATGAGTTAAACATTTAATTAAAAATTAAGTTGATATTGCTGTAAGTTTTTCTTTTTTATTTTGCTCTACACTTAAAATAAATACATAAGCTTAATTTACATTTATGTTTAGCATAAAAATATTTTCACAAATTTATTGTAAAGTTTAATAAACATGTATTTTTTGTGCACTTTACCATAGAAAGATCTCCACCCTGACTGTGGTGTCATCCTATGGTGAAGTTCAGGAAAAAGTAAAAACGTTTAATTAACTCAAATAACTCAAATAAAATAGTTAAAGTATTTTTGTGTTGCATATTGGTTCAATATCAAAAGAGCAGACCCTCAATTGGTTGATGGTATGATTTGCTTAAAAGTCAAAAGGACTTTGATAATCTTATAAAAGTAGTGCACTAGACCATATTAAAATAATAGAAAAATTATATGAAACTGACCTCTTGAAAGATTCCTTGAATCAGACAAACGATGAATTAGATAATCAGTTGAAAACTTTTTCGCCTAATTTAAGTTTTACCAAAGACATTCATTTACTTTCTAATTTGAAAACAATACCTGCAGAGGTATTTCTCTGTGGTAACCTCAGTTTTCAGAGTTATATGCTTGGACCATTGTCACCGGTTCGAGAAGCATTTATGTGTTGTCGTTCTCAAGAATTACAGATTTTAATGTAATTTCCTTGGTTATTTGTTGCTGGTCGTCTTAATCATTGTAGATTGTGTGACATTGTCCAAGAGTAGAGTGGCCAGATTCTGAACTCCAAAAACCGGGACATTCCACAAACATAGAAGTAGGACTACAATTTTGCAAATTCTGTGGGGCACAGAACAACCGAATAGACAGCGCTCACCAACATAAAAAACATAAACAATGAAAATGTAAGGGAAATTCAATGCAACTTTTGCACACAGCATCATCTAAAAAGGCCTGCTGACTAATCGTGCACTTGAACAGTTGAAAACTTTCTTCCCGAGGTGTTCAGTAGACCGTCACTAAAAATCGAGACGTGCTCAATATGCTGGAATTTACCAGGACCAATGTTGAAAAAATGGGATTGTCTGTGGCGCCTGGTCACCCTACCCAAGAGTCATTATCTCTTATATTATTTATGTGTCCATATTTGAATTACAGTCGTCTGACATACCCGAGGACATTCCTCTGAAATAGATACATATGTACGGTTAGTCCTGCTTTGGAATTTCTTGATAGAGTGGAAAACAACAATAAATGGTGTTCAGATGTAAAATGCAGAGATTGTGTGTTCAAGAGATCAGATCCAGTGCTTTAATTTCTTTTTAACAGTTTATAACAAATTTGCTCTTTGAAAATGGCATGCGGTGACTAACAAAATGTATTTTTTCTTAGAAGGGCCCACCTTTTCTATTATTTTTCACTTTCACATTTTATCTTGTATAATTTAAAATATTTAGTTTTTGTTTCCATGGCCACTTGTGACTTAGCATTGTATTTATTGATTTACTTTGTAGTGTATTTTACTTTACTATTTTGCCTATTTAGGTTATATAGAAAATAGCAATTTATCAATAGAGAGTACATAACAGGAAATTGTTTAATATGGACCTACATTGCCACCTCAGGCTTCTAAGTGACATTTGTAACCCTCCGGATGAGTGGATTCTAAATGTCACCAGAACCCAGAGGTAGGAGTATAGTCCCATATTGCACGTTACTCCTTATGTATTTTTATATTATATGATTTATTAATTGATGTTAGCTTTAGAAATCAGCTGAGCATCATCTATTAAGAACTCATTGTTTGCCTGAGACTGCGGATATGTCTGTCAGTGTTTTGAGAAATGGATGTTCTTGTTTGGGATAATATACTAATATTTAAAATGTTTATGCAACAATGTCTATAATAAGTCATTTTTAATGCACAGTGTATTGTAAGGAAACTAAAACTCTGAATAATAAAATGTGTGCTTTTAAAAAAAAAAATGATTCTGTAGAGTGGGTTTTACAAGACATATATAAAGAAACAAAATAAAGTGTAATGTGGGGCACGGTGTCACTTTTTGCTGACTGGGTTCTGTGTTCACAATGTTTGCTTTTACCAGCACTAATTTCCTTCAATTGGATTCAGCACTTTGAATAATGGAAACTAATTTACAGTTAACACCTCTTTTCTGTGAAGTATGAGATTGAAACCATGGGCAAACATTTAATAAGCTGTCTTAGCTATGTAATAAAACTCAACATATACATATATGTTCACGGTTGTACAAATTACATAGGGGCATATGTACAAGGAAATGTCAGAGCGTGGAGCTGCGCCAAATTTGGCAAAAAGGTAGGGATGTGCCATATTTACAATAATATGGAACTCCTGTGTTTTCCCTATGGCTGGCTCTAAAATGAGCTGCTTAGCGCCAACACAGTTCGGGCTGGACTGTTCCCATGAGGCACAGGGTCAAGATTGATGTGAATATGGCTGGGTCTAAACTGGGGTGGCATGGTGAGCAAAAGAACGATGGATTTATTGACTAGATGTGAATGTTTGATTTGCTCTGCATTCCGTCCATCATCTGTGTGTCTTTTGCTTTCTTGCCCTAAGTGCGCTGGGTATGCCCAGATATGGGTCCCGGGCTCACTGTGTCACTAGATTCAAGCTAGTCTAGCTGATGAGGGGTGATGCCCCGAAACCAGTCCCGGGATGCTTGTTTCCGATCCAGGGAGGACCTGGCTTGGCAGTTCGGTCTGGACTGTTCTCATGAGGCAAGGGGTCAAGACTGATTGGCATATGACTTGGTGTAAACTGGGGTGGCATGTTGAGCAAAAGAACGATGGATTTAACCCAGATCTATTGACTGGGAGTGAATGTTTGATTTGCTCTGCATTCCGTCCATCATCTGTGTGTCTTTTGCTACTCGCCCTAAGTGCGCCGGGTATGCCCAGACGTGGGTCCCGGGCTCACTGTGTCACTGGATTCAAGCTAGTCTGGCTGATGAGGGGTGATACCCCGAAACCGGTCCCAGGATGCTTGTTTCCAGTCCAGGGAGGACCTGGCTTGGCAGATCGGGCTGGACTGTTCCCATGAGGCACAGGGTCAAGACTGATTTGCATATGGCTGGGTCTAAAGTGGGGTGGCATGGTGAGCAAAAGAACGATCGATTTAACCCAGATCTATTGACTGGGGGTGAATGTTTGATTTGCTCTGCATTCCGTTCATCATCTGTATGGTTTTTGCTTTAGTGTCAACACAGGCACCCTTGCACCACAGTGCAAGGGTGCCTACTTGCAGGGAATGATTGTTTATGTGCAGCAAAGATTCCCTTCCTGCACATAAACAATCAATAATGGGGATTTGTAACTTCTATGTGTGCTGCAGAATGCAGCACATGTAGAAGTAGTAAATCGTCAATATTTAATGATTGTTTATGTGCAGGAATGCACACCTTCCTGCACAAAACAATCATTAATAGCGTTTTGCTCTTTCTATGTGTGCTGTAGAATGCTCTTGCATGACGTTAGCTTTTGGCGCTGCCTCAGAGTTACAGATCGTTGTGAATCTGGGGCAGCATCAAAAAGCAATGGGTGTTGAGGTGGAACACCCACAGCAACACCCATTGCACACCCCTTTCACGTTGATGCCGCTTTGTTAATATGGAGAAAGGCACAGCGCCACCAGAACGTCACTAAAAGTGACGTTCTAGTGCCGCTAGCCCCTTGTAAATATACCCCATAGTTTCAAGGATCACAACATGGCCCTCTTGACCAAAAAGAATACAATGAGATTTGGAAACTAGAAAAAACATAGGGGCATATTAGCAAGACCCACGTTAAAATTATCGCCGTTTTAGCGGCAGGAAACTGCCGCTAAAACGGCGATAATGGGCTTGCTAATATGCGTTATGGAATTCCAATAGAAGCCCAGGTTAGATGTCCTGCACATCTAACCTGGGCTTCTATTGGAATTCTATAACGCATATTAGCAAGCCCATTATCGCCGCTTTAGCGGCAGTTTCCTGCCGCTAAAACGGCGATAATTTAACGTGGGTCTTGCTAATATGCCCCCAGATTTTTAGGTCGAGCCTAGCGCAGCACGCATGCGCTGCTCTAGGAGATGACCTTTTGGAATCGGTCTGCACTTTTCTAACACTCGTGCGTGTGGCGGCATCCAGCTTGCGGGAGCGAGCAGCGGCGCGCAGGGGCCATCTGTTTCTAATTAGCGTGGCCGCGTGCGCTTGTTTACATTTGCCTGTCTCGCGGTTGCTTTCACTTTCTTGCCTGTCTCGCGGTCGCTTTCACTTTCGTGCCGTGCTTGTTTTTATTGAAGCGAGCTGCCGGTTTCGCTCCTGTGCTCTCAGCGCTCCCTTTCCTCGGTTGCCCACATCTCTGTGCTGTGCCTCTCTTCCTCCTCTGTTTCTCTACTCTCTCTCCCCTGCCTGTCTCATCCTCGCCCTCCCTCTCAGGCGCCCTGTTTCCAGCTGTGGGCCCCCGCCCTTTGACAGGAAAGCGAAACTTGCTGGTCCCCGCGCTGCTGACAGGGACCGGCCCCTGATCATGAGGGGGTGCCATGGTGAGCACATGGCTGCTCACACTGATGTATTCTGGGAGCTGTAGTTCTATGGGCACAGCTGAAGCACTGGGCTTAACGCACAAAACAGTAATTGTTTTGAATGGAAGCCCAAAGTTGCAAATGAGGGGTCCCTTAAACAAGGGAACAATTAGTTATTAGATATTCCTAAAAGGCCGAGAGAAGCAGGCTGTGCGCCCTGGGGGGTCTCTGGAACACGGCTTATGCAGATGCCACGCGCCTTCACACTGAAACACCCTGGGACAGGTCTATTACTCCATACAACAGCACTCCCCTTTCCTAGACTTCTAGGCACTTCCCATGGCTCAGATCCAGGCTCGTTATAGAGCATTGGGTTTTATTGTGGGGTTTACCTTCATGATTGCACTGATGGCACAGTGTCACACTTCGCACGCACACAACACGGTAAAAAAAAGCCATGACTTGCACAATGCGGTTTATAATCAATCCTAGAGAGCACATGTAATGAGACTAATCTTTATGAATGATAAGCCGAGCATGCATGCCCAGACATATCGATTTACACCGCACCCGAGCTTGCTTTTTGAACAATGGAAAGGATGAAAGTCAGAGTCAGCCCTGCTTTTATTTGTACCTGTGGCTGCTGCGTGCACATAGATTTCTTCAGTACACTTGGTGACATTGGCAGATGCCACCGGTTATGCAATTTTTGTTTACGTTACCAAGACACGGGTAATCCTATGTATCTGTGGATAACACGATGTTAACAGTGCAGATTATAAACAATATTAAAGTGGGGACTGCTTTGTGCACACATGGTGTGGAGAAGCGCTGTGTCCTGGCGCTTGCTGCCTTTAGCCACTGTGCCTAATGGTGTAACTCTTAGCACCCTCTATTAAAGTCTCTCTCTCATGTGGCCTTTGCTTGTCCCTGTATTTTTTTGTATTCGTCCCTCGGTCTTATAATTTCTATGTCTTTCTTTGTTTATCTGTCTTGTGCCATGTCCCTCCTCAGCATCTGTTTGTCTTTCACTGTGTCTATGTATTATTCTCTCTCTATATATTTCCGCCTTTTACTGTCTCTGTACACTTTTCTGTAAAGCCTGTCTCACTTACCTTATCTCGCTCTATCTCTGTCTATCCCTGTTTATGCTTTCGTATTTATCTATGCCTGTCCCTGTTCCACTGTTAGTGTGTCGCTCTCTTTGTTTGTATACACAAGTTTTTATCATGCTTATATGTGTTTGCTTGTCCGTTTGTTTTTCCTTCCTATGTCTTTCTGTCTCTCTGCCAGCTGTTATGCAATATTCTGTAAACAGAAAGACATAGGAAGTAAAAACGAACGGAAAAGCAAACACATATAAGCATGATCTAACTCTTAGTACCCTCTTTGACCAAAAACCATTTGCTGTCTCTTCACTTGCAAACCAGCTTCCTCTCTGCACTCAGAATTACTGAAGCCTCGGCGTCGGCTCAATCCTGTGATCCTGCGCAAAATCACTTAATCTCCCCGTGCCTACCCTGGTTTTATTTGTTTACTTTTATTTTTATAACGTCCGCATATGTGCGCTTCTGGGAGGGGTCAGGGGGCGAGGGCTGTGGCTTTCAAGGTGTCCTTTATTTATTTATTTCCGTTTATCGCGCTTTAACATAGCGCCAACTCGCATGGAAGGGACTGAAGTGCTTTGCATGAGCACCACTTATATTACACAAGGATCCAGCACCATGCTGCCCTTTATTTATTTATTTCCGTTTATCACGCTTTAACATAGCGCCAACTCGCCAGGAAGGGACTGAAGTGCTTTGCATGAGCACCACTTACACTATACCAGTTCCTATTCGCTCGCTGCCACGCCATTGTCTCCAATGGGACTCCAATAATTCCAGATCTCTGTTAACTTTATGCCACTGGGGCGTGGTGACATGCAAAACATGTAGCTAACTGGCTAAAGGCAATGCATGGCAGAAGGGCAAAGCATTGCAACAAAAAATACTTAAATGTAGGAAGCGAGTGGAAGCTGGAGACGACAGTAGGCATCGGTGCGTTCAGCCACAGAAATTCTACATCGTGGCGCTTCTTTGTGTTGCAGAATGTATTAACGTTTACGGCCCTGCGAAGGAAGTGTGGCGGTGGCATTGTGCCGCGCTCTTTGAACCCCAGAAAACTACCCTTTGTCATGCTAACTTTGACCAAAAACCATTTGCTGTCTCTTCACTTGCAAACCAGCTTCCTCTCTGCACTCAGAATTACTGAAGTCTCGGCGTCGGCTCAACATAATGTGATCCTGCGCAAAATCACTTAATCTCCCCGTGCCTAATCCAAAACAAGGATCCAGCTCCGCACTGCACTTTATTTATTTCCGTTTATCGCGCATTCACATAGCACTAACTCGGGAGAGGTTGTGGCCTTAGGGTTAGAGCTGCCTACTTTGGAGTTGGGGAACCAGGTTCGAGCCTCGGCGTCGGCTCGATTCAGCTTTCTGTGATTGTGGGCACATTTCTAAATCTCACCGTACCTAACAACTAATGAATGTGTCCTTGTGTAACGTAACTGGTGCTCATGTAACCTTCGGGTCGAGTTCGCGCTATATTAATCTGCAAAAAAATAAAAAAACTCGGCACGAATGGACTGAAGTGCTTTGCATGAGCACCACTTACATTACACAGGGACAGTAGCAACCAGTGCATCTGCAGCCGTCTTTACTAACCCCCCACCCTTTCCGTAGTTGCTGTTTTCAACTAACCAATGCTTTTGACACCACTCCCCCGCCCCACGTCCCCCGCGTGACCCAACACGTCCTGCTCCCTGCCTCCTTTCCCATTGCTTGGCCATAAAAGGCCAGTTTATGGCCTTGTAGCCATGTGGTGACCTCTCTACCTCTCTGAAAGTGGTGCGGCCTGCATTAATGTCTGTGCCACTGATCCAGATTTTTTTAAAAATAAAGTACACAATACATAATTTAAACGTGAAAATCCAAGAGCACGTAAAATAAAACAATTTGCCAACACACTCTGTTTAAAATATAAATAAACTCTCACAACAAAATACATACGGATGAGTAGGTCAAGAACAGCCACAATCCAATGTAATGGAGCGCTTCAACACACAATATTTTATTTTGCCGTTGCACCACCAATTTTTACACTAATGTACACCAGTGTCTTATAATTTCTACGTCTTTCTTTGTTTATCTGTCTTGTCCCTCCTCAGCGTCTGTTTGTCTTTCACTGTGTCTATGTTTTATTCTCTTTCTCTATATCTCCGCCTTTCACTGTGCTGCACCATCTCACACATCACCACCAGCGCAAAACACCTCCGCAACAGTACAATACCTCAACACCACCTCTGCACCACTGCAGCACCACCACACTACCTCAGCATCTGTGCAGCACCATCACCTTAGTATCAGAACAGCACCAGCACAGCATCGCACAGTGCCACCACAGCATAACTCAGCACCACCTAAACACCAGCAAAACATTACCTAAGCATCACTCAACACCGCCCCCTCACAACAACATTACCTCCGCATCAGTGCAGCACCAACTCAGCACCAACTTACCACCAGCACAGCCCCACCACAGCATCAACACAGCACCACTTCAATTGCAAATAACAACAAACACATCACCAGTGCAGCATCACCTAAATATCAACAAAGCATCACTCAGCACCACCTCAGCATCACTCAGCACCACCCAGCATCAGTCAGCACCACCCCAGCATCACTAAACACCACCTCAGCATCACTCAAAAACACCTCAACATCACTAAGCACCACCTCAGCATTACACAACATCACCTTAATATCGCTATGCACCACATCACTATCACTCAGCACCATCAAGCACCACCTTCCACAAAAACACCACCACCTCAGTATCAAACAGTATTATTTGGTAGCAGCCCCACGCATAACACAAGGAAGTAAAACAGGTTACCAAACCTTGAGTTTAGTTGTTGCTTAAAGTGCATCAATTTGTTTTATTAGTGAAGAAATATGTTTTTACTATGCAATTTATTTTAAAAACACATTCTGCTCACATAAGAATATATTCACATATTTATAATATATGTATACAGAAAAACTTAGTTCTTAAACATGTGATACAGCTGCTGTTACCCAATGTTTATACCATCCCAATACTTGTGTTCAATTCACTGCCAGTTTAACTTGATACCCTATTATTAGTATTGTACATATGTACCCTGCAGTTTAGTTGTAGAAAATAACACTTTAAATAAGTACTTCTCAATACAGTTCTATAAAATGCCTAATAAATGTGTTAAAGCTTCCACCCACGATAATGTAAAGCATGACTAAAAACGTATAAGGTCCCAAAAGCGAGACCTATTGGCTATGCCAATGCTTGTTCTTTATCTAGGTATTTAGCTTTCAGACCTAGTGAACTGGGACTAACTATCAAATACTTAATTTAATGGAGAAGGATGAATTGGCCATGAAGGATATAAAATGCTTCATGTACAAGGATTTTGCTGTGCTGGTCAACTACATCACAAAGTACTCTGACTTACTGTAGGAGTCATGCAGAGAAAGCTGTGTAATAAATGTATCCCTCTTCCTGCATCTTATCCATCTGCTATCCGAGAAGCAGATCCTGCCATGTCAGGGTAGATCTCGAAGCAAGTAAAGCGCCAATAAGGTTTTCCGCCAAGAAGTCTCCATACATTTCCTCCTGAGTGAATGAAGAAAGGGCTAAATGGACATAACACAAATAAAAGATAAAAGTAATGCAAAAAGAGGTGACAAAATTAGGTCTCAGAAAGACAACATTCTCTTGTTAGGGAGGCCACCAAAGTCATTGTGATGTTCAGATCTCAGAACAGGCAGCTTTTGAATGGCAGCAAAGCATTGAAAACTCAAAAGAGTCCCCTAAGGGGGACATGTTTGATCTGCAAGCCATAGTATAAGAATTTCTGGCGCCTTTCGATCACCTGGACTTGAGGCGTTGGCTATCCTGTGCAAGACCCAATCAGCTAGAGTCTAACTCACGTGACCAGAAATGAGGGGTACGCTTGAGTAATAACTTTTTGTGCAAATCAAATCAAATCAAAATCAGCTTTATTCGGTGCAACAAATCTCACCATAAAAGCATACTATAAAAACATTCCTAAATGTACATTGTCGTTCTGAATCATTTAGAAAGATTTAAAATACATTTACAGATTATTTTTTAGAATATTTTTGTAATCCATATGACCATCATTAATCTCTCTCGGTGATCTGAAAGAACTAAGGATTTATAAACTGATCAAGAGCAAATACATTCCATCATGGGAAATAAAGTGCTAGTGCAAGGCGTACATAGTAAAACCTAGAATACAAAGTAAAGATCTTGGCAAGCAATACATACTTAAACAAGCATTGGAAATGCAATAGGTCTCGCATTTTTTTAAGTTCGACCTATTGGCATTGTAAATGGCAATGTCGGTTACCTACTAAGGGAGGATGGAGGGAGCAGTTGGTGTCGGAGTGCCAAAATGCTCTGTTGGAGAGTGACTGGCCAAAAGTAAACCAAACAAGCAGCGACTTTTAAAATTGTGTTTAGCCAGAACTTTTGGCTATGTTGTAGAGCATTGTGGCTGCTGTGCATTATGTTGAAAAGTTATAATAAAAAGTGTTAAGCATTTTTGTTACCTTTATATAAACGAAGACGACATTATATACAACTGAAAAACCTGATTAAAAAAAGATTTTAACATAAAAAATGTATTCTAGTTTTTTTGTACTTGCACTGCTGGCAACTTCTTCCTGCCTGTTCTCATGCTTGTTTGTTATAAAAAAAATTGTTATGGGGGAGCGTGACATAAATAACTGGGGAGTGGAGGTTGGAAAACAGTAATTTAATTAGAACACGAGCAGCGGACGGACACTAGGGGAGAATCAACAGATGCCAGATTCCAAGGCCAGATTGACGTGATGCTTAGGTGGTGCGCTGATGCAAAATGGTGGTGGTGAATGATGTTTGGTGCTCAGGTGGTGACACTATATGGTGTGGATTGGAGGTACGTTGTGGATTGTGGAGTTGAAATATGTTGTTTGGTGTGTAATTATGCGGTGTGTATTGGAAATGTGTGGAGTTGAATTGTGTGGCCTGGAACTGTGGTGTTGAGTGAAATTATGCTTAGTGAAATTGTGTCATGGTGTGGAGTGCATTTATGTTGATTGGTGGTATGTGGTATAGAGTGCATTTATGTGGCGTGTATTTATGTTGCATTGAGTACAGTGCAATTATGTGGCGTGTAATGATGTGGCACTGAGTGGTATTATGTGGAGTGTATTTATGTTGCATTGAGTAGAGAGTAATTGTGTGGCGTGTAATTATGTGGTACTGAGTGGTATGTGGAGTGTATTTATGTTGCATTTAGTAGAGTGTAATTATGTGGCGTGAAACTATGTCGCACCGAGTGGTATTTTTGTGGAGTGTATTTATGTTGCATTGAGTAGAGTGGAATTATGTGGCGTCTAATTATGTGCCACAGTGGTATTATGTGGAGTGTATTTATGTTGCATTGAATAGAGTGTAATTATGTGACGTGTAATTATGTGGTACTGAGTGGTATTATGTTGAGTCTATTTATGTTGCATTGAGTAGAGTGTAATTATGTGGCACTGAGTGGTATTATATGGAGTGTATTTATGTTGTATTGAGTAGAGTGTTATTATGTGGCGTGTAATTATGTGGCACTGAGTGGTAATATGTGGAGTCTATTTATGTTGCATTGAATAGAGTGTAATTGTGACGTGTGATTATGTGGTACTGAGTGGTATTATGTGGAGTGTATTTATGTTGCATTGAGTAGTGTAATTACGTGGTGTGTAATTATGTGGTACTGAGTGGTATTATGTGGAGTGTATTTATGTTGCATTGAGTAGAGTGTAATTATGTGGCGTGTAATTATGTGGCACTGAGTGGTATTGTGTGGAGTGTATGTTGCATTCAGTAGAGTGTAATTATGTGGCATGTAATTATGTGGCACTGAGTGGTATTTGGAGTGTATGTTGCATTGAGTGCAGTGTAATTATGTAGCATATAATTATGTGGCACTGAGTGGTATGTGAAGTGTATTTATGTTGCATTGAGTTGAGTGTAATTATGTGGCGTGTTAATATGTGGCACTGAGTGGTATTATGTGGAGTGTATTTATGTTGCATTGAGTAGAGTAATTATGTGGCGTGTAATTATGTGGTACTGAGTGGTATGTTGAGTGTATTTATGTTGCATTAAGTAGACTGTAATTATGTGGCGTGTAACTATGTCGCCCTGAGTGGTTTTTTGTGGAGTGTATTTATGTTGCATTGAGTAGAGTGTAATTATGTGGCGTGCAATTATGTGGCACAGTGGTATTATGTGGTGTATTTATGTTGCACTGAATAGAGTGTAATTATGTGACGTGTAATTATGTGGTACTCAGTGGCATTATGTTGAGTGTATTTATGTTGCATTGAGTAGAGTAAATATGTGGCGTGTAATTATGTGGCACTGAGTGGTATTATATGGAGTGTATTTATGTTGCATTGAGTAAAGTGTAATTATGTGGCGTGTAATTATGTGGCACTGAGTGATATTATGTGGAGTGTATTTATGTTGCATTGAATAGAGTGTAATTATATGGCACTGAGTGGTATTATGTGGAGTTTATTTATGTTGCATTGAGTAGAGTGTAATTATGTGGCGTGTAATTATGTGGCACTGAGTGGTATTATTTGGAGTGATTGTTGCATTGAGTGCAGTGTAATTATGTAGCATATAATTATGTGGCACTGAGTGGTATTATGTGGAGTGTATTTATGTTGCATTGAGTACAGCTTTTACTTCAGTATTAAGTGCTAACAAGTGCTGGAAAAGTCTAGTCTTCATCAATTTTAGCATATATACAGATTACTGTATTACTATCTATAATTCACATCTCAACAAAACATTATAACGGATGTTAAATAGAACCTGCTGAAAACAGTGGAGGGGCACGTTCAGAGGACTTTTCACAAGAATCTAAAAATATACAGTGATATAATCAAAAGTAAAAAAGGAAGTGTGTGCACAGACTTTACAAGCAACCAAAACACTCAATATGCTCTTTTTACCAGCAACACATAGTGCAAGGCTTAACAAAGCAGGGGGTCTCCGTCAGTTCTTATAGCCCTTAACTGAGTCTGTTTATAAACATTCTTAATATTTACAGATAAACTAAAGAAATAAGGAGATTGTGAGGCAGAAGATTCAATTTCATTCCAGTTCAGCAATCAAGGTACTTCCAGTGCACACTTGACTCGCTAAAGGTAGCAATAGAGAGCAGAGAAGGCTGACCCCAGGGTGCGCTACATTGATAGCGACTGAAACACAGCGTAACAAGGTATTGTTAAATCTGTGTCTCTTCTACAGACAAGGGGCACAATTTAGAGGGCAATATGGAATGGAACGAAATCCTCAAATTAACTCCACGACTCGCAGTCCACACCATTTACATGCTTCGCTCCACCTACGCCCACCTTACATCCATCTCTCCACTGAGCCCAATCCTGCTGGCATCAATGCGACCCTCAGTCACATCATAGACCACCACTAAAAACAGATTGTCACAGCCAATAGGGCCAAAAGACGAGGCCTATTGTATTTGCCAATGCTCGTTTATATACCGGTTCATATCACACAAGCTGTTTATAAGCCCTGTAAGTAACGACTTGCTATTAAAACATCATCTAATTGTAATCAGATGTAATGGTCACTCCATGTCATCACTTCCAGCCCTGTGCTTTTGTGTGACCACCTAATGCATTCTGGGTGTAGTAGTCTTGTTTACTTCAATCTACCCAACTACATTAATACAGTCGAGGTTGCCACCCTACTTACAGTGGCACAATTCACTGGACGCCCCCGGCAACTTGCAATAGAAGTGGCTGTATGGGCCCTGGCGAGGGGCTCCAGCGGACTTCAGAGCTTCTAAGCATGACGGCACGGCGAGCTGACTTTTCTTTCAGATGTCAGTCCTGTTCAGCAGGAACCTCCCTCATCAGTTTACAGAGCTTGAGGGAGAGCCCGGAGTGCAGATGTGCAGTGGAGAGAAAACCAGCACTGAAATCGGACACGGGATGCCGGAGACACAAGCGCCGTCCCAGACACGATCCCTTCCGGGGCAGTCGCTCCCCATTGGGTGCTGGGACACAGACGACCTGTCATGAGGCTCCAAACTCGAGCAAAAGTGCAACTCCGGGGGATAGTACCGTAAAGTGGGACAGAGGGCATTCCCCGCTCTGATTGCAGTGCTTAGAAAACACTTCAAGGAGCAAGACGTTTTTCGCCAGAGATAAGAAAGTAGTATATTTGGAAGCATGTTACGTGCTGGTTTAGAGCCTCGTTTTAGACCGTTAACGCTACACACACACGCCTGCCATGCCGTAGTTATCTGTTAATTTCACGTTCATGATAAGGAAAAAGCGGGGTGTATGTCCTTACGGAATGCTTCTAAAAAGGCTGTATTTGTCAATTCTGGGGCTCTTTATAAAGATGTAGACTTAAATGAAACAGTTCAGACAATGTTCAATGAAACTAAACAGTGGTGCGCGCGCACCACAGAGGAGCGAGCGGGGAGGGAGCTCGGCAGCGGCAGCGAGGCGAACGCGCGCTGCTGCGCGTTCTGGCCACCGTCGGGAATGGGAGGAGCGAAGGCGGGACATGCGCCCGCCTTTGCCCAATCGCGTGCCGTTTTTCTAAAAACGCACGCTACAGCCAATGAGGGCTTCTGGAAACAAAACCACACGCACGAGCGTGTGGGTCGTTTTCAGAAGCCCTTTCTAGAGGTCTCGCGCTGCGCGAGCAATGCTGCGCACTGCAACGCTAGGCACGAGACCTAAAAAGGACGATATTAAAAATAATCATCTAAATTTTCATATATCAGTGCATCTAGATGTGAATAATCTTTTCGTTTTCTAACTGCAAGTTGTATAAAACGAATAACAGTACTTATAATTTTCACATTTTCTAGACTACATACGAAATTGAATGCATATTTATAATTAAAAAGCCTGTTTAGTAAAAAAGAGGTTTTAAAACTGATTTCCGGATATCCTTATAAAAACCACAAAAAGAATAAAATGCATCGTGGATTGCATAGATTTTCCATCACATGGGCAATTCGGAAGTTTTTGACACCATTTTTCCACTCTAGGGAAAGCGACTAGATGGTGTAACGTACCCATCCTTAACCTTGTAAGGTAAAATTTCTGCTGTACATTTTTCACCAATGTTAGGTACGGCTGTAGGCCTCTCACAAGCGGTCGTTCACAGTATGACATGACAGTGTGTTTTTGACTGACATACCGTTCTCTTTCGTTTTCCATTATTTTTAAATATTTGTGCTTAAGTTTCTGTTTACTGAGCTCCTGTATAGAAGGGGGGTCTCTTCTATCCATGTCAGGTTTGCAAAGTTTTAAAATATTGTGAATATGCTCCAGCCATGGAATCTTCCTACTCTGATCGAGGGCTAGGCAGTCCATAATTAATTCTTTTGTGAATTTTGTTTCATCCTTAGACCAAATACTGTACCAAAAGGTAAGACCTGCAACATTTATTGTATCACTAATATACAGAGCTGAAAGTTCTTTATGAATTGTGTAGTTTGCAGTCCCATTGGGGACTGCCAATAATCTCTTTAAGAATTTATTTTCTTGGGTCTGTAGGGAGGTGGTATTAGATCTACCCCAAATAGCGGCTCCATAACAGGCCCCTGAAATACATTTGCTCCGATAGAGTGCTAAGATTTCACGGATGGGTTTATTACCCATCTTCGCCGAAAATCTAAAAATGCTCTCTATTGATCTTAAAAATTTCATATGACATAATTCAATATGGGAGTTCCATGTACCATTCATATTAAAAAGCAACCCCAAATAAGAGAAAGATGAGACTCTATTAATTAAAACTCCACCTACATGATGTTGTTTGTTTTTAAGCTTTTTACCCCCACATGTCATTACAAAAGTTTTCTTTAAATTTAATTTCAAATCTTTCTCTGTCATGTATAGGGCAAAGTTTTCTATAAGATTTTGTAGGCCGTTCGCTGTCCTTGATATAAGGACAGCGTCGTCTGCATAAAGCAGTACGGGGGTTGAGGCGAGTCCCAACTTTCGGAGCATCAACACTAAGACTTTGTAAAAAGGGGTCTACATTGTTAACATATAGAGAGAAAAGGAGGGGCGCTAATACACAACCCTGTCTAATGCCGCTCCTTACACTGAAGTCAGGTGTACATTCCCCCTCTTTCCGAACCGTACCCTAGATGTTAAATGGGTATAGATCTGTGATAAGTATGTAATTATATCAATCGGGGCCCCTAGCCCTTTCAGTGTTTGCCATAATTTGCTATGATTGACTAAATCAAAGGCACTAGTAAGGTCAGCGAAACAGAGGTGTAGTGCCCCTTCCTTTGCTAAAGTATACCCAATCAGCTAGAGTCTAACTCACGTGACTAGAAATGAGGGGTACGCTTGAGTAATAACTTTTTGTGCATTTCAGGAAAAGTCAGGAATGGGCCAGAGATCCTATTCCATAGCCCCAGGTTGGAGAAAGAAGATCTCTCTGTTCCAGTCTTTAAAGGGCCACTGTGATTGTAGAAGAAACAGCTGTTTGAATCAGTCCTGCATCACAGTCACCAACAACATGCATTGTGGAATGTAGCTTTCTTTGCGGTCTATTGTGACATCATTCGCTGGATGGCCCTTTTCAGTCCATGCAGCCAGTTGTGAGCCAGAAAAAGCAGATGTGCTCGGAGCAGAAGCGCACCTAATGGACTCATTGCTACAGTAGGCCAAAGAAGGAAATGTAGATGCGTACACTGGAATTCTGGGATTCTGCGGCTGGGGCATTTTCCCCATAATTCTAGATTACTGGCGCTCATCACATAATCAACCATCTTCTGTGTAATTTGCAGATTTTAACAAAGAAATGCTACTACATAAAAGCTCCACGCACTGCCCTGTGCAGCAGCAGTCCATTTGCAAAGGTTATGTGACTACTATTCAGTGGCTGATTGCCTTCCTGGGGAGTTAACCTTATTTTGATGAGGTCCAACTTTACCCAGAGAGTATTAATGTGTTAAAATGACAAAATAGCAGAATAGCAATGCCACTGAATGTGCCACATGATGTGTCCTTTCTTGAGCCTAATTTAGCCGACGCTGCCGCATAATTTGGCCCTCAATTGCTCCATAATTCCTGTGCCTCACTTTACACCACACCTGAGACAAGCTTGACCTAAATGCTAAAGAGAGTTCCCTCACAAAATAATTTTTAGGAATTTACGTTGCCTATACGTTTCCAGGACGAGAGTAGCACGTCACGCATGGACCTCGGAAGCTTGTCAGAGGTTACAGGAGCTTCCTATGGAGAGAATTGTGGTAAACAGATAGCTCAATGCCCTCGAGTCCCCGCCCACTCCTTTCTCAGTGCCTTGAGGCTTTCCAATTGTGCTATTTGATGCTTTGCCCTTTCCATCTCCCCCCTACCCAGGGCTTTAAGTGGGCCGGGTCTCACCGGGTCTGAGCACCGGCAGTTTTTTAAAGGGGGCCTCGAAACGGGTCTCTATCGGGCTCTTTTTGTGCCCTGGCACAGTCGGCCTTTTTTTTCCGGACTGCAGTGACAGCAGGCACATTATGTGCGGGTGCTCACTGCTCACTTCTCACTAGTGGATAAGTTATGGCATGACGTCATGCCAGGTGAGCGCTGTAGGGGAAGGGAAATCCTTTAAAGAGAGTCATTTTCTCTCTGGATTTCCCTTCTCTTTTCGAAACTCGGGAGCAGCAACATTGTTGTGGTGTCACCAGGGCTTTAAGTGGAAGCTTTTAAAAAATGATATACAATACATAGTTGCAGCTTATTTATCTTATGCAACTAACAACCATTGACAAAGCCAATAGTCCTGACTTGTTGTAGGTATGATGTTAATTGTTGTATCATATATCTGGATGCAATGACAGAAACAGCAAAATACAAGTCGGGTGGCACACTATGCTAAGCACAGATTGTTAGCGTACGTGTTATTAAGCCACGCCCTTAATTACATTGGCAACGCCCCTTCGAGAGACCCCCCCAGTTTTTGCATCCCACTTAAAGCCCTGCCCCTACCCCTTTTGTTTCTATCTATGTTTATAACGTCAAGTAAACATTGAATTTGAAAGTGGAGAAGCAGTTTTCCATGAATAGAAGGCCCTGTTAATTTTATGTAGGGCTTTACTGCCATCTTGTGGGCATTATGCATCGTTACAGCTGAACTATATCAGCCTATGCCACTCAGCTGTGGAAGGAAGCTCTGGAGTCTGGAGATGTCTACAGAAGGTACAGAAAGGAAGTGGAAAGATGCTTGATAACGTAATTATTGTATATTAGGTTGACAAAGTTGTTTGTTGTCCAAAAAGTGACTTTATATCTTGTAGAGTTATTTAAAAGACATACCTTTTGTTGTTTACCTGATACAGTAGATACAAATATGGAATAGTAACTAGGCGTTTTACCAGTTACACAATCACTATTTTAGAACATTGTGATAAAAGCAGTAAGAGCTTTTTTTATTCGTTTATGGATCATGTAAGAATCGTTCATTTTTTTTGTGCCAGCGAAATGGTGGCCACTAATGGGATTATGAGGATTATGCATTTACTTGAAACGACTGATGCATGTAATACATTTTTCAAGGCATACAGGATAAAAATATTTATTGAAGATAGTTCCGTATTATTAATGGCACAGTTTGCCTGCAACATGCCAAACAACTGCACTTATAAAAACATTTTAGCACATTACAGGACATGTAAGTGTGTTCCAAATTTGGTGCAGATGGAAATTCACATTCAATATTTTTGTGTGTTCCTGTGTGGTGAACACTGCGACCGCTTCTATTTGTATCGAGTGCCTGCTTGCAGTTTCCTTTATCTCTTTAACACAGAAGTGTAAGTATCATTCCTGCCTCTTATCTAGGCTGACATATGTTACTGGGCCCGATTCACAAAAGTAATCTGAGACAAAATCCTAACTTTATGGCTTTCGGTATTCACAAAGGGCATTTAGGAGTAGTAAAGACAAAATCCTAACTGCTCCTAAATGCCCTTTGTGAATACCGAAAGCCGTAAAGTTAGGATTTTGTCTCAGATTACTTTTGTGAATCGGCCCCATTGTTTTTATTATAGCGGCTGCCATCAAATCATGGCTACTTACTGTATAAACTGACATGTTTTATTGTTTATGGTTATAGGGGCATATAATCTACCTGTGTATCGAGAGGACACATTTGTTGCCTTATTTGTTTAGTCTTGTTGATCCTTTAGTATTCAAATATGGTTTTGTTTTATAAATATAAGATCAAATTGGCAATCAGATACTATAAAAACACAGGTATCTGACCATGATTTGTAGGGACTTAACACTAGGACCCTCACGCCAGAGGTAATGCCGGTTTGCAGCAACAACCAGCCTTGATCGCGGTGACTCCAGGGGCAATGCAGACAATAGCTAAATAGTTTTTCTTTATGGACAGAAGATAAGCTGTGCGATCCATCTTTAGAAGCTCAATTTATAGACTTATTTTTATTGCTTCCACTAAAAATTAGAACAGTGCTTAGAAGTAGCTCTAAAGTGTTAGGATGCTATGAACTTGCAATCCATTATACAAACGTTCATATTGTTTTCACTGGACAAATTATGCATTACTACATTTATTTTTTTATTCTGTTTGGTAACCATTCATATTTTATGCACTCAACTCAGGTTTTAGAAATACACATTTTAAAGTGTATCCCCTGTTTATTAGTGCTATTTTGAATGTGGTATTCTTTTATGAAAGAAAGTTTGGAGTTCCACTGTGTCCCTGGCAGTGCGGCATATACCGAGGGTGGTGGGGACACAGAATAAATAAATAAATAAATAAAATACACTTACCTTCCTGCGCGACGCAGTGTCCTCCTCCTTCAGTCTTCTCTGAAGACAGGCTCCAACGCGGGACCCAGCCAACTCCCCTAACCAATCCTGGCGCTGCTCTCACCAGCATGAGAGCAGTGCCAGGATTGGAGGAAGCGGCCTCACTCAGAGCTTTCAAGAGCACTGGAGGCCTGCGCTTTCTCTAACCCAGCTGTCTAAGACAGCTGGGTTAGAGAAGTTTGAAATGCTCATGTCTGGCTGGCCGTCGCAAGATGGACGACCAAATAGCTATGCACATTTTAAAGCGCAGAGCCCCCTGCTGCCTCTGTTACATTTGAGCCGTGCCTGGCTGGGAGGACAGTAGGTTAGTGGCCTTCTATTTCAGGGGTTTTTCAGCAGTTTCAAGATCGTTTTCGAGCTTTCCATTACTCAAAAGGGTGTAATTTCTGATATTTATCTGTTTCCATGCACTTCATTGCTTGGTTTCACTCATGAGAAAGTGTCACTTTTAGGGCCTGATTACGAGTTTGGCAGACGGGTTACTCCATCACAAACATGACGGATATCCCGTCAGCCGTATTATGAGTTCCATTATATTCCATTGGATAGTGTCACACATTTGGTCATTGAATGTCACTCATACGTACACAGAAATCATGGAACTGTAACACATAAGAAATCTGAAAACCTGGTATCCTTGAGCAGAAGGGGTCACAAAGCCATTCCAGGTATGAGGAAGGGGGAGGCACCAGGACTGAACGGTATTCCCACTGATTTCATGACACTTTCCAAGATAACCTGATCTCTCCACTGCGCAATCTTTCAAAGCTGTCATATCAATAGACACACACCAAAGGTGGCTAACATTACCCACATTCCAAAAAAAGACAGACATACAGCAAAACCTTTTGATTACTTTTACTAATTAATTTAGACAGGGTACTATTTGCAAATATATTATGGACAAGATTATTAACAACCTATGCTGTCTGGTGAAACCAGATCAAACGGTTTTTATGGGCTTCACTAGTTTCCTTTAATAATAGACAGTTTGCTGACTGAAATCGGAGGAGGGCTGGGGTGGCAAGTCTCTCAACGAGGCAAAGGCCTTTGACACACTAGAATTGCCTCTTTGGTTCCAACCATAGCCATCCAAATAATTAAAAACCTGCACACCTGCCCAAAAGCACCCACACTAATTAACGTCTCTCACTAAAACTACTTATATCACAGCAGGGGCAAGCATCAGGTGTGTGTGCCCTTCCCCATCCTCTTTGCACACTAGACCTTTAACCTTTCTTAGAATGGATTAAATAAAGAAAATATATGAATTGCTGTTTCAGAATCCTAGATATTTTTTAAGCATTTGCAGATGGTATTCTCTGAGTCTTAGCCACACCCAATAACCACTATCCAACCCAAACTTACGAATATCAGTGTCTTTGCGATTATATTTTATATATAAACTCAATAGACAGGCTGGCAGTTCGATCTGGACTGTCCCTTGTTGAGGCGAAACTGAGACTGATTTGCATATGGTTGGTCCCTGTCTGTATCAGCACAGAGTAGCTAACAAACAAAGACCGAAATGTGATCCAGAGTGATTACCAGTAGCTGAGATCAAATCAAGCATTCCTTGCATCACACACTGAAGAGAGATAAACCCAAGATGCTGCGGCAAACAATTCAAAGATGAACTACGAAATGTAGGCCTAGGATGGAAGTCCAAATCAATAAAATACCTAGGGATCAAATTCTTCAGACACTTTGATGAAACCAAAGGCTGCAACTGCAAAGCAACAATAAATATCAGAGGTCATCTGGAAAAATGGACCTACCATTAAAACAATGAACACATCAGTGATTTAACCCCAATGGCTGATAGTCTTGTCCATCTCCACGTTTCTGTACAGAAATAAACGAAATCCTCTTTAAATTCCTTTGTTCAGGGAAGAGAACATGGGTTGTTCTAAAATACTGGAAGGCCATAATAAAATAGGAGGAGTCCATTGCCCCTACTTTCAAATGTATTATGAAGTCTTTAGATGTAGTTGATCATCCCTGTGGTGCAACAACATTGATCAATCTCAGTTTCTGATGTTTGGTCAAACTTGAAACAGCCATGCATGGAACATTGACAACATGCTTTCCTTCTCTTTAGTTGACCAGTTAATCTCTAATCTAATTATTATAAGTGTTACGTCTTATTAAGGTGCTCTTAGCACACTGTTCAATAGTTGTTGGCATGACGAATGTCTATGACATGGTAAAGCTATGCTGTTGCGTTCTTGGATGTGTTTGGATCACCCAGTGCAGTTTTTCCCTCGGAAAGCTCGACAATCATTGATCCCTCTGAGAGTGCTCTTATTTTCATGTTGTGAGAGACCAGGACGCAGCTCTGATATCAAGAGGCAACCGAAGGGCACTCTTCTAGTCGAAGGTGTCCATCGTTGCCTC
>CAWUFW010000009.1:0-77500 GCA_963921515.1 Calotriton arnoldi
GCGATAGCTGCCAAAACACATCGACACGGATGGAGAGCGATAACTAACGTTAATGATATGCAGAGTAGGCGGCTCCTCCTGAAAACATACGAAAACACCACTTCACGATATTCTCAACGACCAGCCAGATTCACATGCCGGACAAAAACAGGCGATAAGGCGCATTAGCAGCAGGACCAACACCTGCTCATTACTGGTCTTGGCAGGACGAAAACCTGCAGTACAGGAGCTCAGTGCTGTGAGCCACATCTGAAGACCAACAGATGCCATGGAGCTACTAATCATGCAGCTTGGAGACCCAAGAGGGCCAACACCCACCGCCACCACCTCTAGGACCACCCCCACCCCCAGACCACCCCCCGGACCAACACGAGGCAGCGAAGAACAAGACAGCGTGACCTTCCGAAATGCATCAGCCTCACAGACTTAATGCCAGAGGATGTCATTGCCCACTACAGGCTCAAAAGGACAACCATCCCCGCATCATGACCCACATTGCCCACTGCTGACGGTACCAACACAGCGGACAATCCGCTGACCCTCCGCAGGACAAAGTTGTTGGTTGTGCTGGACCTGTTGGCCTCTGGTACCTTCCAACCAACAACTGCCACGGAGGAGTCTCACAGCCAGCCTTATCAAAGGCCATCACACCTGTCCTGATGCCATCACTGCCTACACCTACATTCCTTCACTCCCCCACACTGCGCAGGAACAGCTGGAGACCAAGCAAGGCTTCTACGCCACAGACGTATTCCCGCACGTTTGGGTAATCGATTGCACACATGTCCTACTTGTGCCCCTGCCGACACTGCACACAATTACGTAACAGGAAGCAATGATTCCATCAATGTGCAGGCAGTTAGTGGACCACCGGGACTGTTCACCAATGTCGTCGTCACCCAGGCAGTGTGCATGACTCATACATCTTCCGACAGTCCATCATCAACCAGCGTTTCAGGATGGCACCTATGGAATGGACCGGTCGTTGGTAAGTACCAACGGAACACACCACACACCCCAATTCCAATAATCACACAACGCACAACTGTGGAATGGACACGTAACAAAATCACATCCAACATGCCAAACAACATGCACACCTGCCAGACATGACAACACAAGTAATGGTAAGAGGGGCCAGAAATGTGGACAAACCATACACTAAGGCATAGCCCCTCTGCCACACATATGCAGAATGTGGGGAGAGGTGGGAACCACGATTGTAAAGCGAAGGAGGTAATGGACCTATGAATAACAATGTACACAATGCCAAGTGTGGCGTGATGTGCTGGACAGTCTTGAGTATGCAGAGCACAGACATGTCCATGTGACACATACTGCTGGAGTCTGTGTGTCGTGGACAGGACGCAACCATGTCATCACAGGCAGTGGGGAACACTCCTTGGACAAGTAGCCATGTCGGCCCCCTGTAAGCGTAAGCGTAGGCAGGTCCGGCGCACGCCAGTCCAGTAGGGAGCACCAATAGGCCGGGGCTCAGGAGTGGTTCACTTCCGTGACGGCCACCGAAGTAACTACTGCGCATGGCTCTGTGTCCGCCATATCCTGACCATAGGCTCACACACATGTGGCCCACCACCCACAATGGGCAAACTCACACCGGTGACGGTGGGTGGCTACGTCCGCGCCACCCGGCGCACATCTCGTCACCGCCTGCAGTGGCGCGGGTCTGCCAGGGCGGCGTCCTCACTCCGGGCCACTTGTAGGCCGCCCGTCGTGACTGGTGGTGCCCGCGCAATCCTGTGCGCCTGCCACACCCCAGCCTGCTGATCCCCAGACCCGACCTTGTATCCAGCGGTGAATGCCCGCTCCTGCGCACTCCAGGCCTCACTGCTCAACTGCCGCCACCGGGAGTCTCTCCACGAGGGCCCACCGCGTGCTGGTGCAATCTCCAAGCGCCGTAGCGCTCCGTGAGCTTGGCAGCCTCCCCAGCCTATCGCTGGCTTCTGCGCGCCAGGCCCCCAACGCACTCCAGCTGGCACCGCACCGCCGGAGTTGGGCGAGGTTGGCTACTGGGCTGCCTTCTTCTGACCACAACTGCAGTACAGCAGGCAACGATTCACATCCTTTCCAGTCCGCCCTCCAGGCCTGCTGCATCATCGCAGGCTGCACACCTGCTCAGCTCTTCCGTGGGCCGAACTCACTGCACCGGCAAGTCATCGCCATCGTGGCAGGCTGGGCTTCGTGCCGGACGCAGGGCCTCAGGTGCCACCAACTCAGGGCACCACAAGTCACTGTCCAGCCACCAGGCCTCCAGCATTATAGCATGATGCACACTCCGCCAGCTCTTCCGGTGGTCCGAACTCAGTGCAACCGCAAGTCATTGTCCCGAGGGGCTGCCCCTCAAGTCCGCCTCCAACAGTCAACAGCATGTCCTCTGTAACGCCACTGGAGCCCTTCACAGGCAATGGGGCCACCCCTGGCACCAGGCAGCAGGCCACCGGCAAGCCTGGGCAGATCATCTGGAGACGTGATTCGGAGCGCGCTCTGACATCCCCAGCACAGCGGCAAGTGGCACGCGTGTGAGGTGCGCGGAGAAATGGCCCGGGCTCTGGGGCGTGGTTCAGTCTCTGGCTCTGGGCGTGGTCCAGTTCCAGCCTGGCCACAAAAGTGACCATGGCGTGTGTCCTCCGTAGCAGTGTCTGCGCCACCCAGCCTGTAATCGACAATGCTGGCAATGTAAAGCATGCACCAGGAGGGCGGCCTCGCCCGAATGGATGGACTAAGAGGCTGAGCCGAGACCGCTCGGGGTCCTCGGCTCATACATGCCAACTAAGCCAGTGTGTATCTACATTGCCGCAGAGCCTGAACCGCTGCTGATCATGCCCTCAATATCAGCACTAGTTCAGCCAGGCCAGAACTCCACATCTGTGTCCGCCTCAGATCCTCACCATAGGGTCACACACGACGAATGTGGTCTTTGATTATCCTGTCTACGGCCAACAGCTTACAGTCCCAGCTGCCTGTCCCGCGGACATGCGAGACAGGCATAGCACAGTGGCTGGTCAGGAGGAATGCAAAGTGATGCAACTGCAGGCACACACAAGTAAATAGGCTTCAGTGGGAAGGAGGAGCAGCCTGGAGGTTACGCGTAATACACATTGTCCTACCACATTTTGCCAGCAGCAACACATGGCTAACATGAATCCCAAGGTCGCACAAATCACACACCACGTAAATCTCAGTATGTCTGCACAACACACCATGCAGAACCACCAGTTGACACTGACCTCTTCACTTACCTTTCACAGGTGATCAAGGATATGCACTCTGCCCGTGGATGATGACACCCTCCGAGACCCGAACACCCCCGCCCAGAGGCAGTACAATGTGGCTCCACAAAATGCACCAGGGCATTAAGCTGGAATGCACGTTTGGCGATGTTGAAATCACATATTTCTGTAGTGCATGGACATCACCGGTGGAAGACTCTTGTACAGCCCAGAAATAGTGTGCAAGATGATCACTGCATGTTGTGTATTGCACAACCTATGTACGCACTCAATTGGCCGCTCACGCGGGATCCAAGTCCCAGGCTAAGCGACCGGACGATGATGAGAAGATGATGCAGGTGGACCATACCCCACTGCAGCCCCAGCAGGAATAGCCCGAAGGAACACAATCATCAACAATTTTCATTCACAGGAGCACGCCACATTGCGACTCGTCCACAGGCAATCATGGCACAGCATAAGATGACCACATGACCAGCATGTGCAAATGAAATCTTAGTAACACACATCTCTCGTGTGTACAAGCCGTGTCCTCTGCATTAGCACACTACTTGACGGGTGTAAGTGCAAACATTGAGTGCCATACACTCGCATATGTTGCAACGAAGAGATGGTGTGTGGTCCTCTTCATCATCGGTGGCTGGTGGAGTGTCGGTCTGCTCTGCAGGAGGTGATGATTCTCCCCCTGCAATGAGGGGAGATGCCGCTTTGACTCCTTGTGTTCACATGGCATGGTGACACATTGGCCAAGCTTACAAACAGGACTGGCATGTCAATATGTTCACTTGTGACTGTTTGTGTGGAGATGCCTCATTTAATGCTGGGAGCAGTGGATCACTTCGCCACCATCATGGATGGGGAGGTCACATTTGTCCACATCATCTCACAGTTTCCTGCTATGCCAAATGCGGAACGGTCATTTTCTACACACAAGCGGCAGCAGTTGTGTCCTCTGTTCTGCTGTGAAAGTGTTGCAGTTTGGTCCACTTTGTTGTAAAATGTTGAGGTGCTCTTGAGTGTTATGTGTGTGCGCTGGCATTGTGTGTGATTTGCCCTTCACCTCTGATTTGGCTGGCCCTTATCCCTTTCAGGCGGTGTGCCTTTCACTTCTGTGCCTATACAGTGCTGAGCTGTTGCAAACTCTGGGCAAATTGGGCTCTTGGCCGGAGCCAGTGACTCTTGGGCATGGTTTGGTCCGCAGATGTGCTGTACTTACTTTGTGCATGTGTGCCATTGTGCCCATCTCCCCCCGTCCCCCAGTCCCTGGTGGTTACTCTCACCCTGCTGCTGTTGGGGTCAGGTCATGTTGAGCAGTGTCCGGTCCTCCGACTCCTGCCACTGTCTCCTCACTAATGACTGTGGACACCATTTCTCCATCTCATCCAGCCTCCTCCCTGTGGCGCAGGGACTCCCACCCCCAGTCTGCATTGCTGCTTTGAGGTTGTTGGCGAGTTTCAGCTTGGTTTGCGCTTTCACATCATTCCAGCGCCTTTGACCTCTTCCATTGTCCTCCTCAGCACCCGACTGCATTCTCCTTGTCCACGATGGATCATGCCATATTCCATTTTTTTGTTGCCAACGACACAGTGGAGGTGACGGGACAGCTGCTGATGGTGTTCTGTCACCTCCGTAACCGTGAAAGATCCTGCTCTTCCTCGCGGACTGAACCGGCTGCCTTCCTCTTCTTTCTCCTCCTTGCCCTTCCCTGACCCCCCGCAGGTCCCAGGCCGGGTCCTCCGCGGGGCTTGTGGGGCTCGGGCTGTCCTCTGTGCTTGCTCTGGCTACTCTGCACAGTGCTTTTCGCAGTTGTTTGTGTTTTATTTGTATTTCATCATTTTTCCGCTTTTATGGTGATTGTTCTCACCTTACTTGTGAAACTTGTGTGGCCTGGCGCACGTTTTCGCTGGATTTTTATCACAGTTGGGCCCATCGCAGCTTTTTCACGCTCGGGTTTCCTTTGTCGCCGTCGCGTAGTTTTCGTATCGCGGACGCTTGTGGCGCTCGCGATACTATCGCATGCTGCCGCCCGTGGCTGGGGAATACGACGCTTGACACAGAGTTATTTTGACCGGATGGACAGCGATATGGAGAATTCGCGCTAGGCCTATTTAGGCGTATGTTTATCGCACGTTCCTGTGAGCATCCCCCAGTCACTTATTTTTTGAGAAAGAACAAACAGATTTAAGCAGATTAAACAATTTGAATGAAAAATCTTCGTGTATATTAAGTATCTTTTTTATAATATCCCAAACTTCAGTCCAAAATTTAAAAACAGAAGGACAATCATAAAGCATATGTTTTACGTAACCAGTATGTAAGTTACAGAAAATGCCAACAATTTGAAGTCGGAAGAAGTTTAGCTTGAAACAAAACGTAATGGAGACCATATAGATAATTATATAAAATATATGAGTTTGCTTTGAAAGAGCCGAAACAGGTAACCATCCAGAAACAATATTGAGCCAAATAATTTTCCTATGTATCAATAGATAAAAAGAGGTTGAAAGTTTGTTATTCCAGAATGCTAGAGATCACATTAATATTGGTACCTCTGAGAGATGTTCATCTTTTTTTATATAATATAGAAACACCATGAGATAAAGTGGACACAGTTTGAATATAAATTGACAGATTCCAGATTTAACATTAGAAGGAATATTATGAGGAAATGAATCTAAAAATAGAATTCTTACACAAAATTCATATTTTGGGAAAAATCAGAGAGGTAAACAACATTTTTGTTTGTAAAACCTCAAAAGATATAAAAGCATTGTTATAGTAAATATCTTTAAGATAAAAATACCAGCTTTAATCCATGAATGCCAAAATCTAACATTTCTAAATAAGTTTTATGGCATGGGTTATACCATAACGACATATCTTTCAGTAATGGATATGGGTGATTGAAAAAATTAAATCAAAACTCCCATTTAAAATTAATTTAGTGGATTTTTAAAATAACAGATTTATGAAAAAATGGAGATTTGCTGGACATGGTTAACAAAGTAGGTAATGGAAATGGTTCTATTGAAGTTTTTTCTATAAAAAGCCATGGTGTGTGGGATTACTCAATGGAGAGTGATTAAACCAAAGAGAGCTTTGCTTTAATATAAAAAGCTTTTGATGATAATAAAAAGTCTGGTAACCCAAATCCCCCATTGGGCATTTAGGCAAACTTTGGTTTTTTATATAACTAATATGAGGTGATTTATTGTTCCAAAAGAAATTTGGAAAGGAGTTTTCTGTCTTACAACTTTATAAAACTTCAAAGGAAATTGTAGCAGGGAATCATGGCAAGGGTATGCTGTAAAATTTTTGGTGCCAAGGTCATTTTTATAGAGTCCATTCTTCCCCACCATGAAAGATGAAGTGAAGACCATTTGGATATTTTATCCTTAATATAATTTAAGATAGAGTCACAATTCAATGATATTGTTGTTTTCTCATAGATGAAGAAAACAAAATGCCAATGTATTTAAATTTATCTCTTGCCAAATTAGTTTCTTTCATGGGCAAACATTATCTGGAGTACAATAAATATTTAAAGGAAAGAATTCTGTCTTTTACTAGTATTTAACTTGTAACCAGAAACTTTGGAATAAGATGAAATAATTCTTCAAATAAGGGAGGAATGAGGATAAAGGATTGCTAATAACATAAGTACATCATCCGCATATGCTAATGTTTTAATAGTAACCTCCTTAATATTGATTCCAGCACCCTATCACATTTTCTAATGGAAGCAAAGCAAAGGTCTCGATACCAAGAAGAAACAAAAGCTGAGGAGAGAGAGGACATCCTTGTCTTGTACCTCTGAAAAGAGAAAATTAGTTCTAAGCTCTGGCCACTAACAAATAAACGAGCAGTAGGAATAGAATATAGAGCAGATATCATGCTGAATAAATAAATCACCAAAATTAAACGCTATTAAAGTACGAAATAAAACTGCCAATGAACTTTTATCAAAAGCTTTTTCAGCACCTAATGCAAGAACTCCTGATGGGAAAGATAGAGTGGGTCCTTGTTCTATAACATGTAGTAAAGTTCTGTATTGTTGGCAGCACTATCTATTCTTCATAAAACCAGATTGATCTGGATGAATAATAGGATCTAAAACAGAGGTTAATCTCAATAGCAAGTATTTGGCACAAAGTTTACAAATCTTGGTTTATTAAGGAGATAGGATTCTGGCAATTTGACACAAGTGTAGGGCCCTTGTTAGGTTTGGGTAGTACAACAATTAAAGCCTCAGTAAAAGAACCCGAGTAACTCCCTGTAGAACTAAAAAGGTAAAAAGTTGAAATAAATGAGGAATAAGTTGTAACTGAAATTTTTTATAAACTTCTGCAAGAATACCACTGCAGGTCCTGGGGATTTTTTTTTTTAAGAGACTCTATGGCTAATAATAAAAATTTCATCTTCAGAAATAGGCAAATCTAAATCAGTTTTATTTTATTGGGAAATCTTGGGTAATCAACATTTAGATAAAAAGAATCAATTAAAGAAGAATCATCAAAGTTAGGTTTGTTATATAGAGTAGCGTAATAATCTACAAAAATTCATTAACGATATCATTTTGGGATAAAAGCCAATTTCACCATTAGAGTCATATATTGTTAGAACTGGGGGCCTCTGGTTGGCAGAGGTAGGTAACTTTGTCCAAATAGGGACACTTGCTTCTAGTCAGGGCAAGGGGGTACACTCCTGAAATAAATCCCCTGCTCACCCCCAGTAGCCTTCTGGCACGAGCAGACAGGCTTGGTCTCAGAGGCAGTGTGTAGCATTTGTGAACACATACAGTAATCCAGTGACAACACTACAAATGGACACCACACAGGTTGTATTATAAAAATAAGTATCTTTATATATAGATTTACCACAAGACCATAAATCGACAAAAAATAATCCACAATACTGTACTTTAAAGATGGTAGAATCAGCTTGAGTCTCTCTTAAAATGAAAATGCGATCAATCTTTGAGTTCAATGCAACCTGAGATGCGTAATGCGATATAACAAAAGTGGTGGAGGGAAGGTGATGCGTCGGTTCCTTACACGCTTCTGTGGCGATGCGACAAGCAGCGCCCGTGATGGCGACTGAAGATCTGGTGCAAAGAAATGCAAAGTGGCATCTTCTTGATGTTGCGACAACGAAGGGGTGATGCGGGCACGCCCGACGGCCGTGCGGCGCTTTCCGATGAATCTCTTGGAGCCGCAACAGGCCCTGCGACACGCTTCCTGGTGATGCGACGGCTGCGCTGACGCGGCCGACGATCTTCTCCTGGGACGCGGGGCGCCTCGTGCTGCATGCGCCGCGCCTGATGCGAGGAGCCGATGCTCTGCCCTCGGGGATGCGACGGGCGCCTGATGCGATCGGCGACACTTTTCTCCCGGGTGCTGGGCAGAGGTGCTTCAAGGACGCGCAGGGCGTCAGCGGGGCGCGTCTTTCAGGGGATGCGCCGCGCCTGATGCGGACGCGCTGACACTCTTCTCTGGTGATGCGTGAAGCTGCGGCGACACGCTCTTCGTCTTGAGTCGCGCTCCAGCTCCCAGTGACACGCAAGTGTGTCAGAAGGTCCAAATTCCCAGCAAGGGAATACAGGGGAGCTGGTGGGTGAAGTCTGTTGTCCCCGAGACTTCAGCAGGAGGCAAGCTCTGAAATCAAGCCCTTGCAGATCCTTCACAAGTTGATGAAAGTACACACAAAGTTCCCTTCTCCTTTCTTTGGCAAAGCCAGGCAACCACTGCCGGCAGATCCCTCCAGCTTAGGGATAGTCTTCTCCTCAGCTTCTTCTTGGTTCCGCTCCTCAGCAAAGGTTTCTTCTTGTTTCCCAAAAGTGA
Source organism: Calotriton arnoldi (assembly GCA_963921515.1). Classification (NCBI taxonomy): domain Eukaryota; kingdom Metazoa; phylum Chordata; class Amphibia; order Caudata; family Salamandridae; genus Calotriton; species Calotriton arnoldi. Next base: position 9,092 of record CAWUFW010000009.1, read on the forward strand.
CCTAATTTCCTAGGGGCCTGGGTCCCCTTTTTATACAACCTTTCTCTTTAGTTCTCTCTGAAGGCAGCAAGGCCTTTGCCTAGTCCAAAACCAGTTCTGGTCAGCTCCTGGAGCACTTTATTTACAGGACTCCTTCCTTTCCTTTCAGAATGTGGGGCAGAGTGCTCAGCCGCCGCAGCATGGGGAGCCAGCATTGTGGAAGGCAGGCACAGGCCCTATTCAGATCCAGGTGCAACTCTCCTCCACTCTGGATGCAGATCTCTATTCAGCCCTGTGCTGACTCACCCTGCCTCCTGGACCCACCTCAGCCCCTGTCACTCAAACTCCAGACAAGGAATACACAACCTAGCAGAGGCAGGCTTGGGCAGCAGGGCAAGAAAATACCTACTTTCTAAAAGTGGCATTTCAAACACAGAATGTTAAAATTAACTTCACTAAAAGATGTATTTTATCATTCTGAGTTCAGGCATACTAGCTCAAGCTTCTCTACCATGTTCCCTGGGTCAAAGTTAGGATTATAAGGTGTATTAATCAAAACTGCCCATGCTGGCTCTTATAGGGAACAGGTAGCCTTGGTGCAATAGTGAAAAACAAAAATGGCTGTAATCTCACTCATTAGGACATGCCACACACACCAGGGCATGTCCTACCTCATACTTACACAATGCACCCTGCCCTAGGCCTACTTTAGGGGTGACCAACATGCCGTAAAGGGAAGGTTTTAGGGACAGGGCAAGTGGGTGCACCCACCAAGTCGACATGGCAGCCCTAGGCTGCACACAGGCTCTGCAATGGCAGGGGCCTGAGACACACCTTACAAGCTGCTTCTGGTGGGTGGCGGGCACAACCAAGTGCTGCAAGCCCACCCGTCAGCAGTGTTGGGATTTACAAGCCCTGGACACACTCAGTGCACTGTACTAGGGGACTGGACAAGTAAACCAATCATCCAATCATGGAGTCACTAATACATAAACACAATTTATCATAGGGAGCGCTCTGCACTGTGGCACTGAATAGCAGTGGCACAGTGCCCAAAGCATCTAAACCAGCAAAAACAGATCAATAACATTGAGGCATCATCAAAAAATGGAAGGGAGACCCACGCCAAGGATGCCAGGTCTAAACACGTGTCCCCTCCAGCTGAGATGCGTGTGGGAGAACTCATCCCCTACCTCTAGGGAGTTCTCTTCAGTAAGGCGGAAAAAAATCTGGACAGACCATCAGCATTGGCGTACTCTGTACCAGGGCGGTGTCTCCACCGTGAAGTCCATCCCCTGTAGGGAAATGGACCACCTCAACAGCTTTGGATTTCACCCTCATCTGCATCAACCATCTGAGGGGGTCTGTGGTCTGTCTGAACCTCGGGAAGTGAGTCCCAAACAGGTATGGTCTCAGCTTCTTCAGCGCCCGCAGCACCACAGCAAATGCCTCACGCTCAATAGCACTCTACCTCTGTTCCCGTGGAAGTAACCTCCTGCTAAGTGAAGGCTACAGGCTGGCCCAGGCCCTCCTCATTCATCTGTGACAAAAACAGCCCCCACACCATGCTCCTTGAAGGCGCTCTGTCTTGAACGGGTATAAACTCTTTGGAGAAGTTGGGGCCAGGAGCACGGGGGCGCCTGCACATGGCTGTCTTCAAGGTGTCAAAAGCCTGCTGACAGGTGTCAATGTCCAAATCACTGGCTGCTTCCTGAAGTCGGCCCTGTCAAGGGTGCAACAATGCTGCCATACTCCTTGACTTGGGCACCTGGGACACAACCTCCTGTGCACACGCACTGGGATAATAGATCAAAGCACAGTCTCAAAGGTTGCCCAGATGTGTAAGATCGACATCAGTAGAGTATATCAGAATATTTAAATGATGCAACAAAGAAAAATGACCAGCCGACACGTTGTTTTCGTCACATAGGAATGTTCCCGTGACTCTTCAGGGCCGAGCGGGTGGTGAAACTTCCGTATCCGGCAGTCATGCGAGAGACGGACGTCTTTCATCCTCCAAGTTCCAGGCGCACCCGCCTGTCACTTTGCCTCCCGGCTTTGCCGTTTTCCTAGCGTTCTTCTAGCTTTCTTTTACGGGTCCTGCCCCTGGCAGCACCGGGATCCTTTTCCCTGGTCATACGCGTCTGGACAGTTTCCCCAGACTCCAATCCTTCTCTCTAGACGTCCATTACTTTCCTTACGTCCAGGTTTTCACCACCCGCTCGGCCCTGAAGAGTCACGGGAACATTCCCTATGTGACGAAACACGTGTCGGCTGGTCATTTTTTTCTTTGTTGCATCATTAAATATTCCTGATATACTCTACTGATGTCGATCTTACATTGGGCAACCTTTGAGACTTTGCTTTGATCTATTATCCCAATTACGTGTGCACAGGATTGTGTCCATATTACTAGTGTGGGTTGTTGACTCACACAAATTACGAGGGTTATTGGGTATTTCCCCCGACCTGGCAGCACCGTTCACATACTCCGGCTATTGTTACATAAACGCGTACGAGTCTGAGCGCCTACTCCCTGTTGTACGAAAAACCCTACACAACTTAGCTAATGAGGAATGCTATTGACTTTTTATTCCATTCTGGTGCACTGTTTTGTTATGCACAGGAACTAAAACGCAAATATTTCTCATTTCATGCTTTGTGCTGCATCAAAGAAATTGTCATCCCAACTGTTTCCCTTAGCTGATGGTTCTCAGTCCAAGGGGCTAAGGGGGATATTCACAAGAAAGTGTGCTAAATATCACCAAAAAATGATAACGCAACTTTACACATCGCAGTCCATTGCGGGAAAATAACCCCATGTTAACGTGGAATTCACAACACGGCGGTACCATGCGATAGTCTCCTGAAACCGCGGACAATGTCCGCGATACAACCACCGCGACGGCGATAAAAACACAAACCCCAACACCAAAAAACGTGCGATGAGCCCATTCGCGATGAGGAAATCAGCGATAAGCAGCGCCAGGCCTGCCATACACACACGGCAGGCGGGAAAATCACTACAAAAGGAGAAAAAACACCCAAACACAAAATGACCAACACCCAAGCACCATGGAGGCAGCCGGAGCAGGCGCAGAGGACGAGTGCAACCCCACAAGTACCCCGGACGACCAGCCCGGGACCACGGTCACAGGGAAGGGCAAGGACAAGAAGAAGAGGAAGACAAAGTACAGTCCGCAGGAGAATCGGATCCTGGTCACGGAGGTGATAGAACACCATCAACAACTGTTCATCGCCTCCAATGTGTCATTGGGCACCAGAAATGGATTATGGCGGGCCATCGTGGACAAGGTGAACGCCGTCGGAGAGCACAAGAGGTCAATGGACGAGGTCAAGAGGCGATGGAATGACATCAAGCGCAAGACCAAGGAGAAACTCGCAGCCAACCAGAAGGCAGCAATGCAGACTGGAGGTGGGAGCCCTGCGCCACAGCAGGAGCTGGATGACATGGAGGAGCTGGTGTCGACAGTCATCAGTGTGGAGACCGTGGCAGGAGTCGGGGGACCGGACACTGCTCAACAGGACACAACACAACCGCAACAGGGTGAGTGACCACCAGGTACTGGGGGACGGGGGAGATGGCCACAATGACCCACATGCACAATCAAGCAGAGCACAGTGCACACCCACAATGACTCTGGATCATGGCCCTGATCCACAGACTGTCACAATGTACAATGCCATGCTGTCTGAATGTGAACCTGTACCATGCGGCTATATACATGCGGACACATTGTAATACACCATCTCCCCTTCACATTGCAGGGGCACCGTCAACACCTCCTGCAGAGCAGTCCCAGCCACTCTTCACTGATGACGAGGAGGACACCACCAGCATCGACACCCAAGCCCTCCAAGACATCATTGAACTCATCTGCCAATCACCTCCAGGACCAGGGCAGCCCAGCTGCATCGAGGAGACCCCACCCACTCCACAAACCACCCAGCAGGAGGCACCCACAGCCCCGGCAGTCCCCCAAGACCCCCAGGAACAATACATGGCCTTCCAACGCCGTGTGCTGGAGGGCCAGAGGAAGACGGCTGAGCAGGTGCGGGTGGGGTCGACCTCATGGCTACCAAACTGGATGCCATCCATGGGTGTCTAGGTCCCATCAGGGACCAGCTCCAGTCCCTAATGGACACCCACCGCCCGCTCCATGGTCTCCAACGAGCCATGACTGACATCGCTGGAGTCTTGACTTTGAGACAAGAACACCTGTCCGCTCAGAGTGGCTCCAGCAATTCCAGCCGTGAGCTGGCACACATGCGGAGGCTCATGGAGGACATGGTGCGGATGGAGGCGGAAAGGATGGCAGCCACCGCTGCACATCAGCGAAATGTAGCTGGGATCTACCAGGCCCTGCATGTCCTCATCATGGCATTGCTGCCACAAGGCGTGGCGATGATGAATGCTGCTGGCCCCACACCATCCACATCTCCGCCCCCTGGTGTGTCAGTGCCTCCCAGTGCGGCAGGCGTATCCACTCCGGCACCTGATGTGTCAGTGGCACACAGTGCCGCAGCCGGTACAGCACCACCCACACGTGGGGCAGAGCACACATCCGAGGATGAGGACGTGGATGGGATTGCGATCAGAAGGAGACACTAGCATTCATTTCCGCCACCTTGCCTGTTTCTGCTTGGTGCCGCACATGGCCCCATGACCTTCCACTGACCCCTGATACACTCCGCTGCACTCACCTTGGACCGCGACATGGACTGCCATATTCTGTTTGATGACCAATGACACAGCGACCAGACTGCGGACTGTACCCTTCCTCTTCCGCAGTACTTGTTATCCCTGGATGGACTCTGGCTGGCCCTCCACGGGCCCATATTGTGTAGTGTGCTTGGCATGGCCCTGTACTGCTCCAGCTGCAAAACTCCACTGGATGTGCAATAAACATCCAGAAATGCACGGCTGTGTCATGTCTTTCATCATTCATGTATGAATGTGTGGATGAATGTAGGGACAGTGATTTCCCTTACGTCAATGATGCTCATCTAGTGGGATGCCAGTCACAGTGTGCTACATTGCCAATTGTGTTCCGGGTGCCGTAAACACTACAACAGGGACACACGCATTAGTCACTTCCTTGTCCGGACATGGACTGAACCACGCCCAGAGCCCCCGAGTCATTGTTGCAAGCCCTGCGCTGGTCCGGCGTATGCCAAGCCAGACCACTCCGCTTACGCTCAGAGGGGGGCCCACATAGCTACATGTCGCAGGCGTACACGCTGGTGGTATGCAGGTCACTGGTCTAGTTGTCAGCATGTCATGGCCACTCCCTGAGGGCAGGTTTGCACACACACCACACCTATCCGGCACAGGCGTCACAGGCCATGTGACCCCGCCAATATGAGGGGCCGACAACGTCACTTTCCCCACTGCCGGTGGTGACTGGATGACGGACGCTCCACGGTTCTCAATCATAAGGGGCCCATGAGTTGTTCCGCACAGGGTTGGTCGCACCCGAAGCCTTGCGCCTGTCACGGGCCTACCACCACGTGGCGCTGACTGGGGTTGCACATGGTTAGTGGCACCCGAAGCCTTGCGCCCGTCACGGGCCTACCCCCACGTGGCGCTGACTGGGGTTGCACAGGGTTGGTGGCACCGAAATAGCTGAGCGGGTGTGCAGCCTGCGATGATGACGTGTGCACTGATGTGGTCTCTGCCATTGATGACTCAGGACTCAGCATCAGGTGTGGGACCTGCTGGGAAGTGGGGCGGCTCCGCATGATGTGGAGCATGTGGTGGCGGGACCGGGGCCTGGAGCTTGCACGGGCATGTGGTGTGCCCACTGGTGGACACACCGTTGGCGGCAGGTGAGCAGTGGGCCAGGGGTGCGCAAGTGCGGACAGCCAGTGCTGGCCGGCGGGAGGGGGTGGGGTGCGGCTGCATGCGTGCGCAGGGACGGACAGGCGTTGCTGCTGTGTGCTGTGTGATGGACTCTGCCATGATTGACTCTGGCCTCGATTACAGGTTGCAGACCTGGTGGCTTGCAGTGTATCCCTGCACATGGTTGGAGACACACCGGTGGCAGCAGGTGAACAGTGGGGCCTGGGTGCGCAAGGGCGGCGGTGTCTCTCTCTCTCCCCCTTCCTTCCCTCTCTCTCTCACTCTCTCTCTCCTTTCCTTTCCTTCTCTCTCTCTCACTCTCACTCTCTCTCCTTTCCTTCCCTCTATCACACTCTCTCTCTCTCTCTCTCTTCCTTTCCTTCTCTCTCTTTCTCTCTCTGCCTTTCTTTCATTTTCTGTTTCTCTGTGTCTCGCTCCTTTGATGTGCGCATGGCACACGTTCTGATTTTGTGCTTTGTTTTCCAGGCTGTGACATCGAGATTGTCCCCGGACGGACCCGACAGGTGTCTTCCGCATTGGTGTTTTGTGTTGTATTTCAATAAAGTTTTTGGTTGTTACTTCAGTGCTGTGTGACTGTTTCTCGTTCTTCTGGCCACACATGTGTGTTATTTTTTGTCAATGTGCGTCATCATGCGCTTTTTGGGGCTCTTGTGTCGTGCACGGTATGTGTATGTCGGGGAGGGGGGCCGGGGGGGACTGGGGGGGTGGCGGTGGGTGTTGTGGCCCTCATGGGTATCGGAGCTGCATGATCATTGTCTCCATAGCATCTGTGGGTCTTCAGGTGTGGCTCTGGCTGCTGCTGCACTACTGTCAGTTACTCATAAGGCCTGCATGGTCCCGAACAGGTTCTTAGATTTTATTTTTTTTGTTTGGGAATTTTATATAGCGCTGAACTCGACCGAAGGTGTCAGAGCGCCTTACATGAGCACCGGTTGCGTTAGAGAGGGACACATTCATTTTAGGCACCAGAGATGAAGTGATTTGCCCAGAATCACAGGATGTTGAGCGTCCCTGCCGAGACTCAGCCCTATTCTCCAGCTTCGAGGTTGAGCGCTCTAGCCCTTAGGCCACATCGTCTTGGAGGAGATAAGAAAGGAGGAGAATGGAGGAAGGAGACATCAGCAGTGCGTGGGCGGTGCCACGTGGATCCGGGGGGGGGTCCAGGCAGCGCACTATCCCGTCACCCCTCCGCTGAGTGCCGTGATTGGTAGTGGCGCTTCACCAGCACACTGGCATAAATCACCCTCTAACAGCAATGCAACGAGGGCCGTTAAGTGCTAGTTTGCTTTGAATGCAAATCTGCTCAAATGATATGCTTGCAGTGTATGTTTTTTGCTGTTTTTAATTAACACTTCAGTTTATCTTGCGACGTACATACTGCAGTCCTCCTTCCACAGCTCTTCCAATGACAGGCTGCCAGATATACTGGCGCATCGTCATTGTTAAAGCATAATTAATGAATGCGAAAATTGCCGCAGAGTAAGTCCGTTTCCTGCTGGGGGATGACGGCTAAAGCTATCTACAGGCAAGTCTTAAAAATAGAACTCCTGCCTCCGACTAAGGGGCCGATTCCGATCTCGGTCGGAGGCGCACCCAATACCATTCGGTCGGGAAAAAAGCCATGCGAAAGCCTGTTTCCCGACCGATCCGTACAGTTACATCCGAACGAGCAAGTACGATGCGCACAACAGCAAAAAATCCGGCCGAGCCGTACTCACCCAAACCAGGTCCTGTACTCCGACCGAGGCGAATCCGGAAACGCCGAATCGAGTTGCACGGAAGGGAAAATGCAGCCCCGTCCGGCCGGACAAGTACGATGCGCTTTCCGTACGCTCTGAACCCGTCGCTACGCACGGCACGTCAAAGCATCCGGGAGAGGCGCACATAAGCTCCGATTCGCGCCACAACATGATCCACGGCTCCGAGACGAACACGGCACCGACGAGTACGACGCGAAGCGACGAGGGCGAAGCGACGAGGACGACGCCAAGCAACGAGAAGGACGAACGACACGAACCAACCATGAATCCCTTCGTCCCGATCATACCAATATTCTACATTTACTACCGGAACAGGCACGGACGCATACGGCGCAGAAGGTAAGCCAGACACCAACCACAAAACACATACAACACGTACACGACACATCACACACACACATGTTGAATATACTTACACCAGCAACAGCAGCACCATAAGGGCGGGATGCCCATCACCAATGCCACATATGCACACAGGGGCCTGGATGCGCACCACCACCCCTACCCAGGGGGGGCTGGATGCCTACCACTACTACCACCCGCTGATGTCGAAGCTGCTCTGCCGGAGTGTGGCGGAAATCCAAAGTGTCTGATTATGTCGAGCGCTGGAAAACACCCGACACAAACAGACTGCAGTGAAATGACAAGCGCCTGCGTTATCATTAACACTGAAAGACACGAGAAACAGGCTGCGGCGGGATACCGAGAGCTTGTGAATCTCTGCAGCTGGAAGACACATCCCAAAGGTGCTGCAATGACATGGGTACAATGAAAGGCCCTGCTTAATATGAACACGGGAAGCTCATCACGGGCAGACTGCAGTCACACGCGTATGCTCTAGTGTTCCTGACAATCACTTACACCGGAAAACAGGTCACAAAACACTGCGGGATACAGAGGTACAATCTCGGAAAACAAACAAGCTTTGGCTTGGCAAAGGCAGCAGCGTGTTTATAATTGCATCGCGCTTTCACTTTAAGTGAAAGCCGATGCAATTATAAACACGCGGCTGCCTTTGCCAAAGGGGAATGATAAAAACAAGAATGAAAGCAGAACCAGCGCGGTGCTCTTGAAAGGGAGCCGCGCTGATAAAAATGCCTCATACAGCAGCACAACCCCCCTCTGTGACCGAGGGGGAGTGAAAGCAGAGACGGTGGGGTGGGGTGGAGGAGCATAGGAATCACACAGCAAAAACTAGCCAGCTGCTCAAAAGTCTCCAATTACAAAGGCAGGCTACAGCGTGAAAAACAGATGGCACACTGCACTTCAATTAAAAGAAGTGCAAGCAGCGCGAATTAACACTGTAGTTAGGCGCCACTGTATCGGGACTACAAGGAAGTTAGCAAATGACCAACAGCCAACAGAAAGGGAGATAACAACAACACTACCACAAGTTAGCCAATAGGAAGTGGAAAAACAGATTACATGAAGTTTAAGCCAACATACAGATTACTTTAGGTCGCGCTGAGACAGCGCACGCAGCGCATGCGCTGGCAAGGCGAGACCTAAAAAAGGCTACATATATGTCTGCAATTATAAGTATTAAGAAGTGCCCTGGAACTGCCAGCAAGCAAGGTGCACAAATGCCCAGTGGATACCTGCCCAGTTTCTGAAAAACACGGGACAAGCTAGTTCCATCTGTACATTTACCCCTTGCTGGCTTGCACCTTCTTCATAAACAACTGCATCATCTACAAAGCCATCATCACCAGCATATCTGCCTCTCTGGCTGAAAAGTTCGTTACTGCTGGTGGCTCTTGGCACAGCGCAGACAGAACACCATTAGACTGGAGATGAAGAAGTGTAAAAAGAAAAACAAGGCAACACGCCTTTTTCATCTATGGACCCAGGATCTATAACAACATCTGGAACAACATCCTAGTATTCACCTGGAACAACATCACTATATTCATCTGGAACAACATCCTGTATTCATCAAAATGCCCCAACGCTGCTCCAATTTACAAAAGAATGGAAAAACAACCTCTTTTAAAGAACATTATAATTAAAAGCAGTAACAGTCCACTTTCACTCTTGGATACCAGCTACTCATTCAATCACACATTGACTGCGTCTTTACCTTTGACCCAGCATATCACTATATAAATACCAAATAAAATACAACATGCTTCATAAGGTTTTCATTAAATACAGTAAACATCTTAACATTAACTTTCATAGTTTCCTTAAGAATACCACGTTTGTATTTTATGATGGTCCAGAAAATAGAACATTCTAAATAATATTACCGGATTTTTTTCAGTTTATATCCACATCTTTTCAGGCCAAAGGTCAAGTTTTAAAGTTGGCACTTAATGATTAACATGGCAAATGATACTCTCTAATTACAATCTCAGCTTGAAAAACTAAGGGTCTAATTTACAAGTCCATTGCGCCACCGGTGCGTCACTTTTTTGGATGCACTGGCAGCACAGTGTGCCTGATTTACAAAGCCACGTAAAGCCACCCTGCGTGGCTTTTCATGGCCTTGTAAATATGGCCCCCTTTCACACAGTACTCTGCGTGAAAGGGGCGTTCCATGGGTGTTGATGTGGGTGTTCCCACACAACATTCATGGACCCTGATGCATTCCCAGATTTCTAGGTTTCGTAAACCTGGGAATGCGTCAGATTCCTATGCCTCCCCATGGAAGGTGTATGGGAGGCATAACGAGGAGAAATACCTTTATTTCTCCTCATTTTTCCTTTTTCAATGTGTGCTGCATTCTGCAGCATACATAGTAAGAGGAAAACACCTCCCGTAAATGTTCCTTCCTGCACAAAAACAATGACCCCCTACAACGCAGACACCCAGGCACCATGGCGCAAAGTTACCTGCATTGGCGCATGGCAGCCCATTGAGCGCCAGCGCAGGGGAAAAGGACAGGAATGCGCCGTATCTAGTAGAGATGCGGTGAGGTTTAGCGTTTGAATTGTGTTGAAGGCTGTCTGTTTAGTAAGTACCTAGTGCCTCCTAACTGCTACTGCTCTGCATTGTATGCTCTGTCAGAGCCAGGATGCCCAATGGGCAGTGGTGGCTGGTGAGCTTAGACAGTGGTGGGGTGTAATACCAGCCAGGAGTTCACCCCATTTTTTTCACTGTTATACGTAAATGTACTCATACTCACTGGTTCTATCACACACACACTGACTCTGGGCTCTAGTGCAACTGCACCTGCTACACCATAAATAGCTACACCCGACTCACTTCCTCTCAAAACCTTCAAACACTCACTTTACTCATTCTAATACACTCACAATCTTTAACTTTCCCTCTCGTACTCACTTTCACTTATTCCTATGCACTCTCAAATTCAGATTCTTGCTCTCTTTCACTCTCATTGACACTCTCAAACACACTCACACTCAATTCCATTCACTCTCAATAAATCACAAACACACTCACAAACACATACATTGAGAAATATATATATATATTTTTACTTACCTTGCTTAGCTGACAACTCAGAGGCTCCATGGCAGCAGCAGAGCAGGAACCTGGTGCGGGGCATTGGAACCAGCAAGTCATGATTCCCAAAAAGAAGCCAGATGGAGCAGCGAGGGCAGGATTGAAAAGGGTGATCCAGCAGATTTAATCTTGCAATACTGGGCCTGATTACTCCTTCCTCTTCCAATTTACTTCCCTAGCTCGATCATTTACCCCCGCTTTACTTACTTGCTAATTTGGTCCTCTAATGGACATTTTTGCATTGCACTCAGGGGAAAGACAGTCAGCATTTCTTGTTTGCTCAATTAATGAACAGTGAAACCACTTGGATACACAATGAGGGCCAGGAATCGGTAGCCAATTCAAGGGTTTTTATTACAAGTTAGAGATTAAATTCAAATCGATCACTCTCAATATGAAACTGTATAAAAACTGTATCGCAACAGGGAGGCCTAACGAAATGTAAGCGAACAAGAATTAAACACACAAGTAGCTCTGTAGCTGCTATGCAAAACAACATCAGAATCTGATGCTCAGAATATAATCTAGCTTGGTCCTTCTTAGGCATTAGCAATTTAATCCTCTTCAATGAAAACTAAGGCACATCATTTCTCATAGAATACAGCTACAAAAGGTGATAGGGATTAAGCAAAAGAGTACAAAGAGTATTAGCAGCAGCATTGCAGAAGCTTGGTCAGGATTCTTCAAGGTATCAGGAGGAGTTGATCTAACCCACACTTAGAGAAATTAACGTGACATAGGGGAATGTCTCCAAGAGTCTGTTTAAGGGGCTATGGAGTTTGGGTTTAGGGAAATAGAGGAAATGGTTCAGGTCAGAGTCCAAAGGAAGGCTCTGCAAAGAGCTTGCAGAGAAAGTTCAGCGGAAGAGTTCAGGATGCGGTCTGCAAGGAAGTCCAAAGTCATCTGACCTCTCCGTTTAGGACATTCAATACATTATAATTGATGAAGATCACTGTCAATTCTCCTTTTGGTACGGCATCCATATTAATGCATTGTAATTGTTTCGATAGTCCATATAGTTGCATATGGTGTTCAGAATGTAACACCGCTGTAAATTTACACACTGAAAATGGGAACATCCTTTCGGTCCCACACTCATGGGTAAAGACAACAGTCCATTGTTTGTCCACAGAGTTCTCATGTGCTCGTTGTTGAATTCCATTCCCAGACATGTTTCTAATACTTGTTACAAGAAATGTATAAATTCAAGCTAACAGTTGGAGCGAATTCCTGCAAAGGAAAACAAGTCAGCAAAATGCAGAAATGCAATGAATTCTCATAGGAACAAGAATCAGGCATTATAGGTTCTCACCAGATTCTCATATATTGTACATATGACACTTTTTGTTGCATGTAACACTACATTTCCATACTGTTGTATTGATTTATCATCTAGGTGTGTAATCAAGGTATTGTACTATTGCTTGGTTTTAATTTTCTTTCTTTTTTGTTAATATTCCTTTTTTTTATCAATGTCATTGTTCACATCTAATATTGTATAACTGTTTTTTTCTCTGTTTTTATGAAGGTATTTGATTGTTGATCATTGTATGCTTGATTTTGGAAAAACGTAATAAAGTATTGAGGCACAAAAAAAAAAAAGTCAGGCCTTTAGTGAAAATAGCTAACTTAAAGCATTAGCTATATAATGCACCCCTTTATATGTGTGTGCACATTTAAAACACCTATGTGAATATAAAATGTCTTTAATACATTAGTCTAATATATCATGTAGTAGGAATGAAACTGCGTAACAGTGGGTATACTGAAAAAATACATTCATAAGTATGTATGTGTAACATAAATGCCTACATTGATAAACCTTTATCGTTTAAGATAGAGATGTCAGCGGTTAGGGAAAGGAAGATGGCGGATTGACTCCGCTCCAGAGGACGCCTCTCGTAGCCCTCCCCGTGGTCCTCAATGCTCCCGCTGACCTCCACCACACTTTCCGCTGAATTACATCCCTGAAAGCTTCCACGCTCATGGTGAGGGGTGCACTGTCTAGGAAATAAGCATCCCCCTTCGCCCTCCACGTTTAACAAGGCAATAAGCAATAAGCGACGATACCTGTAATTTGGTGGCTTGATGTGCCGGATCGGGTTATTACGGAGCCATATTTTTGCAAGTCAAGCAGTACGTTTTTTTTTGCTGCTACCGCCGCTGCTCCCTGATCCCTGGAACTTTACTCCGGTTCCCGACGGTGTATGGATTCTGGCGGCGGCGTCTATCAAAAGAATGGCACCACAGCGTATTGTAGCCTCGAAGGGACGCGGCCGTGCGGAGGTGCTTCCTGATTCAGGATGTGGGACTTCTGCCCCAGGGAGGAGGCGCACTGAGGTTGATGTCAGTGGGGCTGTGGACCCGGCGGCCTCTCTGGACGTGGCGCCTAACTCCGGCTCCCAGCTGGGAAAACCGATTCTCCGGCTGTTGCGCTCTGGTAGTGCAGCTGGTTTGCTCCGGTCCTGTGGCTCAGAGACCTCCATTCCTGGCTCTGAGATGGCTGAGGTACTGATTGCGGCTGTTCAGGAGGGCTGGGGAGAGACGGAAGGCTCTCTAGCTTGTCCTGCTATAGAATTGTCATCTCTGGCCCCAGATTAGCAAGTGAGCAGCAGGGCAAACGGCTCTGTTGCAAGGGCTATGGTTAATATGGTTAATAATGTGGAAAAAAACATCACTTTAGGAAAAGAGGCCTGCTGTGATTCTGAAGCTGGCCCTCCTGCCCCCTCAGATTCATCTGTAACATGCACCAATGCACCTGGAGCACCTACACAAATACTGTTGCAGTTGGAAACGCAACCCTATACGAACAATCTGGGGTCGGGTGATGGTAATTCCCAAAGTGACGCTACATCTGAATCAGGGCCCCAGCAACAATTTAGCCCAGGCGCTGCTGACTCCCGGTCTGATACTGTCTCAGGTACTGACCACTCTGACTCCATCCATTATACTGAAGACACACAGACTTGTCTCCTGGCAGAGCTCATCGTTCAGCAATCTAAACTAACTGACCTGACCAGTGACCTGACCAGTGAGGCAACGGAGCCCAGCGCCTCGAAAATCTGTACTCCATCGGTGGGAAAGGCGCCAAGGCGAAAGGTCCTAAAACCACCAGAGCAGCCAAAGGAGGTAAGGGCTGTGGTGGAGTTAAACCTCAAGTTACCGCCGCACTGGGACGACTCAAGGATTCTACTTCAAGTAGTACAAAGGCCGGTCCTGGCATCAGTCCCCTGCGTAAATGGGTGGCCTCAAAGGGGAGGTTAAAGCTATCATTTCGCGACTGTCTAATTCTGGCAATATGGAGGCCGCAATTCTGATGGGAATTTAAGTAGAGTTAATAGAGGATCTTCTAGCCTTTTATCTTTATCTCTGGAACCAGCCTCTACATCTTTATCTCCATCCTTGGTTCCAGCCTCTAGCTCTTTATCTCCATCCTTGACTCCAGCGGAAATGGTCGACTCCATGAGGGGATTGCACTCGGCTGATTGTGAGGAACCTTCCCTGTCCACAATCCTGCAGGCGTTAGTCACTCAGAGAGCAGAGGCCCAAGAATACTACTCACAAGCCAAAACAGACAGCATGGAGATTAAACAAGCACTGACGGACGTCACTACCAAGGTTGCCCTGCTATCCTCTGAAGTCATCGACTTACAAGAACGCGTTGCAGCAGTGGAAGAGGCTAACACTTTCACTGTGAGAACGACTAAAACTCAAGAGTCTCAGCTAGCATTTCTGCACGCCAAAGTTGAGGACCTCTAAAATCACCAACGTCGTCAGAATCTGAGTATCTTTGGCATACCAGAAGGGAGGGAAGGCTCCGATCCACGGGCCTACATTGTTAGCCTCTTCCAGCAAACATTTCCAGACTTGGCGGACTGGGAAATGGATACACGGGTACAGTGGGCGCATCGACTGCCTCTAGCTCTATCTCAGGGGAATCAAGCCAAGTCATCTTTCTCACTGCCTATATTGGTGTACTTGGGCAATTTCTTGCTACGCCAAGCAATCTATGTGAAAGCTCGCCCATCTGCTCCAGTCAAGTTGGACTCAATTTCTATATTTGCACGCTCTGATTTGTGTAAATCCACAACGGACAAACGCTGGAAGTTGCGTCAATTAAGGGATCCCTTCAAGGCAGTCTGTTCACAAGTCTTCTTGCAGGAGCCAGCCCATCTCAAGGTTACTAAAAATGGACATTCGCATTTTTTCTACACTGAACAAGATGCCAAACAAGCACTGGCAAAGTGGCAGTCTGTACCAGCAACTGATCTTATAAGTGAAGGAGGCATGCGTAGGGGATTTGGAGATGTACACTTCTCACTCTTCTTTTTTTTTTTTTCTTCTCCTTTTGGGACATTTTTCATACATATTGGTGGGGGAAGGTGGTGGGGGTAGGGGGGATTCGAGGTCTGGGGGGGCGGATGGGCGTTCTCTCAAGGCTGTCAGTTAGCAACAGCAGGGGAAGGGGATGATTCCTTTCCGTAGGCACGGGGGGTTCAGCAAGGGTAGGTGGTAGGTTGGCAATGGTAGATAGTGGCTCCTTGTCAATCTGTTGGAGCGGCAGGGGGGAGGGGAATGGGGAGGGAGGGGGCTAATCAGCCACACTTTAGTTAGAATCTCATTGGTAGAGCAAAAGGAAAAGGACGATGGAATAAGAGGGGAGACGACTGAATCGAGCTCATGGAGTCTACTTGATGTCTGACTTTAAATACATGTGTTGGAACGTCGCGGGGCTGAACCAGGCCATAAAGCGTTGATTAGTTGGGGAGGAACTCCATGTGTTTAAACCTCATATATTGGGCCTTACTGAGACTCGCCTTGCATACAAGGATAGATCTCAGTTAAAACAACTTGGCTTCGATACACTTGTTTGCACTTCACAGGCGATCTCTATTCGAGGGGTCACCATATTGAAATCTAGGAACTCTAAGGCGACAGTTTTCCGCACATTAGCCGATTCTAAGGGGAGATGGGCAATAGCTCAGTTATTGATTTCTGGGCGTAAGACCACTATTTGTGTGGTATACGGCCCTAATACCGACTGTCCCGAGGTTTTCTACCATCTAAGTTCAGAACTACTGGAGTGGGCTGGAGATTTGATAGTTATGGGGGACTTCAACTGCATTATTGATAAGAAGATTGATACCACTAATACCAAAACTCGGGCTAGAATGGTTAGGACTAGGGCAGCCATTCTTGAACTTCTCCACATACATCAACTGGAGGACGCCTGGAGGAGACTATGTCCAACACTCCCAAGTTACACATACTATTTATCCCCACATAAACAGTACTCCCGAATTGACATGATTTTTACTAATAGAACTCTGTTGGAAAAGGCACTTATAGAGGTTTGTCCCAAAATTACATCTGACCATAATCCAGTGATGATAACTTTGCAGATTCAGCTGGGGGATAGAGAGCCTTTCCGGGCTTTTTCATTTCCTAGACATCTGCTTAGCAACTTAGATTTTCAGGCATATATTCGAAGAACACTTGGGGAATACTTAGAAAACAATAGGGGCACTGCCTCTACTTCAACAGTGTGGGACTGTATGAAGGCTTATGTTAGAGGGGCTACTCTCCAGTATATTTTAACACAGAACCAGCATGTTACTTAGATTTGGAACGAGAACACGCAAGTGCTATCTCAGTAAGGGACGCAGCGGAACAGTTAATATATCATCGGCTTGCAGAAGTAAGAGCTAAGCTTAACAGAGGGCTAATTGATAAAGTCGCCACCAACTACCTCAAGCATAAAACTATGCAATACGAGTACGGGGAGAGGGTTGGTCGCTTGCTAGCTACTCAGATCGCTGATCAGAGGGACAGATCCTACATTAAATTAATAAAAGGTGCAGACGGTCTGTCCTATACTCGACCACTGGATATAGTCGAACAGTTTAGACTATTCTATGCTGATTTATATGGTGAGTCAGCTTCTTTTAATAAACATACTGCTCTAGATTATATACAGGAGAGTGCGTTACCGACTCTCGACTCTTTGGAGTCTGCTTGTTTGCAGAAAGACATAGAGCTGGGTGAGGTCGAGGATGCGATCAGTGCTCTACCATCAGGCAAGGCCGTCGGTGAAGACACTATTCCGCTTGAATTTTACAAAATCTTTAAGGACATTTTGGCACCTGTCTTTACTCTATTACTCAGTAACATCCTTAAAGGGGCTGATGCCCCTGCATCTTGGAGTATTACTAACATCGTTGTATTCCCTAAGAAGGGGAAACCAGTAGAGGACAGGGGCTCTTACCGTCCTATATCATTGATTAATGCCGATGCTAAAAAAAAATCAAAAATCCTCGCCTTGCGTCTGGCTCCTTCTATCCATCAATTAGTCTCAGAGCAACAGCACGGTTTTGTCCCAGGTAGAGACACGGCGGCTCACATTAATACAGCTATCGCCGCCTTTGACATTTCTGGTTAGTTAGATCAACATATAGGGATGGTGATGCTTGACGCCGAAAAGGCCTTTGATCGAGTTGCCTGGGAAGCACTATGGCTTACTATGTCATCATTTGGCCTCGGTCTTAGGTATATTTCTGCAGTCCAGAAATTGTATAGCAGCCCGGTGGCAGCAGTTAAGCTGAACGGCCTTTCTTCAGCCCACTTTGCAGTTCAAAGGGGTACGCGGCAGGGCTGTCCGCTATCCCCATTACTGTTTGCCCTTTATATTGAGCCTTTTGTAAGGCATCTGTTGCAAAACGTAAGGATTTCTCCAGTATGTCTCAGTGGAGTAGAATTAAAATTAACTGCATATGCGGATGACATCACCATTTTTTCTTCTAATCCAGTCGATGCTATAGTTGAAATTACACGAGAGGCGCAGCGCTTCGGCTCCTTCTCCGGCTATAAATTAAACTTGACTTAGACAATTTTAAATTTTCAACCTGAAACAGTGCCAATATCATTAGGGGTTATAAGAACAGCTACTTATTTGGGAGTTCGTCTTAGTAGCCAAGTGGACGACGTGGTCTCTTTGAATTATGAGCCACTGCTTAAAACAGTCATGGCGAACCTTTGCAGTTGGCATCGGCTTCCTCTCAGTATATACGGAAGATGCAATATAGTGAAAATGAATATTCTTTCTAAATTTTTATATCTATATCGCCCAATTCCTCTAAGGGTCCCTTGGTCTTTCTTCAAGCGGTTAGATAGTGCTATAGGTAGTTTTATATGGGGATACAGACGTGCACGGAGAGCTCTTCGATATATCAAATTATCTTACAAACAAGGGGGTTTTAAGCTCCCAGATTTCAAACTGTATTTCTGGGCTGCATTTACTGGTTGGATTCGAAGCTTGCTCAGTGGGCCTGATACCTGCACTGCTTGGCTATCATATCAGCTAGCCTGCGGACCAGCCACTGGGTTCATGCTGTATAAGACTGCTGACCCCAATTATTTTAAGCGGGTCAGGTTCAAGATAATTAGAGACATTGCCAGAATTTGCCAAGACATTTGCAAGGAATACTCTCTGCCAGTGCTGCACCAGTATACGGTGCTGTGGGGCAATCCTATGTTGCCCAACATATTCCACGATCACATCGGAAGATGCTGGCAGCACAAGGGCATTAATCAACTTGGACAGTTATATGATGGACAGGGATTTCGATCTTTTTCAGCCCTGAAAGATGAGTTCGGGCTTTCACAGAGTACATTTTTAAAATTTTTGCAAGTACGGGACTATTTCCTACGGGGCCAGAGGCTATCAGAAATGGCAAGTCCCTCTGAAGTATTATCGGTATTATTTTCGACCTCCGGCCGAGGAACTATCGGTATAGTCGGCGTACCCCAAGGCTCCTCCCTCAGCCCAACGCTGTTCAACATCTACATGGCACCCCTCGCCCACGTCGCCCGACAGCACAACCTCAACATCATCTCCTACGCCGACGACACCCAGCTGATCCTCTCCCTCACCAAAGACCCTCACACCGCCAAAGCCCACCTCCACGAAGGAATGAAGGCCGTCGCCGAATGGATGAGGACCAGCCGCCTGAAGCTGAACTCGGACAAGACGGAGGTCCTCCTCCTTGGTTCCAACCCTTCAGCCTGGGACGACTCCTGGTGGCCAACATCACTGGGAACAGCCCCGCCACCCACCGACCACGTACGCAACCTAGGGGTCATCCTCGACCCCACCCTCTCCATGACTAAGCAGGTCAACGCCGTTTTCTCATCCTGCTTCAACATCCTCTGAATGCTCCGCAGGATCTTCAAGTGGATCCCCACCGAAACAAGAAAAACAGTCACCCAGGCCCTCGTCACCAGCAGGCTGGACTACGGAAACGCCCTCTACGCAGGAACGACGGCTAAGCTCCTGAGACGGCTGCAACGCATCCAGAACGCCTCTGCACGTCTTATCCTCGACATCCCCCGACGCAGCCACATCACACCCCACCTGAGAGACCTGCACTGGCTCCCTGTCAACAAGAGGATAACCTTCAAGCTCCTCACCCACGCACACAAAGCACTCCACAACTCCGGACCAGCCTACCTCAACAGACGACTCAGCTTCTACACCCCCACCCGCCAGCTCCGCTCGACCAGCCTCGCCCTCGCCACAGTCCCCCGCATCCGGAAAACGACCGCCGGCGGCAGATCCTTCTCCCACCTCGCCGCCAAGACCTGGAACACCCTCCCCACCAACCTCCGACAGACCCAAGACCTACTGGCCTTCAGAAGACTCCTCAAGACCTGGCTCTTCGATCAGTAGCAGCACCACCCCCCTCTTCCCCCAGCGCCTTGAGACCCTCGCGGGTATGTAGTGCGCTTTATAAGTGACAAGATTGATTGAATGATTGATAGTCTTTCAGAAATTTCTTGCAGCTGTTAGTGATGACAGTTTGCAGATAGCGGCTAAATTAAGCCGGATTTTTCAAACCGACATAACAGGCGAGGAAATACAGGCCTCATTGGACACTTTAGATGCAGCTGTAACCTCTGTTAATCTGAAACTACAGCAACATCGGACAGTTTTTATGTTGTATTACACCCCTGAGCTCATCTCTAAATGGGCTAGGTCCCAACCTTCGGCCAAATCATTCTGTCCAAAATGCCAAGTCTTTGCTGCAGATTTAAGACATATGCTTGTTACCTGTCCAAGGTTGAACACATTCTAGATAGATCTATCTTCCATACTTACATTACTCCACGGCTATAGTGTTCAGCTCACTGAGAGGGAAATAGTCTTGGGGGCAATACGCGACACAGTTAGTCACGAGAGATTATTAGCTTCAATTGTTATAGCATGTGCCTGCTTATGTATAGCCTGAGTTTGGATTAATAGTACGAGCCCATGCGTTAACGAATTTTGGGCTTTACTCCGACAAGTGTATGAAATGGAACTTACACTAGCTAAGGCCAGAGGCCCACGTTCTTTGTTAAAATTTAAAAGGGTCTGGTCTAGCCTCCAATGGGATTAATGTATTATTGTCTTTCTGTATTTTTGCATCATCCTCCCTATATTCCAATTCTACAACTATTTTTGTTGACTTCTATATTTCTCTTGTCCTTCTCTATCATGCTTATGGATATTTTACTTGACTTGGATTTTTGGGTATTTTTTATTTTCACATGCTACGTATGCTCTATCTTTTTCTTATGGTTACTTCATTTTTGTATTGTACTATACTTATGGCTAAGAAAAGATAATAAAAATTAAAAAAATTAAAAAAAAAGATAAACCTTTATCATTTAAACTACAATAGTAACCTATATATTCATTTAAAGTCATGAACGGCATTTCTAGCAGTTACACAGACTACGTTGCACACAATTATGAATCAAGTGGAAAAGCTTCAGCAATGAAATGAAAAGATGGTTCGAGCGAACCACACACTATAACGTCTCATTATTCAGTACAACATGTGTTACTTCTTATAAATCTCTTTTAGTGTTAACAATTAAAAAATCATATTAAATTGTTAGTTACTGTATTCTCAATTCTTTCCAGTTAAACATCCTTTATTAATAAAGTCAAATTCTAAGTATAACATCAACTGTATTTCTCTCGACATTAGTGAAATGTGAAATGTTACGTAAAGACTCTCCTGCATCAGCAGTATCAAATGTAACTTGTGTCAAAGACACGCAGGATTCATGTCCAAAGCGCACGTTCTTTTTGTGTATCCAGAGTCTGTCATTTGTGGGTTTTGTGACTTGTAGAGTGTGGACAACTTTACGCTGCACCAAGGGAAAGATCCACCTCAATCCATCTCCCGGCATCTTGATAGGACCGGAAGCACAGCCCTATGAGAAGATGGAATAATGCTGGGGATCGTGCCCTGCTCGGTATGGCTTCTCATTGGCTGCAGGAATGCAGTGATATGCGCACTTACAGCCACATTTTAGCAGGTATACTGTGTCGCCTGTGGCATGCTTATTATGTCTGCTAAATAAAATGGATTGTGCCTGTGTAAGGGAATCGTAGTTGAACTATGCAATTCAGACATGCACAATCCAGACATCTAGCTACAGAGTGTTGTGGTTAACAGTATTCTGTAGCCGGATCATGCTTCAGCCCCCTCCACCTCCGCCTGAGACCAGGAACCTGGAGACAAGGTAGTGAGGGGTGACCTGCAGTGTTCATTGAAACACAAAACTCATGTTTGCTGAACACTGATAAATTAAAAAATGTGCAGGGACCACACAGGAGGCAGGGTGGCTGCGCCCTGAAGCCCAGATAAGGAGACGCTGCTGCCCATGGATAGTAGTAGCGCTTAACAGATGTTATTTCAATAATTAACTCATTATGCACATTTCCAGTATGGAGGGTGTGATCAATAATATAGCGGAAAACAACAAATGTACTGGAATTTGGATACCTAGGGCCAGCTGTACGACCCACCAATTTGCGACCCACCAATTTCGCAAATTGGGATGTATATCAGTGTCTCAGACACTGTTTGCTATTCCTAATGGGGTAGCAAATTTCATGCCTCATGAATATTAATGAGGCTTTCGCACTTTGCGACCCCATTAGGAATGGCTAGCACTCTCAGGGATGGTGGCCTTCTGGGGTCTGCAGACCACCATGTCTGGGACTGCTTTTAAATAAAGCAGTCTTTTTTTTTTTTAAATGCAGCACGTTTTCCGTAAAGGAAAATGGGATGCATTTAAAAAAGAAAAATGAAACTTTTCAGTTTCATTTTTTGAAGGGCAGGCAGTGGTCCCTGGGACCACTGCCTGCTCTTATAAATATTTTCTCACATACTCACAAAGGGGAAGGGGTCCCCTGGGAACCCCTTCCCGTTTGTGAGTGGTTTACCACCTACTTGAAGTAGGTGGTAAACTGCGAGTGTTTTGCGGCCGCAAATGCGGTCGCAAAACAAATGTACATGGCATGGTGACTCGCTAATAGGAAGGGACGTCCCTTACTAATAGCGGGAGTTGCAAATGCCATTTTGCGAGTCCGTGACTCGCAAAATAGCATTTGTACATGCCATTACCCTTTTTTGTGGTCCCAAACGGGAGGATCTCCCGTTTGCGGCCGCAAAAAAGGGTCGTACATCTGGCCCCTAGTTCTCCCACACCTGCATGGAAAAGAGATTTAGACATTTGTCTATTCAGATTTGGATTGCCTGTGGCCACTATAGGAGATATGCAACTATTTGCAGTATGTTTAGAAATAGATCCTCATGCCAGTGAAAATCTGTTCAGTAGTTTTTGAGAAATTTGTGTTTTAAAGAGGTGCTCGGGTTGGGCTTAAAGAGGTTACATTTTAGCAATATCTTGACAGTTGGAAATATGTATTTTTTATTTGATCATAACTTTAGCACTGTTTGACGAACTTGCATGAAATTTGGCAGATGCTTAACATGCTCAGCTTACACTTTGTATTTTTACATTTGTACAGATTTATACGGGGGGCACTTTTAAAAAAAGTTCAAAATGTATTCACTTGCTAATAACTAAGGCACCATTTGAGGAATCCACATGAAATTTGGCAGATAGTTATCATGTATAATAATCTGTGGTTATGGTAAGTTTCATGCAGATCCATCAGGGGGCAAAAATGATATCCTGTAGTGCTCTGTAATAAATCTGCATGAAAATTGGCCAGTTCTTAGTTCATTAAGCCCAGTGCAGAAATTATAGGTCTCATGCAGATCCACAGTGGTGGAGTGGGGGGGGCAAAGTTAATTGGGAGGGGGTTAAACAAATCATTCATTTACACATTAGTGCAGTTTTACAGATCTGCACACTTGGACGACATTAAAATGTGTAGCTTACTTGTGGTAGTTTGAGTTTCACACAAACACTTTGAGGAGATTGGTGGGTGCGCTTAAAGGAGTGGTTAAAAAAAATATTCCCATTTGAAATCCTAGAGGAATCTTTGCTCTCCATCACAGAAAGAAACCCTTAAGGTAATTATAGCAAACTTGAAATGAAACTAAAACTTTACTCAGGGAAGTGTTGCTGCTTGTTTTGGAGTAAATCCATTCAATAGTTTTGAATGCTAGTAAAATTGCTTTATACTATATCAGAACCCGGGTCACCGACTCCCCTCTGTACATGGGCTGCGGCCCAATTGTCACGGCAGCAATCATCACGGTGGGACCACCTAGCATATGGGGTCGCTGAGTTAGCTCCATACAAGGGCATCACCCAATTGGCATGGCAGTTATCATCACAGCGGCCCCACCTACGGGTTTGCCGACTTACAACCAGCACAAAGGCGATGACACGATCGGTGCAGCAATAGTCACAGCTCACTACACGCAGCCCTCCTGTGGCATTTGGGGGTCATTGCCTTTTCCCTGCACACGTTCAGTGATATGATTGGTGCAGCAGCTATCGCTAAATGCAAGGATACCCCACTTGACCTCGCTCCCTCCCTCGCTCTCCTCTTCCTCAGAGGGCACACTGGTCTTGGCAAGCAGGCAGGCAGAAGTGTTCCAGGCGTAGATGGTCTTGCAATCCCTGAGTGATGTCCCCCTCACCCAGCTGGGACACTGCCAGGTTTTGGACCCCAGTCCTAGTCACAAGCAGAAATCTTGCAAAGCTTCTTCTGCTCGCACAGCCCAACTGGCTGCTTGACAGTTTGTGGGTGTCGGACTCCCCTTCTTAAAGTTTCCACACACCAAATGTGATTTAGAGTCTGAGTCTTTGAGGTTTGTGTTGGGGGTCTGCTTCCTTTTGAAGTACCCTTTCCTCTCCCCTGCCTTTTCTCCAGACAGCAGATTGTCACTGCAGGAGAAACTCTAAATCTGATAGCCCCACAACACAGGTAACAGTGATATGTGGACCAAAAGGTTACCCCAGGGCCACAGCCTTACTCTGTATGATTCCCTTATTTCCTTACCGAGATGTGCCCCGACCCCTTCAAAGATTACCCTTTGAAGTGTACTGAAGAGCCTGGCTCTCTCTTCCTCCCATGAGTCCCACCCACCTCACAGGAATACAGCAATCCACAAATCTGTCTGGGGATTCTTCTACCTCTTCATGTTCCCCCAGTTAGCCCTGGGTATCTCAAAATAGAAACCAGTATCTTCCATGTACTGTAACATTCAAGAGGCACGCATACAACCAGCAGATGCATATGATATGCAGGCACTGCACTACATCCTTCATGTATTGTATCATTCCCCGGAACACATGCACTCAGAACATGCATATAACATGCACACACTGCACAGCATTGCACCATCCTCGTAGTGTGCCATTCACAGGCACATATACACCCAGGACGTGTATAACACACATGTGCTGCGCAGCATTGCACCCTAAACCAATGTAGGCCAAGGGTGAGTAAAGCACACAGCAGCGGATCACTACATGGTATGCTGCCACCACCACACTCATGGTGCTTAACTCCTGGCAAAAGCAGTAGCATTTCACCACTATGAGGGTAGCGCTTTGTGCGACCCTCTTGGTCCAAAATGACCATAATCCATTATGTCATGGCTCACACAGATTATCTGTGGTCACCCATGACAACAAAAATACGCATCAGTGATCCAGACACCATTACAGTTTCGGCACTCAGAGCAGGGGTGCACGTCCATCACCATGCACAGGAATTTTCCATCCCAATATAGTATACTACAATAATGTGTCAGTGGGGTTGAAAGGATTAGAAATTAGAGATAGCTCAACAGTTAATGACTGGGCAGTCCTCGAAGCCAGGTTCGCAAACTGTTCATGGACCTACAATTAAAAATAAAAGTCCCCACTGGACAAATGAACTTTTAGCTCCCATTGTCCATTTTGAGTCAGCAGTACAAAATTCTAATATGTTAAACCATTTCAAATAGGGTCTACATATGAAATACCCAGACATGCTGCAGATTGTACAGTCAATGTGCTATGCATGTTTGAATGCTGGAACAACAGCCATGCAAACCATAACATGCACACCAAATACATTTGTCATGACCTCACGATATTTAAACCAATAAATAACATAATTCTACATTCATAATCATCATTTTTAATGTGGTAAGTGTAATCTGATATGTAATTTAATACGTAAGCTTATTTATAACATTTGTAATTGCATCTGTTGGATTAAAGGTGAGGGCTTGAGCACTGCAGTTGGCGTGAGAGTTTTGCTTTGCATGGTTGTTGTCCGAGTCATAGATTGTAGCCCTAACTATAACTTGTGAATTTGAGTGGTTTTCTAGTTTTAATTCAAAACCATAACAGTTATACAATTGTGTTTTTTGGTAATTATATATAAATAATAATATGGTATTGTTTAGTGCAATAATTCTCTCCACTGAAAAAACATAAATCACATTTCTTTATTTGAAGTCAGCACCAAAACCACACCCATTTATTTGTTTCTATCTTCACAAGCCTCAGGATCAATTGACGAATAAGGTTTACGTGACAAGCCACTTCATGCTCACAAGATGCAGAAGTATCACCACAGGAATATAAACCAACAGTTATGCTTCCATATATAAGAAAAGACTGGTCAACTTGAAATAGTGTCTCACTATTAACAGAGTATATTAAAAATGTGAAATATTGATGGTGGTGGTAGGGTAGTGGTGCCTGAAAGGAGCACCCAAGCCTGAATTCTACCAGAGGCACACTGCCACCACTGCCTCTGGGGAAGATGCAGAGGCTCTGAAGAAGGGCACAGTGGCTTGGGTGTCCTTGCCAGGTTGGGCATGCTGAGTCGGTGCTGAGCCAGAGGCCTACTATCCTGAGCTGCCCAACATGCCACACTGCAGATTTGTTCATTGCTGTGCTGCCTGCTGACCACACTGAAACCCTCCTCACGGATTGGTGGAGGTGAACAGTAAGGACACAATTAGGATCCTGGAGGCCAAAGATGCTCCCAAAGGTGGGCTTACCACGCTTCAGTCTAGATGTTAGACAGCTGTTCCTGAGGCCTTGGGAGGTGCTGGTTTCTACGTTTCAAGAGGTTAGGGAGTTCATGTGTGACCGCATGGCTCCACCTCACAGAAAGTAGGGAGAAGAAAACCTGGTGGACTGGGAAGTGGGCTGACTTGACTTCCTTGTTCATTTGGAGGCTGCCATTCTCAATTGGGTAACCCAAAATACTTGACAGTTAAACTGGGTGAAATCCATGCTTAAAAGACATGGTCTTGTTGGCAACGGCCATGTTAAAGATAATATATTGCTACAGCCAGTATAAATTATAATTTATCTACCTTAAAGCATATGCTGGGCTTGAACATTAAATTGTTTCTAACATTCCTGAAGGATGGACCATTGAATAAGCCTGAACTGGTGTGGATGTCGGGACACAACTTGTCTGCAACTTCTGACTGGATAACATGCTAACAACAACATGGAAGGCAGGGAATCTGAAAAGGACTGGCAGTGGTTCCATACCAATGGGCAGTTTCCACCTTTTGAAGGGTCAGCTTATATGCCTGGAAGCACACATTCTACAGTCTAGCTGATTACTGCATCCACTAACTGCCTATCTGGCTTAAATGTAAAATGGAACTTGAAGCCTGTTCTCAATATCACAACCTAAAATGCTTTTGTATTGTGAATGTTTTCCTATGTAAAGTGGTTAGGCACCTTTTTTAGTCTTGTCCATGCTAAATAAAATTACATATACATTAAAAAAAAACATATATATTGAGAACAGGCACTGACACTGAAGTAAGGCAAGGTGTACAAGGCCAAAATGAGTAAGACATGGGGTTGCTACTTCTTTGTCAAGACATCTTTGAGTTTGCATTAAAAAATGTTGGCAGAAGGTGATTTCCCAAGAGTGAAAGGAAGGGAAATGCAGATATTCAGGGACTCAGATCTGGAGAAGGCCTGTTTCAGTGCTCTGTGCTTATGATTTTTAGACACTTTAAAATTATTTCAAGTGCGAACATGACCCAAAGGTATCAGAGTGTTGTACATAGAAAACCATGTCCTGTTACATAACCTATGGTATGAAGCCACATCAAAACAATACAGAAAGCAACACAAAAACATAGGTACATCGTTCAGGATCGCCCCTTTTGAGGTACCCCAAGAGTCCAGAAGTTAGCCCTGGTCTAGATAAATTGTGGCTGGAATCTGTTTAGTCAAATTCTTTTGACCTCTTTCTTGAAGCAACGGTTGATGGGTTCATCCAAAACTCGGATGGGAGAGAGTTCCAAAGTCTTGGGTGGAGCAGGAGAAGGTGTGGTTGTAAGTCCTCTTTTTTCTGGATCGTGGAGTTTCCATCCGGAGGGAACTCACACTCTTGTAGAGAGTGTCTGCCTCCTGAGATCATAAGCTTTTGTGAAAGGTACATGAGTGTATCATACTGC
Organism: Calotriton arnoldi; assembly: GCA_963921515.1. Classification (NCBI taxonomy): domain Eukaryota; kingdom Metazoa; phylum Chordata; class Amphibia; order Caudata; family Salamandridae; genus Calotriton; species Calotriton arnoldi. Next base: position 36,931 of record CAWUFW010000009.1, read on the forward strand.
ATGGCTTTGTGTGTAAGGCAAGAAGGATCCTGGCTTTGAATGGGAGCCAACGGAGTGAGCATGTAGGAGCATCTTGATTCCAGTAAGATACATTTGACATCTTTTATGAATGGAGTGAAATAGTCTTTATGGTGGGTGCCACCCACAACATATGAAGCTGCTTGTAGCATTACTTTTAAGGCTGCAAGCCTACCTTGAGAGGGCATTTTAGTTTTCTTAGAATCCTTAGTTGGAATTCCTCACCTTGGACCAAATATTGAATGTGATCTTTCAAGTTTAGAATCTTATCAGGGATGATTACTCGAGATATAGCCTTGCATCCTAGGGTCAATGTGAGCCCCAGTGGAGAAAGGGACATTAACTAGTTTTGCACTGTACTAAGGAGTTCTGTTGGTTATTGTAGCCTCTTCTACATGGGCACCACAAATGTATTGTCTTTGTTTGGGCCCTGTTTCACTAGCATTAGGACTCAAGTCACAGTGACACTTCTTCAGCGCCACAATGTGTGGTGTTGCCCTAAAATGGTATTGTTAAATTGGGTTCACCCTATTTGTCTATTTACCTGCCCTTTAAGACCATTGTAGATGGTGCAGATATTGCACCTATTGTGTGGAAGATAAATATTGGGTGTGTGCTGCAGTGTGTATTTACATCACTAACATATAAGTCAAAAATATATGTCTGCTGGGAGCACTACTGTACTCTGGCTGTGCTACAGTTTAGAAGAACTGCCATTGATACATGGCAGGGAAAGTGACTATGCCATGTAGGGAAAGCCTATTTTATATATTTATAAATTATTCCTGCAGAGTGCCTTGTAAGCTCACAGGTCACGATGCTGATAAGATAAAAATAGGTCACAGTAAAATAAAACTCAAAAGCTCTTTTACTGTTTAGGGATTGCTAGACTTTTCGCTGAACGGTCGTTGATGGGATTAAGTTCTTTATTTCCTATCTCCACTTGGGAATATACTAGAAAAATGCTTCAAACTTATTTCTTACATACATTTCTAAATCGGATTTAATGGTGAAATCAGATTTTTGACAACTTAACTTTGTAAAAAAATTACCCTAGGCTGCCTGAGCCAGAACTTGCTTAAAATCAGTCCTGCCACCCGTTACAACTCCATAGCTGGAATACACATCCTAGGCTGGTAGATTTAATGACTATGGCTCAGAGGACAGCAGCCTGCCTCCGAGCACATGTATGTGAACTGCTGACACTTGGCATGGATTAGCTATGAGGGATTGGACATGAACAGTTGGCAGAACAAAGGACAGCTTTAGTACTACCTATTTTGACCTGGATATTTCAGAGAAGACTTCTTGTATTTATTCCAAGGGCCCCCTCAGTCCGTCCTAGACTCAGTAGGAGAGAGAACAGTAGAAAGGCCTGTCTGTGGCAGTTGGGATATGCCACCTCAAAACAGGGGATCCTGCATAGGTTTATAATGAGGCTAAGAGAAAGTACTGCAAAGGAGTTGGGAGGCTGCAAAATAAAATTTGGAATTGGTGGTAGGATTTCTCAATCATCTAGTGCACAGGACAAACCTGGCATCTCAACCACCACCTCCTCAGAGCATTGCTGGACCTGGTAGGACTCCACCAGAAGAAAAAGTCCCTGCTGAAAGAAGATGTCAGAGCAACATTGATCAGATTCAAAGTTAGATTTTAATTTCACTACAGTTTTTGGTAATGGTCTAGCAGGGGCGATACTTGACCACCCTTACACTGACAGGCATCCAACAAGAAGTCAGTGCTAAAACTACTTTCCTGGAATTTACAGCAAAGCAGAAGATTTCCCCACACTACCACTAGCATCACAGATATGCTGGCTTGTGGCAGCTGTGCAAGATGCAGAGGTCGAATAGGCCACAGCAACACCAATGAACTTATGCATGACTTTTGGGTACTTTCAGAGAGTGAAAACACAGCAGAGTTGCAGCAATGTTATTTCTTGTGGGCTCTGTTGGCATCCACATTCTTACTGGTTTACATCCACATTTTAATTGTTTCCTCAAATGCGGATAGGTGTTTTGTTAGAGACTTGGTTAAGGTCTTCTCTCATTTGGGCTCCAGTCTAAGATTTCTTTACCCTTGTTGGCCTATCCATTATGACTTCTGGGTACCTTTTAATCCCATTTTAGTTCTAGGTTCTGAGATACCTTCAGGTGGCTAATACTTTGCCAAGGAGTCATCTTTAATGGACACTGGTAAGTGCCTCCTTCACATGTTTCCATCCCTCATATGTATATATTAGAAGTTTTCCATGCTGTTCGCTTAAGGTTAACACCCTCCCTTCTGTTTTCAGGAATCACATTGTTACCTCTTCCTCATTCCTCTACCTCCAGTTTGTCACCCTACCCCCATATGATCCAGACACAGACCCTCTGGAACAGTTGTACTAACTGCCAAGGGTTGTAAGGGAGGTTGGGACTTAGTCAGAGTTCCATCTTGTATCCTTTGTTGCTATCATAACACTACTCCTTAAAGTCACACAAAGGGAGTGGGATTGAGAGACACAACAGATAAATAGACGCAGCATCCACGTTCAGCACCTTCCCTTCAGCTATTCACTGCTAGTGTCAGTTTTTGGGCTTCTCAAAACACACAAAGGAATAAAATTACTCTGCCGATTTACCACAGACAATTGAATACTTATTCTTCCAAGACCTCTCTGTAAATACCTGCCACCTATTTTCTCCAAGAACTTTGTTCTTTTTAGCCTGTTCCTGTGTTATGCCTTCCACCTGCAATGCAGTAGAAATTAAGTTGATATCACACACTTCACACTTTATCATAATTATGAATTCACATTAATCACCAGATTAGTGTATGTGATTGTTCCAGAGATTCTCTGTTTTATGTTAACTCAGTTTTAAAATAGCAGGGTCCTGTTTAATGCACAAGATTACTGTTGCTCAGTTTTATTGGTTTTAATCTCTTTCTCTGTTGCATAACAGATGTACTAAAGGTTATGAGCTTCTTTCTTACAAAAAACAAATGATCTATTCTGGCCTGAATTATTATTTAACTTTCACAATGATCAAATGTGCAGATGTGGCTTAAGCCCCATCTTCTTCTCAAAATCCTGTGATTCTGGGCAAATCACTTAATCTCCCCATGTCAAAAAATGAATCCAAGCTCGTAAAGTAGCGTGGTGCTCTTGTAAAGCTTTCTAATGCTCTTGGGCCAGGTTTCCGCTACATAAACCTGCTCAAAAAGATGAGTGATGTTTCCTGCAAATGTTTTGTGACTTACTTGTCTTTCTGGTTCCAAATGATTCGCTTTCATTGTTTCTTTGACTTTTCTTTTTCATGCACTTCCTACTCGGTTCAGAGGGGCACAACTCCAAATGCCACTGTGCTGAGAAGGCTAACTCACCAATGTGAATGGTGGTGTGTCCACTGCGGAAGTGCTTCAGCTGCTGGTGTTTCCTTCTTGCATTGGTTGCTGGCATGGAATGAACTGCATAGCAGTGGCGGCTGATATTCAACGGCATTGGGGGGAGGGTCACGGGGGTAGGAGGGGTTTGAGGGAATGAAAAAAATAAAATAAACACTTACATGTCTTCTGCTGCCGCCGCCTCCTCCTCTCGGTCCTCTTCGCCCGCTTCCAGGGCAGGAATCACTCAGCTCCCAACCTCCCAATAGCATTGCAGTGTTGTGATTAGTCCAAGCGCCGTGGATCGGCGCTCAACCAGAGAATTGGAGGCTGGGCATGCTCTCCATGCAGGCTGTAATGCAGCCTGCATGGTGAACATACAAAGTGCACATGACTGTTTGACTGGCCCGAGACGGCCGGCCAAACCGTCATGCGCACTTGGAGTGGGCAAACCACTCCTCCCTTGCCCTGTGAGCAGAGCAGCCCCGCCCCTACCCAGTTGAGCAATTGGAAAAATAAAATGATAATAACAGTGAGTTATTATCAATTTATTTTTCTCCTTACGGACCTGGTCAGTCGGGCGACGCTCCTCCGCCTTAGCGGAGGAGCCCCCACTGCTGCCTAGCAAGGTTTATCAGGTACAGTGTGACTTATATAGCCTCTCCCAAAGATTGCCGCCGAAATTTCAAACTCTTGAGCAGCTTAAATAACATGTAGTTATAGGGGTCAAGGGTTTCCCATGGGAGTCTGATTAAAGAAGCAATGCTACTGGAAAATTAACATTGCTACTGCTTTAATGCGATTACCGCGGGGACTGGCTCTGCTGCAATCATGGCAGCCGTTCTCTGCCTCCACACTCTTTTTTTGCCTGTCCATAAACATGGACAATCTCTCCATAGTCTTCTTCTGACCGTTGTTGCCGCAATGTTGACAGAAGACTCCTGCTGGAAGACAAGGACTCACTCAAGGACTCCTGAATTCTACTCGCACTCATGGGCTCAAACTGCTCTCCAAAAGTCAACTGGTTTGCCTTTTCTTTGCCTGCTTCAGGGAGATACAAAGTAAAAGGACTCCTCATTCCAAGAGGGCCGAGCTGAACACAGAGGAATGTACATTGCAAGAGAGATGACTGGAGAGAGGCCTGGTGCCTAGGAGCCTGGAAGGAGGAGCTATGGTCTGCAAGACTGACAAAGAGGAACTTCTTCAGCATTTTGAAAAAGTTGCGATTTAGTCATGTTTTTCCATCTCTGGAGCACTGTAAGAAGGTGCTGGGCTTGTCCAGGAAGGTTTTTGCTGCACTGAAAACTGATTTAGCAGGACCTTGCAGGATGTGGAGCCTTGCCAATGCTGGAGGAATTTCACTTCCAAACAAGTTTGAAGGTAAATCCTTGGACCGGGTGAGGCTATATTATACACAAAAATTGACCGCAGCATCTGTGAAATCAAGTTGTGTCCTGCTCTGAGCTTTTGGTGCCAAATCCAACAGCTTCCATGAATGTTTGATGACAATTTATTGAACTTCGAAGGAACCTCACCGGCAACTGCATTGGACCTTGTCCCACTGGCAGATTTTGACTTCCCTTTGAGAGACCAAGCCAGAAAACAAAAACTTTCACTGGACCAACCTACTTGGTGGACACAACTTCTGCTCTATTACGGTCAGCTTGAAATCGGCTAGGTCCTTGTCCAGCACAAACAGTGTTTTTGTATGGCAAGTCCCGGGGACTGATGACTTCCCAGTAGAGTTCTATGCCAACCAACCTGGTTGTGGAGGAACTGACCAACCAGGTTGGTAGAGGTCTACGCTGCAGCCCAAGAGGCCGGCCAACTGCCTAGACTACGAGCGAGGCACTGGTGGTCCCCATACTGAAGCTGGAGCGTCAACCCCAGGATGTTCGGGCATACCGCCCGTTGTCCATGCTTAACGTGGACTATAAAATATTGAGTGGGATACTGGCTTCTCACTTCCTTACCCACATGTCAACACTCATACATCCCAATCATACTGGGTTCATACCTGGGAGGAACACAGTGATGAACATACAGAGATTGTTCTCAATTATAGATACCAGGATGGGGCAATAATAGTCTTGATCGATATAGAGAAAGTATTTGACAGCCTTCGATGGGACTATTTATACCAGGTGATGGAGGAAATGGGCATGGGTGTGGGATTTATTACGTGGACTAGACTCCTGTACACGAGACCCACTGCATGAGAGCGCACTGGCATGGTAATATCTAACACGTATATAGTTGGGAGAGAGACCCAGCAGGGGTGCCCACTCTCTCCCCTGCTTTTTGCAATCGCAGTTGAGCCCCTCACCAGCGGGGCGCAAGATGGGGAGGCTTGTCAAGGGCTACTCTAGCATTCCATTATATGCAGATGATATGCTTCTCTTCCTGGCCAGCATGAACAGAGCAGTGGCTGCTCCTCTGCTAAGACGGATGAGCGTCACCCCACTGCGTTGCAGCAGTGAAGGAAGGAAAGTTAAAATAAAATGATAATAACTTGATGTTATTATCATTTTATTCGTTCGTGCTGTGGCAGCATGGGGGAGGGGCTGCTCTGCTCGCAGAGCAGGGGAGGAGTGGTGGGCACACTGAAGTGCGCATGACTCTTTAGCCGGCCGTCTCGGGCCCACGAAACAGTCATGCTCACTTAGCATGTTCTCCACCCAGGCTGCATTACAGCCTGGGTGGAGAACATGCCCAGGCCCCCAGTCCCCCAGTCTCCGTCTGAGCGCCGAATTACAGCACTCCGATCAATTACAACGCTGCATTGCAGCATTGTGATTGGCTCAGGGGACCCTGGCTGCTTCCTGGTTGGCCGACGGAGGAGAGACGATGTGGGAGAGAGCGGTGAGGAGGTAAGTGTATTTTTCTTTTTTTACACCCCCTACACCCTCGCCCCCGCTTCACCACTCCAGATCCATGCCGGCCGCCACTGGAAGAGAGACATCCAAGGCACAATCTCACTGCTGAACCGATTCGGTTCCATATTGGGACTCCATATAAATGGGCAAAAATCGCTTGTGTTCCGCCTGAGATCAGATACGCCACAGCCACGGGACTTACAGGGGCTTGTGCGGGAGGATCGCTGTATGAAATACTTGGGCGTCAAGGTATATCACGTTACCAAGGACATGCTGGGCGGTAATGTTGGGGCGTCAGTTAGAGCTTTTCATGCCATTGTGGGATTCTGGAGGACCCTACCCCTGTCATTGGCAGGTAGGATAGCAGTCGCAAAAATGGCGGCATTACCTCGCTTGCTCTATTTTGTTACCACCCTACCAATCATAATTCCCCAGGGCCTGTTTGCAGAAGTGAACTCACTGTTGGTAGAATTGATTTGAGGTGTTGGCAGGCAACGAGTGGCAATGGCCAGATTACGAAGGCCTACGGATGATGGGGGGCTGGCAGCGCATGACTTCGAAATTTACTACCTGGCAGCCCAATGGTTGTATATTCGGATGAATCCTGGGGGGAGAGACCCTGATGGCACCCCGAGTGCTAACACATTATTCCAGATACTCTTGACACCCAAGCGGACCCTTCCAGGCAACGTTAGGGAAATAACAACAGTGCATCATAGCTGACAGCGGGGCATACAGCATACCCACAACTCACTACCATACACTTCAGACTTGCCCTTGCAGGCCCTAGAGATTATCAATGGGACAGGGCTTCTACGTGGAGCGGTGGAATGGACGACAACAGGCCTAACCCGGGTGGGCGACCTCTATAGGAATGGTGAACTTTTATCTTATGAGGAACTTACAGAAATATATGAGATTCCACCGGGACACTTTCTGCTACACCGTGCCGTGACGATAACCATACGAAACCACTGGAAGGTGGGAACAGTGGAACCTCCAGTTCACCTAGGCAGTCACATGTTATGCACCACGTCAGGTAACGTACATGCCATCACACTTCTCTATAGAGCATTAAGACCAGGTATAAAGACACCGCTAGAGGAGCTGCGCCAAAAAAGGGAGGAGGACTTTAAAGATCCAATCCCTGAGTCACATTGGAACAAGATCCTTGCTAACATATATACGGTTTCCTGTAACGCCAGATTCAAACGCATTAACTATTATTTCTTTCATAGGGCATATCTTACGCCGGAGAAAATAATGCAGAACTATAAGGGACAGGGGATGGGATGCCCTATGTGTAGGGAACAAGGAGCTGAGTTGCTACATATGGTGTGGGCCTACTGGCAGGTAGTTATAGCATGAATTAATGAAGTAACAGACAGGACCCTCCCATGCACACCGCTGGTTTGCCTACTGGGGAGATTCTCCCACCCTGCAGCGTAAAGTGACTAATAGATTTGTAGATTTAGCACTGGTGCTGGTGAAACGAGCAATAACTATGAAATGGAATGCTTCTATCAGCCCCCAGATACCCAAATGGAAGGAGGCCCTGGCACGGTGGGCGGGATATGAGGGAGCAGTGCTGTTTCAGGAGGTGACGTGAGGGCGTGGCACCATAGATAAGGCTAGGGCCTGGGACACGCTAGCGGAAAGCCTAAAAGTCCCTGACGATGACTCCCCTGACAGTCCCCAACAACCTGACCAAATTAGCATGATGACTGAAGGCAAATAAGAGGAATGGGTGGAGAGGGATTCGGGCTGAAGCCCAGTGGCATATGGACTGGAGGCAGTATACCATAAGACCTTCTCAAGACAGCAGCTGAAGTGAGTGGCAAACTAGTTTTAAAAATTTCATGAAGATTCATCAAACAGCGCCAAAGTAATTGGCAAACGAAAAAACGATCTTGCTATGGAAACTAGGTCCTAACTATAACTACCTACAGGTGACTGCCTATACCAAGAAGGATGAAAGGCTGAGTGGACCCACCAGGATTTGAACACATTAGTCCACAAAGCCACCAGACCTATATATATATATATATATACACACACACACACACACACATATATATATATATATATATATACACACACACACACATATATATATATATATATATATACACACACACACATATATCAACCTCCAATCCCGCCTCTCAACCAAAAGACGGGTCTGACACAGCTCGGGTCGCCTCAAGGTAAGGTTTTTAATCCACCACTTGGCACAACAGAATTCATGCACGTAACACAGGGAAAACACCTGGCAGACGCGTTTCGGCAAATGCCTTCTTCATTGCCAGCTTCATGTTGACCAGTTTATTTCTTGCGGAGCTTTGAAATACTGGATGATGGAGTCCTAATGGAGCTCTGTCGTGCAATTACAGAGAGCGGGCTACAAAGTCTCAGCCCACAGTTAGTACTGTCCTTTCTTTTATAATTCAAAGCCCCCGGTGTGCAGCCAATTGTGTCCAAAATCCCACCAGCAGATCATGCAAGCGGTCCCACTCCGCAAACTTGGTTAAGTAACCTGTTCGTGCATGTGATAATGCCCTGACATCGTCAGCTGTTGAGCTGCCTACTCCCCGCTGTGGCATAATCAATGGCAGTTCTCCTCACCTGGTAGCTTCCCGTTCAGCAGTCAATCTGCTGCTCTCTCCCCATTGCCAAACAGTATCTCAGCCGGGGGGGCACCGCGGTGTGCAACCAACACGTCACCAACAGTTGCCGGCAATCCGCGGTGCTCCAGAATGAGAGGCGTGTCAATATGCAGCGCCGACTGCTGCACAATATCAACCTCCAATCCCGCCTCTCAACCAAAAGACGGGTCTGACACAGCTCTGGTTTCCTCAAGGTAAGGTTTTTAATCCACTTGGCACAACAGAATTCATGCACGTACACAGGGAAAACACCTGGCAGACGCGTTTCGGTGAATGCCTTCTTTAATGCCAGCTTCGTGTTGACCAGTTCATTTCTCGCGGGGTTTTGAAATACTGGATGATGGAATCCTATTGGAGCTCTGTCATGCAATCACAGAGAGCGGGCTATAAAGTCTCAGCCCACAGTTAGTACTGTCCTTTCTTTTATAATTCAAAGCCCCGGGTGTGCAGCCAATTGTGTCCAAAATCCCACCAGCAGAGCATGCAACCGGTCCCACTCCACGAACTTGGTTAAATAACCTGTTCGTGCATGTGATAATGCCCTAACATCGTCAGCTGTTTAGCCGCCTACTCCCCGCTGTGGCATAATCAATGGCTCTGCTGGTGGGATTTTGGACACAATTGGCTGCACACCGGGGCCAACTAGCCCACCAGGTACCTCCAGTAAGCGCCACAGAGCTGCGTTGAAGAGTGGTGGAAAAAGGGGCGTGGCCTCAGACCACCTCTCTGCAATGCAGCTCTGTGGCACAAACTGGAGGTACCTGGTGGGCTAGGTGGCCCCCAGGGACCCTCAGGATTCAAGGGAACTAAATTCCCCAACATGGCCCCCCTCCTGAGGCCTCTAATTGCCCCGGGGACCCCATCCCCCGGGGCTGTGCCTCGTCTTTTTTTTTATTAAGGGGGAGGGGGGCCACGTGGCCCCCCTCCCGGGCCACTTCTGGCCCCGGGGACCCCATTGTGCTTTCATTGCTGTGCCATAATGTCACACTGCTGGTTGTTGCACTCTATACAAAGTGCCAGATAATGTAACATATCACATTTGCACTTTAATTTCATAGTCATGTGCTTGGTCAACCTACATATGAGAGGCCGAGACTAAACAGAACAATGAGTGATCAGCGAATGAAGACCACTTCTGAGCACCTCCCCCCCCCCCCAGCCCCCCAGCTCCACTCTTCCTCTCTCTATCTCTAACTTCTATCTTCCTATCACTCCATGTTTTACTTTTTGTTCTAACCTAATCCACACTTTGGATTGTCATCTTTATACCAGTTAGTGGGCTTTTATGTTTCTTTCCCCTCCAAGTGGGTTCAACCGCGGGGTTCAGCCAGACGTGTTTCTACTTCACCTCTACCATGGGTAACCCCTCAGCCGACCACCCCACTATTGTCAATGTTATTCCAAACACCGGCCCTAATGTACTGTAACGCTGTCCTCCAACGAACTGTATACTGTTCTATACCTTACCCTGTAGTGAGCATGTGTTCTACTTTGTATCAGTCCTTTTTGTTTTTCCTTTCTTATACTTTTGAAAATAAATGAAAATAAAATAAAATACTGTTGTAACGGTCTTTCATTTACAGACAGTAGTTTGGTTGTACTGTTGCAGGATTCTTAACTTTGTGAACAGTTTGGTTATATTGTTACAAAGGTCTTTCCTTTGCAGCCAGCAGGTGATTTGTGTTGCTGTAAGAGTCTTTCCTTTGTAAAGGGATGTTTGGTTCCATTGTTGCAAGCGTTTCTCCTTTGTAGACAGCAGTTTGGTTACTTTCTTGCTAGGGTCTTTCCTCTGTAGAAAGCTGTTTGTTTATATTGTTGTAAAGGTCTTTCTTTTGTAGCCAGCACTTCGGTTATATTGTTCGTGATTCGGCCACCTGCATAAGTGATTCCTAATATTTGTATGTAAAAGTTGATAAAGGCTTTTCCTCATATATAGTGCATATGTCGCACAGGTTTATTCTAAGTATGAAATGCCCTGAGGAAAAGTAGCATATCGTGTATTTCCATGCTACTGGTACTCAGTGTTATTGAGGCTCAACCTTTGAACCCAAAAAGGGTCATGATGGTGTATGTCATATCCCGGAATGGCAAAGTTACAGGGAAAGAACATTATTTCTAGGGTTAAATGATGTTCTGTAGGTTTTACCACAAGTACTCCCTAAAGTTCTTTAGAGCTTCTGGTAAAAATAGGTCTGCAGGAGAAAGGCTCAACAAATGAGGATGTACAAAGTTGGGAAACAAGGCAAACTGTAGTGACATTCACAAAAAGATCCTAAGGCCAGACTCCATTTTGAGCAGGCCAAAACTCCATTTTCCATTTTCTGCCTGGTTATCAGCATGTCTACCTTTACTGTAAATGCCATCGGTCCTTATGTTTCCAAGAACCTGTGAAAGTGTCAGGTCATCCAGGCAGCAACATCATAAGACACACAATGCAACACCTAATGAGACATCAGTCTGGGACAAATGTCTTGTTATTTGTATTTTAAGGTCAGCTAACAGCAATAACATAAACAATGTAGTCTAAATTGACATATTTTTTTTTACCATATTTGATTATATTAATGTGTCAAAGACTGGCAAGTTGATGCACCTCGATTATGTCAGAAATTCCTCAAGAATTGCCCATACCAGATAAGGTCAGTGGACAACAGTATAAAAGGCTCATCAAGTGGTCACAGAGATAGAGAGGCCCTTCGCCCCAGATTATAACTCAAGATACTGCCAGAAGATCCTGACAGAGACTGACAGCCAGGCTGCCAAACTGCTGCTGCATCCTGTCTTATGCAGAGAGCTCATACATAGGCAAGTCCAAGAGGAGAGGTGCTGAGCCCAACTGATGATTTCTTTTCTTTTCAAGGGAACACTCTCTCTCAGCTGCTGATAACTATAGGTTCTTGCTGTACACAGGTATGCAGTGCTCTGATTCTAAATGCAAGTTAAGCTATGCCATGCTTTCATAGTATTGTGCATATAATATAAGTAGGCTTTAGTGTGTTAGGTTGCTAGATGATATTTCACTACAGTAGAAATGTTCATATAATTTTCCTTGATAGCAACATGTGTTAGTGCTATTTTAACAATATTCTGTGAGGTTATTTTACATGTGCTAAGCAACATGATGAGACTGTTGAAATAAAACACTTTTAAGCATAAAGTGTCTTTCTCTTAGTGCAGTGCTTGTGTATGACAGTATTAAGCACCAAACTGGGTATAAATTACCATTGCATCCCCGAACCCTTTGTAAGGGACTGTTAGTATCCCAGAAATCATGGCCAGCGCATCAATTATGTATTGAGTGGGGTTGTGTGGGACTACAATAACCTGTTTTGTCACATTCAAGTGCTGATGGACTGAACTAAATTCAGGCATCCGAGGGTGTGAAAGCAAACCTTGTAGAGCTAAGCGAGACTCTTAGTTTATGCAACAACATACTAGTTCTAAAGTGAGTAAAGTTAGAGGTTTGACAGTTGTTTCCCATGATTGATATTGAGGCCCCTACGATACATATTCTGAGGGCACGGTATAACATCTCTCATTGTCCAGGTATCCATTCTAAGTGCTCAGTTATGGCATTGTTCTTAGCACACAGGATTCATCTAGGTATGGTATGATTATAACCAGCAAAGGAAAAGTCAGTTCTACTGCAAGTTAATCCTCAAAGAGGAGAACTGAATGCAGCCGGGTACAAGTAGGGTTGAAAATGGGTCAAAACTGGACTATTACTGTAGGCATTTTTCACTTGAATGAGGAGAGAAATGTGTGATCAAAAACAGATTAGATTTATATTAAAAGGGCAATGAGTGATAACTTGATGTGTTGTCCCACTGACAAACAGCCCTATGTTCCTTTGTATTTTTGTTGCCACAGCATCTAGGAAAAAACTTTGAAAACCTTAGGGAGCTGCTGGAATGAGCCTGCTCCCAAAATGCATTGGTTGGTTTGGAGATGGTGTCCATCTATGAGCTGGATGTGACATACAAATCAAAGGAGACTCAACATGTGATGCTTGAGCTAAGTTCTTCGGTAGTTGGTGTGGTAATTCCAGGATGTTATATTTACGGTTGCAGTATTATCGCCCTTTTGCAAGTTCTGCACCTTGGAATGATGGATAATATGGCAATTCTGCACGTTTTCCCACCTTCTGAGATGCAAGACGTGGAAAAAATGCATTATTCCCCACACAAATTCTAGCAAGTATTGCCTGGTGAAATTTGTGAACAGAAAATTCCCATGTGTGAAGTATGTGCATATTTTATAACAAAAAATGGTCTTTAATCATTTAAGAACATTTTACCCAAATGGAGAAAGCTTCTTATAATACTGCCATAAATTAGGAAAATACATTGGCACAACCTTTTTTAGTACCCTTGCAGCAGAAAGTAATGAAAATGGCTATTGTAATACCATCTTACTTTTTCACATAGCATTTAAAACTAATGTTTATATTGTTTCTACACATTGTTTATAGCAAGTTCAACTATTGCCCAATGTAATGGTATTCAAGACTTCCAGCTTGGAAGGATGAAAGGCTGCTTTGCCTTGCCAGGGTCCACACTCTTGACCTGCAGGTCACAGATGTCAGCAGTTAGGCAAGGACTTAATTTACCAGCGTTTACAGATTTTCAGCAGGTTGGTGAAGAGGGGTGATGTTGCTTGGATAACTATTTGCAGTTAGAACCCATTTATTCCCTGTTGGTGGGTGATATAACTAGAGCATCATTAAAAAGTTCCAATAAAAATCTGTAATTGTGTGAAAGAAAGCGCATATATAAAAATAAAACAATTGAATCAAGTTCCCTTTCTGCAAAAAAAAGTTTGTAATGGCAGCTGGGGCCAAATTTTCATTGCAAGGTAGTCTTGATGTTTGCTCAACTTGAAGAATGGTGTGGAGGTTCTCTTTGCCATTTAGGCATTTATTTAGTTGTATGTTATACTTTTTCATTTACTGGCACAAGTTGCATACATTAGCAGCTTTTCTCAGGACGTATTGGTACCAGTGCGTGGGACTGATGACACAAAATGGTGCCAGCATAGAGGGCATCGAAATAGGACAGGCACAGGCAATGATGTCCAACACAACCAAGGAAAGTGAGGAAAATAGGTGATCACTGGCAGTGCACAACCACAGTCATACCTAGCAATGCATTTATTATACCATGCTCAGGTTGACTTTGCATTACACTAACGTTTTGCTTGTTGGTCAGTCTATGTGCAAGCAGAACTCGACAGTTCTACAGTAGGGGGGCAGATGCTTGTGCTTTGATTTGTCCTGGGGTACGTTTAAGGCACATGCAACTGGGTTTAATGACTAAATTGGTAAATTAATGAAATGAGTAAATAACATTTACGGGATTCTCAGAAAACGAGCCTACAGTGAACCACTTGTCTGAATGTGGAAACTGAGAGATAGATTCTTCTCACTTGATGGTGCACCAAAGAGGGGTAGCTATGACTAATGTCATATCTGATGATTTGCCATATCAGGCTTAGGCGGCAAAACGTTTAGCATTCAGACGTCGAGTGGGCCGAGAGGCAAATCATGAAAGAAACATACAGCCAGGCTTCAAGCAAATGAGGCATCCACCAGATCAAATTGCACTGGCACACATTTTGCAATGGCAATTATAACAAGCATTGAAAATGCAATAGGTCTCGCGTTTCATTAAGTTAAAGCCATTTGCTTTGCTAATGGTATTGTATAGCAAAGCAAATGGCTTTAACTTAATCAAAGGCGAGACCTTATAGCATTTTTAATGCTTGTTTTTAAAGTGCTATGACACTGCCAGCGTTGACCGCATCACAGGGCTTTTTTTTTTTTACTTTAAGCCATGCTGCATAGCAGCATGAACAAGACTAACAAAACATTGACAAATCCAATAGAATTTGCAAAGGCGAAACTTATTGGCTTTGCCAGTGCTTTTTAATACTGTACTGTCAGAGCGCTTTACATGAGCACCGGTTGCGTTAGAGAGGGACACATTCATTTTAGGCACCGGAGATGAAGTGATTTGCCCAGAATCACAGGATGTTGAGCGTCCCTGCCGAGACTCAGCCCCATTCTCCAGCTTCGAGGTTGAGCGCTCTAGCCGTTAGGCCACATCGTCTTGGAGGAGATAAGAAAGGAGGAGAATGGAGGAAGGAGACATCAGCAGTGCGTGGGCGGTGCCACGTGGATCCCGGGGGGGGAGGTAGGGGGGGTCCGGGCAGCGCACTATCCCGTCACCCCTCTACTGAGTGCCGTGATTGGTAGTGGCGCTTCACCAGCACCCTGGCATAAATCACCCTCTAACAGCAATGCAACGAGGGCCGTTAAGTGCTAGTTTGCTTTGAATGCAAATCTGCTCAAATGATATGCTTGCAGTGTATGTTTTTTGCTGTTTTTAATTAACACTTCAGTTTATCTTGCGACGTACATAGTGCAATCCTCCTTCCACGGCTCTTCCAATGACAGGCTGCCAGATATACTGGCGCATCGTCATTGTTAAAGCATAATTAATGAATGCAAAAATTGCCGCAGAGTAAGTCCGTTTCCTGCTGGGGGATGACGGCTCCGCTGATGTCGAAGCTGCTCTGCCGGAGTGTGGCGGAAATCCAAAGTGCCTGATTATGTCGAGCACTGGAAAACACCCGACACAAACAGACTGCAGTGAAATGACAAGCGCCTGCGTTATCATTAACACCGAAAGACACGAGAAACAGGCTGCGGCGGGATACCGAGAGCTTGTGAATCACTGCAGCTGGAAGACACATCCCAAAGGTGCTGCAATGACATGGGTACAATGTAAGGCCCTGCTTAATATGAACACGGGAAGCTCATCACGGGCAGACTGCAGTCACACGCGTATGCTCTAGTGTTCCTGACAATCACTTACACCGGAAAACAGGTCACAAAACACTGCGGGATACAGAGGTACAATCTCGGAAAACAAACAAGCTTTCGGCTTTGGCAAAGGCAGCCGCGTGTTTATAATTGCATCGCGCTTTCACTTTAAGTGAAAGCCGATGCAATTATAAACACGCGGCTGCCTTTGCCAAAGGGGAATGATAAAAACAAGAATGAAAGCAGAACCAGCGCGGCGCTCATGAAAGGGAGCCGCGCTGATAAAAATGCCTCATACAGCAGCACAACCCCCCTCTGTGACCGAGGGGGAGTGAAAGCAGAGACGGTGGGGTGGAGGAGCGTAGGAATCACACAGCAAAAACTAGCCAGCTGCTCAAAAGTCTCCAATTACAAAGGCAGGCTACAGCGTGAAAAACAGATGGCACACTGCACTTCAATTAAAAGAAGTGCAAGCAGAGCGAACTAACACTGTAGTTAGGCGCCGCTGTATCGGGACTACAAGGAAGTTAGCAAATGAACAACAGCCAACAGAAAGGGAGATAACAACAACACTACCACAAGTTAGCCAATAGGAAGTGGAAAAACAGATTACATGAAGTTTAAGCCAACATACAGATTACTTTAGGTCTCGCTGAGACAGCGCATGCAGCGCATGCGCTGCCAAGGCGAGACCTAAAAAAGGCTACATATATGTCTGCAATTATAAGTATTAAGAAGTGCCCTGGAACTGCCAGCAAGCAAGGTGCACAAATGCCCAGTGGATACCTGCCCAGTTTCTGAAAAACACGGGACAAGCTAGTTCCATCTGTACATTTACCCCTTGCTGGCTTGCACCTTCTTCATAAACAACTGCATCATCTACAAAGCCATCATCACCAGCATATCTGCCTCTCTGGCTGAAAAGTTCGTTACTGCTGGTGGCTCTTGGCACAGCGCAGACAGAACACCATTAGACTGGAGATGAAGAAGTGTAAAAAGAAAAACAAGGCAACACGCCTTTTTCACCTATGGACCCAGGATCTATAACAACATCTGGAACAACATCCTAGTATTCAGCTGGAACAACATCCTAGTATTCTTCTGGAACAACATCACTGTATTCATCTGGAACAACATCCTGTATTCATCAAAATGCCCCAACGCTGCTCCAATTTACAAAAGAATGGAAAAACAACCTCTTTAAAGAACATTATAATGAAATGCAGTAACAGTCCACTTTCACTCTTAGATACCAGCTATGCATTCAATCACACATTGACTGCGTCTTTACCTTTGACCCAGCATATCACTATATAAATACCAAATAAAATACAACATGCTTCATAAGGTTTTCATTAAATACAGTAAACATCTTAACATTAACTTTCATAGTTTCCTTATGAATACCACGTTTGTATTTTATGATGGTCCAGAAAATAGAACATTCTAAACAATATTACCGGATTGTTTTCAGTTTATATCCACATCTTTTCAGGCCAAAGGTCAAGTTTTAAAGTTGGCACTTAATGATTAACATGGCAAATGATACTCTCTAATTACAATCTCAGCTTGAAAAACTAAGGGTCTAATTTACAAGTCCATTGCGCCACTGGTGCGTCACTTTTTTGGATGCACTGGCGGCGCAGTGTGCCTGATTTACAAAGCCACGTAAAGCCACCCTGCGTGGCTTTTCATGGCCTTGTAAATATGGCCCCCTTTCACACAGTACTCTGCGTGAAAGGGGCGTTCCATGGGTGTTGATGTGGGTGTTCCCACGTAACATCCATGGACCCTGATGCATTCCCAGATTTCTAGGTTTCGTAAACCTGGGAATGCGTCAGATTCCTACGCCTCCCCAGGGAAGGTGTATGGGAGGCATAACGAGGAGAAATACCTTTATTTCTATTCATTTTTCCTTTTTCAATGTGTGCTGCATTCTGCAGCATACATAGTAAGAGGACAACACCTCCCGTAAATGTTCCTTCCTGCACATAAACAATCACCCCTACAACGCAGACACCCAGGCACCATGGCGCAAGGGTGCCTGCATTGGCGCATGGCAGCCCATTGTGCGCCAGCGCAGGGGAAAAGGACAGGAATGCGCCGTATCTAGTAGAGATGCGGTGAGGTTTAGCGTTTGAATTGTGTTGAAGGCTGTCTGTTTAGTAAGTACCTAGTGCCTCCTAACTGCTACTTCTCTGCATTGTATGCTCTGTCAGAGCCAGGATGCCCAATGGGCAGTGGTGGCTGGTGAGCTTAGAAATTGGTGGGGTGTAATACCAGCCAGGAGTTCACCCCATTTTTTTCACTGTTATACGTAAATCGTAAATGTACTCATACTCACTGGTTCTATCACACACACACACTGACTCTGGGCTCTGGTGCAACTGCACCTGCTACACCATAAATAGCTACACCCGACTCACTTCCTCTCAAAACCTTCAAACACTCACTTTACTCATTCTAATGCACTCACAATCTTTAACTTTCTCTCTCGTACTCACTTTCACTTATTCCTATGCACTCTCAAATTCAGATTCTTGCTCTCTTTCACTCTCATTGACACTCTCAAACACACTCACACTCAATTCCATTCACTCTCAATAAATCACAAACACATAAAAAATCTAAATCTGTATTTGTAAAGCGCAAACTACTCACCCTTACGGGTCTCAAGGCGCTGGGGGCCGTCGTGGAAATTAAGTGAGCTATTGCCCAGAGTCACATGGTGCTGAGCTGAGCTGCCGCCGGAGCCGGGGATCGAACCGTGAACCCTGTGCTCCGAAGTCAGCTGCCCTGGCCGCTGCACCACACCTCTCCACATACATTGAGAAATATATATATATATTTTTACTTACCTTGCTTACTTAGCTGACAACTCAGAGGCTCCATGGCAGCAGCAGAGCAGGAACCTGGTGCGGGGCATTGGAACCAGCAAGTCATGATTCCCAAAAAGAAGCCAGATGGAGCGGCAAGGGCAGGATTGAAAAGGGTGATCCAGCAGATTTAATCTTGCAATACTGGGCCTGATTACTCCTTTCTCTTTCTCTTCCAATTTACTCCTCTAGCTCGATCATTTACCCCCACTTTACTTACTTGCTAATTTGGTCCTCTAATGGACCTTTTTGCATTGCACTCAGGGGAAAGACAGTCAGCATTTCTTGTTTGCTCAATTAATGAACAGTGAAACCACTTGGATACACAATGAGGACCAGGAATCGGTAGCCAATTTAAGGGTTTTTATTACAAGTTAGAGATTAAATTCAAATCGATCACTCTCAATATGAAACTGCATAAAAACTGTATCGCAACAGGGAGGCCTAACGAAATGTAAGCGAACAAGAATTAAACACACAAGTAGCTCTGTAGCTGCTATGCAAAACAACATCAGAATCTGATGCTCAGAATATAATCTAGCTTGGTCTTTCTTAGGCATTAACAAGTTAATCCTCTTCAATGAAAACTAAGGCACATCATTTCTCATAGAATACAGCTACAAAAGGTGATAGGGATTAAGCAAAAGAGTACAAAGAGTATTAGCAACAGCATTGCAGAAGCTTGGTCAGGATTCTTCAAGGTAACAGGAGGAGTTGATCTAACCCACACTTAGAGAAATTAACGTGACATAGGGGAGTGTCTCCAAGAGTCTGTTTAAGGGGCTATGGAGTTTGGGTTTAGGGAAATAGAGGAAATGGTTCAGGTCAGAGTCCAAAGGAAGGCTCTGCAAAGAGCTTGCAGAGAAAGTTCAGCGGAAGAGTTCAGGATGCGGTCTGCAAGGAAGTCCAAAGTCATCTGACTTCTCCGTTTAGGACATTCAATAAATTATAATTGATGAAGATCACTGTCAATTCTCCTTTTGGTACGGCATCCATATTAATGCATTGTAATTGTTTCAAAAGTCCATATAGTTGCATATGGTGTTCAGAATGTAACACCACTGTAAATTCACACACTGAAAATGGGAACATCCTTTTGGTCCCACACTCATGGGTAAAGAGAACAGTCCATTGTTTGTCCACAGTTCTCACGTGCTTGTCATTCAATTCCATTCCCAGATATGTTTCTAATACTTGTTACAAGAAATGTATAAATTCAAGCTAACAGTTGGAGTGAGTTCCTGCAAAGGAAAACAAGTCAGCAAAATGCAGAAATGCAATGAATTCTCATAGGAACAAGAATCAAGCGTTATAGGTTCTCACCAGATTCTCATATATTGTACATATGACACGTTTTGTTGCATGTAACACTACATTTCCATACTGTTGTATTGATTTATCATCTAGGTGTGTAATCAAGGTTTTGTACTATTGCTTGATTTTTATTTTCTTTCTTTTTTGTTAATATTCCTTTTGGTTATCAATGTCATTGTTCACATCTAATATTGCATAACTGTTTTTTTCTCTGTTTTTATGAAGGTATTTGATTGTTGATCATTGTATGCTTGATTTTGGGAAAAACTTAATAAAGTATTGAGGCACGGAAAAAAAAGAGTCAGGCCTTTAGTGAAAATAGCTAACTTAAAGCATTAGCTATATAATGCACCCCTTTATATGTGTGTGCACATTTAAAACACCTATGTGTATATAACATTTCTTTAATACATTAGTCTAATATATCACGTAGTAGGAATGAAACTGCATAACAGTGGGTATACTGAAAAAATAAATTCATAAGTATATATGTGTAACATAAAGGCCTACATTGATAAGCCTTTATTGTTTAACCTACAATAGTAACCTATATATACAGGGATCATTTAGAGTCATGAACGGCATTTCTATCAGTTACACAGACTACGTTGCACACAATTATGAATCAAGTGGAAAAGCTTCAGCAATGAAATGAAAAGATGGTTTGAAGCGAACCACACACTATAACGTCTCATTATTCAGTACAACATGTGTTACTTCTTATAAATCTCTTTTAGTGTTAACAATTAAAAAATCATATTAATATGTTAGTTACTGTATTCTCAATTATTTCCAGTTAAAACATCCTTTATTAATAAAGTCAAATTCTAAGTATAACATCAACTGTATTTCTCTCGACATTAGTGAAATGTGAAATGTTACGTAAAGACTCTCCTGCATCAGCAGTATCAAATGTAACATGTGTCAAAGACACGCAGGATTCATGTGCAAAGTGCACGTTCTTTTTGTGTATCCAGAGTCTGTCATTTGTGGGTTTTGTGACTTGTAGAGTGTGGACAACTTTACGCTGCACCAAGGGAAAGATCCACCTCAATCCATCTCCCGGCATCTTGATAGGACCGGAAGCACAGCCCTATGAGAAGATGGAATAATGCTGGGGATCGTGCCCTGCTCGGTATGGCTTCTCATTGGCTGCAGGGATGCAGTGATATGCGCCCTTACAGCCACATTTTAGCAGATATACTGTGTCGCCTGTGGCATGCTTATTATGTCTGCTAAATAAAATAGATTGTGCCTGTGTAAGGAAATCGTAGTTGAACTATGCAATTCAGACATGCACAATCCAGACACCTAGCTACAGAGTGTTGTGGTTAACAGTATTCTGTAGCCGGATCATGCTTCAGCCCCCTCCACCTCCGCCTGAGACCAGGAACCTGGAGACAAGGTAGTGAGGGGTGACCTGCAGTGTTCATTGAAACACAAAACTCATGTTTGCTGAACACTGATAAATTAAAAAATGTGCAGGGACCACACAGGAGGCAGGGTGGCTGCGCCCTGAAGCCCAGATAAGGAGACGCTGCTGCCCATGGATAGTAGTAGCGCTTAACAGATGTTATTTCAATAATTTACTCATTATGCACATTTCCAGTACGGAGGGTGTGATCAATAATATAACGGAAAACAACAAATGTACTGGAATTTGGATACCTCTGGCCAGCTGTACGACCCACCAATTTGTGACTTGCAAATTGCGTCGCATTTGCGAATCGCAAATTGGGATGTATAACAGTGTCTCAGACACTGTTTGCGATTCCTAATGGGGTAGCAAATTGCATGCCTCATGAATATTAATGAGGCTTTCGTAATTTGCGACCCCATTAAGAATGGCTAGCACTCTCAGGGATGGTGGCCTGCTGGGGTCAGCAGACCACCATGTCTGAGACTGCTTTTAAATAAAGCAGTCTTTTTTTTAAATGCACCCCGTTTTCCTTAAAGGAAAACAGGATGCATTTAAAAAAGAAAAATGAAACTTTTCAGTTTCATTTTTTGAAGGGCAGGCAGTGGTCCCTGGGACCACTGCCTGCTCTTATAAATATTTTCTCACATACTCACAAAGGGGAAGGGGTCCCCTAGGGACCCCTTCCCATTTGCGAGTGGTTTACCTGAAGTAGGTGGTAAACTGCGAGTGTTTTGCGGCCGCAAATGCGGTCGCAAAACAAATGTACATGGCATGGTGACTCACTAATAGGAAGGGACGCCCCTTCCTATTAGAGGGAGTTGCAAATGCTATTTTGCGAGTCAGTGACTCGCAAAATAGCATTTGTACATGCCATTACCCTTTTTACCCGTTTGCGTCCGCAAAAAAGGGTTGTACATCTGGCCCCTAGTTCTTCCACACCTGCATGGAAAAGAGATTTAGACATTTGTCTATTCAGATTTGGATTGCCTGTGGCCACCATAGGAGATATGCAACTATTTGCAGTATGTTTAGAAATAGATCCTCATGCCAGTGAAAATCTGTTCAGTAGTTTTTGAGAAATTTGGGTTTTAAAGAGGTGCTCGGGTTGGGCTTGAAGAGGTTAAATTTTAGCAATATCTTGACAGTTGGAAATATGTATTTTTAATTTGATCATAACTTTAGCAGTGTTTGACGAACTTGCATGAAATTTGGCAGATGCTTAACATGCTCAGCTTACACTTTGTATTTTTACATTTGTACAGATTTATTCGGGGGCACTTTTAAAAAAGTTCAAAATGTATTCACTTGCTAATAACTAAGGCACAATTTGAGGAATCCAGATGAAATTTGGCAGATAGTTATCATGTATAATAATCTGTGGTTATGGTAAGTTTCATGCAGATCCATCAGTGGGCAAAAATGATATCCTGTAGTGCTCTGTAATAAATCTGCATGAAAATTGGCCAGTTCTTAGTTCATTAAGCCCAGTGCAGAAATGATAGGTTTCATGCAGATCTACAGTGGGGGGGGGGGGCAAAGTTAATTGGGAGGGGGTTAAACAAATCATTCATTTACACATTAGTGCAGTTTTACAGATCTGTACACTTGGCCGACATTAATATGTGTAGCTTACTTGTGGTAGTTTGAGTTTCTTACAAACACTTTGAGGAGATTGGTGGGTACACTTAAAGGAGTGGTTAAAAAAAATATTCCCATTTGAAATCCTAGAGGAATCTTTGCTCTCCACCACGGAAAGAAACCCTTAAGGTAATTATAGCAAACTTGAAATGAAACTAAAACTTTACTGAGGGAAGTGTTGCTGCTTGGTTTGGAGTAAATCCATTCAATAGTTTTGAATGGTAGTAAAATTGCTTTATACTATATCAGAACCCGGGTCACTGACTCCCCTCTTTACATGAGCTACAGCCCAATTGTCACGGCAGCAATCATCACGGTGGGACCACCTAGCATACAGGGTCGCTGAGTTAGCTCCATACAAGGGCATCACCCAATTGGCATGGCAGCAATTATCACGGCGGCCCCACCTGGCTTACGGGTTTGCCGACTTACAACCAGCACAAAGGCGGTGACACGATCGGTGCAGCAATAGTCACAGCTAATCACATGCGGCCCTCCTGTGGCATTTGGGGGTCACTGACTTTTCCCTGCACACGCGTAGTGATGTGATTGGTGCAGCAGCTATCACCTCACATCTCGCTAAAGGGGTCCAAATGCAAGGATACCCCACTTGACCTCGCTCCCTCCCTCACTCTCCTCTTCCTCACAGGGCACACTGGTCTTGGCAAGCAGGCAGACAGAAGTGTTCCAGGTCTTGCAATCCCTGGGTGATGTCCCCCTCACCCAGCTGGGACGCTACCAGGTTTTGGACCCTAGTCCTAGTCACAAGCAGAAATCTTGCAAAGCTTCTTCTGCTCGCACAGCCCAACTGGCTGCTTGACAGTTTGTGGGTGTCGGGCTCCCCTCCTTACAGTTTCCACACACCAAATGTGATTTAGAGTCTGAGTCTTTGAGGTTTGTGTTGGGGGTCTGCTTCCTTTTAAAGTACCCTTTCCTCTCCCCTGCCTTTTCTCCAGACAGCAGTTTGTCACTGCAGGAGAAACTCTAAATCTGATAGCCCCACAACACAGGTAACAGTGATATGTGGACCAAAAGGTTACCCCAGGGCCACAGCCTTACTCTTTATGATTCCCTTATTTCTTTCCCGAGATGTGCCCCGACCCCTTCAAAGATTACCCTTTGAAGTGTACTGAAGAGCCTGGCTCTCCCTTCCTCCCATGAGTACCACCCACCTCACAGGAATACAGCAATCCACAAATCTGTCTGGGAATTCTTCTACCTCTTCATGTTCCCCCAATTAGTCCTGGGTCTCTCAAAATAGAAGCCAGCATCTTCCATGTACTGTAACATTCAAGAGGCACGCATACAACCAGCAGATGCATATGATATGCAGGCACTGCACTACATCCTTCTTGTATTGTATCATTCCCCGGAACACATGCACTCAGAACATGCATATAGCATGCACACACTGCAGATCATTGCACCATCCTTGTAGTGTGCCATTCACAGGCACACATACACCCAGCACATGTATAACACACATGTGCTGTGCAGCATTGCACCCTAAACAAATGTAGGCCAAGGGTGAGTTAAGCACACAGCATCGGATCACTACATGGTATGCTGCACCACCACACTCATGGTGCTTAACTCCTGGCAAAAGCAGTAGCATTTCACCAATATGAGGGTAGCGCTTTGTGCGACCCTCTTGGTCCAAAATGACCATAATCCATTATGTCATGGCTCACACAGATGATCTGTGGTCACCCATGACAACAAAAATACGCATCAGTGATCCAGACACCATTACAGTTTCGGCACTCAGAGCAGGGGTGCACGTCCATCACCATGCACAGGAATTTTCCATCCCAATATAGTATACTACAATAATGTGGCAGTGGGGTTGAAAGGATTAGAAATTAGAGATAGCTAATGTCTGGACGGTCCTCAAAGCCAGGTTTGCAGACTGTTCATGGACCTACAATTAAAAATAAAAGTCCCCACTGGACAAATGAACCTTTAGCTCCCATTGTCCATTTTGAGTCAGCAGTACAAAATTCTAATATGTTAAACCATTTCAAACAGGGTCTACATATGAAATACCCAGCCATGCTGCAGATTGTAAGTCAATGTGCTATGCATGATTGAATGCTGGAACAGCAATGCAAACCATAACATGCACACCAAATACATTTGTCATGACCTCACGATATTTAAACCAATAAATAACATAATTCTACATTCATAATCATCATTTGCAATGTGGTAAGTGTAATCTGATATGTAATTTAATACGTAAACTTATTTATAACATTTGTAATTGCATCTGTTGGATTAAAGGTGAGGGTTTGAGCACTGCAGTTGGTGTGAGAGTTTTGCTTTGCATGGTTGTTGTCAGAGTCATAGATTGTAGCCCTAACTATAACTTGTGAATTTGAGTGGTTTTCTAGTTTTAATTCAAAACCATAACAGTAATTCAACTGTGTTTTCGGTAATTATATATAAATAATAATATGGTATTGTATAGTGCAATAATTCTCTCCACTGAAAAAACATAAATCACATTTCTTTATTTGAAGTCAGCACCAAAACCACACCCATTTATTTGTTTCTATCTTCACAAGCCTCAGGATCAATTGACGAATAAGGTTTACGTGACAAACCACTTCATGCTCACAAGATGCTGAAGTATCACCACAGGAATATAAACCAAAAGTTATGCTTCCATATATAAGCAAAGACTGGTCAACTTGAAATAGTGTCTCACTATTAACAGAGTATATTAAAAATGTGAAATATTGATGGTGGTGGTAGGGTAGTGGTGCCTGAAAGGAGCACCCAAGCCTGAATTCTACCAGAGGCACACTGCCACCACTGCCTCTGGGGAAGATGCAGAGGCTCTGAAGAAGGGCACAGTGGCTTGGGTGTCCTTGCCAGGTTGGGCATGCTGAGTCGGTGCTGAGCCAGAGGCCTACTATCCTGAGCTGCCCAACATGCCACACTGCAGATGTGTTCATTGCTGTGCTGCCTGCTGACCACACTGAAACCCTCCTCACGGATTGGTGGAGGTGAACAGTAAGGACACAATTAGGATCCTGGAGGCCAAAGATGCTCCCTAAGGTGGGCTTACCACGCTTCAGTCTAGATGCTAGACAGCTGTTCCTGAGGCCTTGGGAGGTGCTGGTTTCTACGTTTCAAGAGGTTAGGGAGTTCATGTGTGACCGCATGGCTCCACCTCACAGAAAGTAGGGAGAAGAAAACCTGGTGGACTGGGAAGTGGGCTGACTTGACTTCCTTGTTCATTTGGAGGCTGCCATTCTCAATTGGGGAACCCAAAATACTTGACAGTTAAACTGGGTGAAATCCATGCTTAAAAGACATGGTCTTGTTGGCAACGGCCATGTTAAAGATAATATATTGCTACAGCCAGTATAAATTATAATTTATCTACCTTAAAGCAAGCATATGCTGGGTTTGAACATTAAATTATTTCTAACATTCCTGAAGGATGGACCATTGAATAAGCCTTTACTGGTGTGGATGTCGGGACACAACTTGTCTGCAACTTCTGACTGGATAACATGCTAACAACAACATGGAAGGCAGGGAATCTGAAATGGACTGGCAGTGGTTCCATACCAATGGGCAGTTTCCACCTTTTGAAGGGTCAGCTTATATGCCTGGAAGCACACATTCTACAGTCCAGCTGATTACTGCATCCACTAACTGCCTATCTGGCTTAAATGTCAAATGGAACTTGAAGCCTGTTCTCAATATCACAACCTAAAATGCTTATGTATTGTGAATGTTTTCCTATGTAAGGTGGTTAGGCACCCTTTTTAGTCTTGTCCATGCTATATAAAATTACATATACATTAAAAAAACATATATATTGAGAACAGGCACTGACACTGAAGTAAGGCAAGGTGTACAAGGCCAAAATGAGTAAGACATGGGGTTGCTACTTCTTTGTCAAGACATCTTTGAGTTTGCATTAAAAAATGTTGGCAGATAGTGATTTCCCAAGAGTGAAAGGAAGGGAAATGCAGATATTCAGGGACTCAGATCTGGAGAAGGCCTGTTTCAATGCTCTGTGCTTATGATTTTTAGACACTTTAAAATTATTTCAAGTGCGAACATGACCCAAAGGTATCAGAGTGTTGTACATAGAAAACCATGTCCTGTTACATAACCTATGGTATGAAGCCACATAAAAACAATACAGAAAGCAACACAAAAACAGAGGTACATTGTCCAGGATCGCACTTTTGAGGTACCCCAAGAGTCCAGAAGTTAGCCCTGGTCTAGATAAATTGTGGCTGGAATCTGTTTAGTCAAATTTTTTGACCTCTTTCTTGAAGCAACGGTTGATGGGTTCATCCAAAACTCGGATGGGAGAGAGTTCCAAAGTCTTGGGTGGAGCAGGAGAAGGTGTGGTTGTAAGTCCTCTTTTTTCTGGATCGTGGAGTTTCCATCCGGAGGGAACTCACACTCTTGTAGAGAGTGTCTGCCTCCTGAGATCATAAGCTTTTGTGAAAGGTACATGAGTGTATCATACTGCATGGCTTTGTGTGTAAGGCAAGAAGGATCCTGGCTTCGAATGGGAGCCAACGGAGTGAGAATGTAGGAGCATCTTGATTCCAGTAAGATACATTTGACATCTTTTATGAATGGAGTGAAATAGTCTTTATGGTGGGTGCCACCCACAACATATGAAGCTGCTTGTAGCATTACTTTTAAGGCTGCAAGCCTACCTTGAGAGGGCATTTTAGTTTTCTTAGAATCCTTAGTTGGAATTCCTCACCTTGGACCAAATATTGAATGTGATCTTTCAAGTTTAGACTCTTATCAGGGATGCTTCCTCGAGATATAGCCTTGCATCCTAGGGTCAATGTGAGCCCCAGTGGAGAAAGGGACATTAACTAGTTTTGCACAGTACTAAGGAGTTCTGTTGGTTATTGTAGCCTCTTCTACATGGGCACCACAAATGTATTGTCTTTGTTTGGGCCCTGTTTCACTAGCATTAGGACTCAAGTCACAGTGACACTTCTTCAGCGCCACAATGTGTGGTGTTGCCCTAAAATGGTATTGTTAAATTGGGTTCACCCTATTTGTCTATTTACCTGCCCTGTAAGACCATTGTAGATGGTGCAGATATTGCACCTATTGTGTGGAAGATAAATATTGGGTGTGTGCTGCAGTGTGTATTTACATCACTAACATATAGGACAAAAATATATGTCTGCTGGGAGCACTACTGTACTCTGGCTGTGCTGCAGTTTAGAAGAACTGCCATTGATACATGGCAGGGAAAGTGACTATGCCATGTAGGGAAAGCCTATTTTATATATTTATAAATTATTCCTGCAGAGTGCCTTGTAAGCTCACAGGCCACGATGCTGATAAGATAAAAAATAGGTCACAGTAAAATAAAACTCAAAAGCTCTTTTACTGTTTAGGGATTGCTAGACTTTTCGCTGAACGGTCGTTGATGGGATTAAGTTCTTTATTTCCTATCTCCACTTGGGAATATACTAGAAAAATGCTTCGAACTTATTTCTTACATACATTTCTAAATCGGATTTAATGGTGAAATCAGATTTTTGACAACTTAAGTGGAAAAGTAACTTTGTAAAAAAATTACCCTAGGCTGCCTGAGCCATAACTTGCTTAAAATCAGTCCTGCCACCCGTTACAACTCCAGAGCTGGAATACACATCCTAGGCTGGTAGGTTTAATGACTATGGCTCAGAGGACAGCAGCCTGCCTCCGAGCACATGGATGTGAACTGCTGACACTTAGCATGGATTAGCTATGAGGGATTGGACATGAACAGTTGGCAGAACAAAGGACAGCTTTAGTACTACCTATTTTGACCTGGATATTTCAGAGAAGACTTCTTGTATTCATTCCAAGGGCCCCCTCAGTCCGTCCTAGACTCAGTAGGAGAGAGAACAGTAGAAAGGCCTGTCTGTGGCAGTTGGGATATGCCACCTTAAAACAGGGGATCCTGCCTAGGTTTACAATGAGGCAAAGAGAAAGTACTGCAAAGGAGTTGGGAGGCTGCAAAATAAAATTTGGAATTGGTGGTAGGATTTCTCAAGAAGACAAAAGAGGTACGGTGTTCCTGGGTGGCAAGTTGACCACCTGGTTAGTACTCAGAGTGGTGGGGAGGTGGGGAATACCTCCTTTCGGAACTAGGACCCTCACACACCCAGCAAGCTAGGTGTCATGCTTCATCATATGGGTCTGCTCCTCGTCGAGCCGGCGCTGCAATGCTCGACGGGCACCCATAAAGGGGCTCTTTATCGGAGATCTTTTGTTCCTTGCCGTATAGGTGCCGTGGGAGTGAGGGGCCTGGTAAGATGTAGATGTGGTGTGTGGGTTAAAACAGGAAAGGGAATCCTCTATAATTATTTTTATTCTGGAGAGGTCACAACCTGAATAAAAAGTAAAAAGAAGAAGGAGGGCGACTATTTTGTTTTAATCTGACAAAAATTACGCTCTACCCCTTAGTGGTCAACATGTTTCTCGCCTATAAAATGTCTCTAACAGATCAGTTGGCGATTCCTCAGGACCTAGTGACTAAATGAAAACTATCTAGAGTGTGTGGTATGGTTCTACATACCACTTCTTCTCTCGGTAGGACGTTGCCCCAGAGAAAAGCAGCCAACCTAGAGTACAAACAAAAAGGATCAAAAAACCAAATGGAAATATTGGTACATGGTCCTATTGATTCAAGTGGGTGTGTTTCACCGTACACAACCTCTTTGAATCTATACAAGTGATAAAAACAACGCGATTTCATGCATATCACATTCTACGTGTGCCTTCATTTGTATTTAGAATATAAAACCTCTGTGTAACCAGTTAGAGTAATTGAACAACATGGTGAGTGAGTATCAGCTCACCTCTTAAGGATTCAAGTGCTGCTTCATCAGACCGCAGCGGAGTATATGGACACTCAACGTAGTGTCGCTGTTTATTAAAAGGAAAAAACAAACAACAAAATATGTTGGGTGTGGGCTTGTAGGCACAACGTTTAGTTGCTAAGGCCATGACTCTAGAGCATTAAAAGTGAAAGTGGGCATGGTTCAGGTTAAAGTAAGCCCATAGTCGTGAAATTGGTATCATTGACAAGGTTATTCAACAGACTCAAAAGTGCCCCAGACCTGCCTGCGTAGCTGCTGGCGCCTTCACCATGCGCTCCGACATTATGCCAATCGTGCGGTGTGTTAAGAGCGCCTACAGCGCCCAAGCTATGTCTTAGTGCAGAGCTCTACAGAACATCAGAGTCAGCGTACCCTTCCCAAAGACCAGCGGTAACTTGTCAGCAATTCCCAGCACCTCTTACCTCTCTTAAAAGCTTGTGACCAGGCATAGTCTCAACGTGTAATCCATACTCACCTACTCCCGCTCAGAGCAGTCCGGCTCACCTACCCGCTCTGCTGCATCAGGAAGGAAAAGACAGGTTGTCGGTTCCTGTTTTAAATACCCTCTCCTGGTGCCATTAAGCATGGTAAATCAGCCGCACCTGGTGTGTGGTGTGATGGTGTCGGCATGACATCATCTACAGTGTAACCATGGAGGCCATCTTTGAATGTGGTGAAGGTCTATAGTTCTGGCTATTACCTTGATGTGGACGCGCATCAAGGGCTTCAAATTGGCATTGAGTGGAGCGGTTTTATCAACAATGTGAACAAGAATTTATGCAGTGCAAAAGTGCTCACGTCACTGCGCCAAATTTGTGCATAAGTTGCTGGCGACTGCCGATTGGGTGATTCGTATGTCGGCCATCTTAGAGTGTAGTATTGTACTCTATTGTTAGTTGTTAGATATATCGTCCTAACATAGCCTAATCTCCATATCTGACTAGCCTGATGTCGATATCATGTGGCAGAGATGTATAAAGAGGTGAGAGACTAGCGTGGAGTCTTAAGCTGATATATTAATTTGTTAAAGTTGCGGATAATGGTTGTATATATCAGATTAATTAAGGGTGCTCCAGGGTATGGCATCGTTCAGGCCGTCATTTGCTAAGTCAAGACGGAACACCCACCTTTGTTCAATCCTGTACAAAGCAGTCTGTGTTATTTGTTGGTGGGATTCTAGGATGACCCAGCGTAGACTCTCTGGGGGTGTCCGAGTTCAGAGAAGTGGGTGTATAGTTTGGTGGTAGTTTTATGGCAACGAATATTGCTCTTATGCTCAGTGATTCTGACCTTAACGGGCCTCATGGTCATGCCAACATACCTCTTGTCACAAGGGCAGGTCAGCATGTACACACAACGTGGGGTGTTACAGTTAGTGTGTTTGATTAGCGTCCATGTAAATGTGTCTGATAGAACCAATTGTTTGGTGAGTCTGGTCTGTGGGTACACGATACAAGAGCCGCAGGGATAGTGTCCTGTCACGGGTGGGAGATCCCACAGTTGCCTCTGGTTAGGGATGTTGCTCTTCTTGGGTCTAGTGTGCACCAACATATCTTTCAAATTGTTGGTACGTTTAAACGCAAACCTTGGTTTGGGTATTGACAGAGTACCCGTGTTCAGAATTGCCCAGTGTTTGTTCACTGCCTTCTTTATTAGATTGGATCTAGGTGTGTACATGGTCACACAGGTCAAAATGTCAGTGGGTTCTTTCTCATGTACCTCTAGGAGGCTTTCACGATTATTATTTCTTGCTCGTTTCATGCAAGAGTGAACCTGTTTCTTAGGGTATTGTCTCTTCAGCAGATTGTCAGCCAGTATCTCTGCTTCAATTTTGTAGTCCTCTGTAGAACTACAATTTCTTCTAATTCTTAGAAATTGGCTGAAGGGAAGGTTATTTCTCAGTGTAGCAGGATGATAGCTGCTGTACAGTAGCAAGCTGTTTCTGTCGGTAGGCTTTTTGTATAGGGATGTCGTTATTCTACCCTCTTGTAATCTGATGGTGAGATCTAGGGGTTACTCGCATGTTGGATGGTCTCTTGTTCAAACGCCGCCATATACAAACATGCCACACTGGCCAGTAACCCCTTCGGAGCTAACCTGAGACTGTGGAAGAGGTACATAGATGACATCCTCATCTTTTGGCAGGGTGACATACAGAGATGCGCTGAATTTTGCGAGTGGATTAACACAAAAAAACAGTACTTGAAATTCACCCACACTATATCTGCCACGAACATTGCCTTCCTAGATCTCACCATCAGATTACAAGAGGGTAGAATAACGACATCCCTATACAAAAAGCCTACCGACAGAAACAGCTTGCTACTGTACAGCAGCTATCATCCTGCTACACTGAGAAATAACCTTCCCTTCAGCCAATTTCTAAGAATTAGAAGAAATTGTAGTTCTACAGAGGACTACAAAATTGAAGCAGAGATACTGGCTGACAATCTGCTGAAGAGACAATACCCTAAGAAACAGGTTCACTCTTGCATGAAACGAGCAAGAAATAATAATCGTGAAAACCTCCTAGAGGTACATGAGAAAGAACCCACTGACATTTTGACCTGTGTGACCACGTACACACCTAGATCCAATCTAATAAAGAAGGCAGTGAACAAACACTGGGCAATTCTGAACACGGGTACTCTGTCAATACCCAAACCAAGGTTTGCGTTTAAACGTACCAACAATTTGAAAGATATGTTGGTGCACACTAGACCCAAGAAGAGCAACATCCCTAACCAGAGGCAACTGTGGGATCTCCCACCCGTGACAGGACACTATCCCTGCAGCTCTTGTATCGTGTGCCCACAGACCAGACTCACCAAACAATTGGTTCTATCAGACACATTTACATGGACGCTAATCAAACACACTAACTGTAACACCCCACGTTGTGTGTACATGCTGACCTGCCCTTGTGACAAGAGGTATGTTGGCATGACCATGAGGCCCGTTAAGGTCAGAATCACTGAGCATAAGAGCAATATTCGTTGCCATAAAACTACCACCAAACTATACACCCACTTCTCTGAACTCGGACACCCCCAGAGAGTCTACGCTGGGTCATCCTAGAATCCCACCAACAAATAACACAGACTGCTTTGTACAGGATTGAACAAAGGTGGGTGTTCCGTCTTGACTTAGCAAATGACGGCCTGAACGATGCCATACCCTGGAGCACCCTTAATTAATCTGATATATACAACCATTATCCTCAACTTTAACAAATTAATATATCAGCTTAAGACTCCACGCTAGTCTCTCACCTCTTTATACATCTCTGCCACATGATATCGACATCAGGCTAGTCAGATATGGAGATTAGGCTATGTTAGGACGATATATCTAACAACTAACAATAGAGTACAATACTACACTCTAAGATGGCCGACATACGAATCACCCAATCGGCAGTCGCCAGCAACTTATGCACAAATTTGGCGGAGTGACGTGAGCACTTTTGCACTGCATAAATTCTTGTTCACATTGTTGATAAAACCGCTCCACTCAATGCCAAATTTGAAGCCCTTGATGCGCGTCCACATCAAGGTAATAGCCAGAACTATAGACCTTCACCACATTCAAAGATGGCCTCCATGGTTACACTGTAGATGATGTCATGCCGACACCATCACACCACACACCAGGTGCGGCTGATTTACCATGCTTAATGGCACCAGGAGAGGGTATTTAAGACAGGAACCGACAACCTGTCTTTTCCTTCCTGATGCAGCAGAGCGGGTAGGTGAGCCGGACTGCTCTGAGTGGGAGCAGGTGAGTATGGATTACACGTTGAGACTATGCCTGGTCACAAGCTTTTAAGAGAGGTAAGAGGTGCTGGGAATTGCTGACAAGTTACCGCTGGTCTTTGGGAAGGGTACGCTGACTCTGATGTTCTGAAGAGCTCTGCACTAAGACATAGCTTGGGCGCTGTAGGCGCTCTTAACACACCGCACGATTGGCATAATGTCGGAGCGCATGGTGAAGGCGCCAGCAGCTACGCAGGCAGGTCTGGGGCACTTTTGAGTCTATTGAATAACCTTGTCAATGATACCAATTTCACGACTATGGGCTTACTTTAACCTGAACCATGCCCACTTTCACTTTTAATGCTCTAGAGTCATGGCCTTAGCAACTAAACGTTGTGCCTACAAGCCCACACCCAACATATTTTGTTGTTTGTTTTTTCCTTTTAATAAACAGCGACACTACGTTGAGTGTCCATATACTCCGCTGCGGTCTGATGAAGCAGCACTTGAATCCTTAAGAGGTGAGCTGATACTCACTCACCATGTTGTTCAATTACTCTAACTGGTTACACAGAGGTTTTATATTCTAAATACAAATGAAGAATGTAGAATGTGATATGCATGAAATCACGTTGAAATCACGTTGTTTTTATCACTTGTATAGATTCAAAGAGGTTGTGTACGGTGAAACACACCCACTTGAATCAATAGGACCATGTACCAATATTTCCATTTGGTTTTTGATCCTTTTTGTTTGTACTCTAGGTTGGCTGCTTTTCTCTGGGGCAACGTCCTACCGAGAGAAGAAGTGGTATGTAGAACCACACCACACACTGTAGATAGTTTTCATTTAGTCACTAGGTCCTGAGGAATCGCCAACTGATCTGTTAGAGACATTTTATAGGCGAGAAACATGTTGACCACTAAGGGGTAGAGCGTAATTTTTGTCAGATTAAAACAAAATAGTCGCCCTCCTTCTTCTTTTACTTTTTATTCAGGTTGTGACCTCTCCAGAATAAAAATAATTATAGAGGATTCCCTTTCCTGTTTTAACCCACACACCACATCTACATCTTACCAGGCCCCTCACACCCACGGCACCTATACGGCAAGGAACAAAAGATCTCCGATAAAGAGCCCCTTTATGGGTGCCCGTCGAGCATTGCAGCGCCGGCTCGACGAGGAGCAGACCCATATGATGAAGCATGACACCTAGCTTGCTGGGTGTGTGAGGGTCCTAGTTCCGAAAGGAGGTATTCCCCACCTCCCCACCACTCTGAGTACTAACCAGGTGGTCAACTTGCCACCCAGGAACACCGTACCTCTTTTGTCTTCTAGTTCTACCCAGGGCAAGTACGGTGGACCTTTATCAAGCCCTTATTGTCCCCCTTGTTGTTTACTAGGTAGGATTTCTCAATCATCTAGTGCACAGGACAAACCTGGCATCTCAACCACCACCTCCTCAGAGCATTCCTGGACCTGGTAGGACTCCACCAGAAGAAGAAGTCCCTGCTGAAAGAAGATGTCAGAGCAACATTGATCAGATTCAAAGTTAGATTTTAATTTCACTACAGTTTTTGGTAATGGGTCTAGCAGGGGCGATACTTGACCACCCTTACACTGACAGGCATCCAACAAGAAGTCAGTGCTAAAACTACTTTCCTGGATTTAACAGCAAAGCAGAAGAATTTCCCCACACTACCGCTAGCATCACAGAAATGCTGGCTTGTGGCAGCTGGGCAAGATGCAGAGGTCGAATAGGCCACAGCAACACCAATGAACTTATGCATGACTTTTGGGTACTTTCAGAGAGTGACAACACAGCAGAGTTGCAGCAATGTTATTTCTTGTGGGCTCTGTTGGCATCCACATTCTTACTGGTTTATATCCACATTTTAATTGTTTCCTCAAATGCGGATAGGTGTTTTATTAGAGACTTGGTTAAGGTCTTCTCTCATTTGTGCTCCAGTCTAAGATTTCTTTACCCTTGTTGGCCTATCCATTATGACTTCTGGCTACCTTTTAATCCCATTTTAGTTCTAGGTTCTGGGATACCTTCAGGTGGCTAATACTTTGCCAAGGAGTCATCTTTAATGGACACTGGTAAGTGCCTCCTTCACATGTTTCCATCCCTCATATGTATATATTAGAAGTTTTCCATGCTGTTCGCTTAAGGTTAACACCCTCCCTTCTGTTTTCAGGAATCACATTGTTACCTCTTCCTCATTCCTCTACCTCCAGTTTGTCACCCTACCCCCATATGATCCAGACACAGACCCTCTGGAACAGTTGTACTAACTGCCAAGGGTTGTAAGGGAGGTTGGGACCTAGTCAGAGTTCCATCTTGTATCCTTTGTTGCTATCATAACACTACTCCTTAAAGTCACACAAAGGGAGTGGGATTGAGAGACACAACAGATAAATAGACGCAGCATCCACGTTCAGCACCTTCCCTTCAGCTATTCACTGCTAGTGTCAGTTTTTGGGCTTCTCAAAACACACAAAGGAATAAAATTACTCTGCCGATTTACCACAGACAATTGAATACTTATTCTTCCAAGACCTCTCTGTAAATACCTGCCACCTATTTTCTCCAAGAACTTTGTTCTTTTTAGCCTGTTCCTGTGTTATGCCTTCCACCTGCAATGCAGTAGAAATTAAGTTAATATCACACACTTCACACTTTATCATAATTATGAATTCACATTAATCACCAGATTAGTGTATGTGATTGTTCCGGAGATTCTCTGTTTTATGTTAACTCGGTTTTAAAATAGCAGGGTCCTGTTTAATGCACAAGATTACTGTTGCTCAGTTTTATTGGTTTTAATCTCTTTCTCTGTTGCATAACAGATGTACTAAAGGTTATAAGCTTCTTTCTTACAAAAAACAAATGATCTATTCTGGCCTGAATTATAATTTAACTTCCACAATGATTAAATGTGCAGATGTGGTTTAAGCCCCATCTTCTTCTCAAAATCCTGTGATTCTGGGCAAATCACTTAATCTCCCCATGCCAAAAAATGAATCCAAGCTTGTAAAGTAGCTTGGTGCTCCTGTAAAGCTTTCTAAGGCTCTTGGGCCAGGTTTCCGCTACATAAACCTGCTCAAAAAGATGAGTGATGTTTCCTGCAAATGTTTTGTGACTTACTTGTCTTTCTGGTTCCAAATGATTCGCTTTCATTGTTTCTTTGACTTTTCTTTTTCATGCACTTCCTACTCGGTTCAGAGGGGGACAACTCCAAATGCCACTGTGCTGAGAAGGCTAACTCACCAATGTGAATGGTGGTGTGTCCACTGCGGAAGTGCTTCAGCGGCTGGTGTTTCCTTCTTGCATTGGTTGCTGGCATGGAATGAACTGCATAGCAGTGGCGGCTGATATTCAATGGCATTGGGGGGCGGGTCACGGGGGTAGGAGGGGTTTGAGGGAATGAAAAAAATAAAATAAACACTTACATGTCTTCTGCTGCCGCCGCCTCCTCCTCTCGGTCCTCTTCGCCCGCTTCCAGGGCAGGAATCACTCAGCTCCCAACCTCCCAATAGCATTGCAGCGTTGTGATTAGTCCAAGCGCCGTGGATCAGCGCTCAACCAGAGAATTGGAGGCTGGGCATGCTCTCCATGCAGGCTGTAATGCAGCCTGCATGGTGAACATACAAAGTGCACATGACTGTTTGACTGGCCCGAGACGGCCGGCCAAACCGTCATGCGCACTTGGAGTGGGCAAACCACTCCTCCCTTGCCCTGTGAGCAGAGCAGCCCCGCCTCTACCCAGTTGAGCAATTGGAAAAATAAAATGATAATAACAGTGAGTTATTATCATTTTATTTTTCTCCTTACGGACCTGGTCAGTGGGGCGACGCTCCTCCGCCTTAGCGGAGGAGCCCCCACTGCTGCCTAGCAAGGTTTATCAGGTACAGTGTGACTTATATAGCCTCTCCCAAAGATTGCCGCCGAAATTTCAAACTCTTGAGCAGCTTAAATAACATGTAGTTATAGGGGTCAAGGGTTTCCCATGGGAGTCTGATTAAAGAAGCAATGCTACTGGAAAATTAACATTGCTACTGCTTTAATGCGATTACTGCGGGGACTGGCTCTGCTGCAATCATGGCAGCCGTTCTCTGCCTCCACACTCTTTTTTTGCCTGTCCATAAACATGGACAATCTCTCCATGGTCTTCTTCTGACCGTTGTTGCCGCAATGTTGACAGAAGACTCCTGCTGGGAGACAAGGACTCACTCAAGGACTCCTGAATTCTACTCGCACTCATGGGCTCAAACTGCTCTCCAAAAGTCAACTGGTTTGCCTTTTCTTTGCCTGCTTCAGGGAGATACAAAGTAAAAGGACTCCTCATTCCAAGAGGGCCGAGCTGAACACAGAGGAATGTACATTGCAGGAGAGCTGACTGGAGAGAGGCCTGGTGCCTAGGAGCCTGCAAGGAGGAGCTATGGTCTGCAAGACTGACAAAGAGGAACTTCTTCAGCATTTTGAAAAAGTTGGGATTTAGTCATGTTTTTCCATCTCTGGAGCACTGTAAGAAGGTGCTGGGCTTGTCCAGGAAGGTTTTTGCTGCACTGAAAACTGATTTAGCAGGACCTTGCAGGATGTGGAGCCTTGCCAATGCTGGAGGAATTTCACTTCCAAACAAGTTTGAAGGTAAATCCTTGGACCGGGCGAGGCTATATTATACACCAAAATTGACCGCAGCATCTGTGAAATCAAGTTGTGTCCTGCTCTGAGCTTTTGGTGCCAAATCCAACAGCTTCCATGAATGTTTGATGACAATTTATTGAACTTCGAAGGAACCTCACCGGCAACTGCATTGGACCTTGTCCCACTGGCAGATTTTGACTTCCCTTTGAGAGACCAAGCCAGAAAACAAAAACTTTCACTGGACCAACCTACTTGGTGGACACAACTTCTGCTCTATTACGGTCAGCTTGAAATCGGCTAGGTCCTTGTCCAGCACAAACAGTGTTTTTGTATGGCAAGTCCCGGGGACTGACGACTTCCCAGTAGAGTTCTATGCCAAGTATGTGGAGGAACTGACGCCCAGGTTGGTAGAGGTCTACGCTGCAGCCCAAGAGGCCGGCCAACTGCCTATGACGACTTCCCAGTAGAGTTCTATGCCAAGTATGTGGAGGAACTGATGCCCAGGTTGGTAGAGGTCTACGCTGCAGCCCAAGAGGCCGGCCAACTGCCTATGACTACGAGCGAGGCACTGGTGGTCCCCATACTGAAGCCAGAGCGTCAACCCCAGGATGTTCGGGCATACCGCCCGTTGTCCATGCTTAACGTGGACTATAAAATATTGAGTGGGATACTGGCTTCTCACTTCCTTACCCACATGTCAACGCTCATACATCCCAATCATACTGGGTTCATACCTGGGAGGAACACAGTGATGAACATACAGAGATTGTTCTCAATTATAGATACCAGGATGGGGCAATAATAGTCTTGATCGATATAGAGAAAGTATTTGACAGCCTTCGATGGGACTATTTATACCAGGTGATGGAGGAAATGGGCATGGGTGTGGGATTTATTACGTGGACTAGACTCCTGTACACGAGACCCACTGCACGAGAGCGCACTGGCATGGTAATATCTAACACGTATATAGTTGGGAGAGAGACCCAGCAGGGGTGCCCACTCTCTCCCCTGCTTTTTGCAATCACAGTTGAGCCCCTCACCAGCGGGGCGCAAGATGGGGAGGCTTATCAAGGGCTACTCTAGCATTCCATTATATGCAGATGATATGCTTCTCTTCCTGGCCAGCACGAACAGAGCAGTGGCTGCTCCTCTGCTAAGACGGATGAGCGTCACCCCACTGCGTTGCAGCAGTGAAGGAAGGAAAGTTAAAATAAAATGATAATAACGATGTTATTATCATTTTATTCGTTCGTGCTGTGGCAGCATGGGGGCGGGGCGGGACGGGGCTGCTCTGCTCGCAGAGCAGGGGAGGAGTGGTGGGCACACTGAAGTGCGCATGACTCTTTAGTCGGCCGTCTCAGGCCCACCAAACAGTCATGCTCACTTAGCATGTTCTCCACCCAGGCTGCATTACAGCCTGGGTGGAGAACATGCCCAGGCCCCCAGTCCCCGTCTGAGCGCCGAATTACAGCACTCAGATCAATTACAACGCTGCATTGCAGCATTGTGATTGGCTCAGGGGACCCTGGCTGCTTCCTGGTTGGCCGACGGAGGAGAGACGATGTGGGAGAGAGCGGTGAGGAGGTAAGTGTATTTTTCTTTTTTTACACCCTCGACCCCCGCTCCACCACTCCAGATCCATGCCGGCCGCCACTGGAAGAGAGACATCCAAGGCGCAATCTCACTGCTGAACCGATTCGGTTCCATATTGGGACTCCATATAAACGGGCAAAAATCGCTTGTGTTCCCCCTGAGATCAGATACGCCACAGCCACGGGACTTACAGGGGCTTGTGCGGGAGGATCGCTGTATGAAATACTTGGGCGTCAAGGTATATCACGTTACCAAGGACATGCTGGGCGGTAATGTTGGGGCGGCAGTTAGAGCTTTTCGTGCCATTGTGGGATTCTGGAGGACCCTACCCCTATCATTGGCAGGTAGGATAGCAGTCGCAAAAATGGCGGCATTACCTCGCTTGCTCTATTTTGTTACCACCCTACCAATCATAATTCCCCAGGGCCTGTTTGCAGAAGTGAACTCTCTGTTGGTAGAATTGATTTGAGGTGTTGGCAGGCAACGAGTGGCAATGGCCAGATTACGAATACCTACGGATGATGGGGGGCTGGCAGCGCGTGACTTCGAATTTTACTACCTGGCAGCCCAATGGTTGTATATTCGGATGAATCCTGGGGGAGAGACCCTGATGGCACCCCGAGTGGTAACACATTATTCCAGATACTCTTGACACCCAAGCGGACCCTTCCAGGCAACTTTAGGGAAATAACAACA